>CM062249.1:34866787-34900519 GCA_031216285.1 Syzygium syzygioides
GGGCACTCTCTATGTAGGTTTTGTCACGTCCAACCAACTGAACAATACTTTCTTTGAGAAAGTCCTCCACCCTGGAGATGTTTTTGTTTTCCCGATCGGGATGATTCACTTCCAGCTCAATGTTGGAAAGACCAACGCAGTCGCAATCGCTGGTCTAAGCAGCCAAAACCCAGGAGTCATCACTGTGGCCAATGCATTGTTTAACGCAAAGCCGCCTATTTCCCCTGAGGTTCTGGCCAAGGGATTCCAGGTGGATGAGAAGTTTGTTGAGGAACTTCAGAAGAAGTTCTGGTACTACAATTAGCCTGAGAAATGTATCTGAAAATGTCATCATCTCGGTGTACTTAATTAAACAAACTGTTACCTTAAGTCGTCTGATAAAGTTCCTAGTTCAAATATGAAGAAAGTTTCCTTCTGTCACATCTTGTATTGATTTAAGTATAATAAGACTGTTGTTTTCTGCACCATCTACTACTTTGAGGTTATTGTGATGAACTTATTTCCTGAAACCAAGACAGAAAAAGACGGCGAGCTCAACACTAGACTCTACCATGTCAGAGGATTTCCAACCTGAATGCTTTACTGGCACGAACTGTCAATAACCATCGCTAGTTCTGCTGAGGCTGCATAACCAACTAATAACTAACAATCAGTAACAAGGAAACTTCAGTAGTTTGAGGGATCATGATGCTGCGTTGAGTTTATTGGGAATGAAGCCTCAAATCATTCCTGTTTTATGAGAATTTGTCATTGCCTTTTGCTTGCAGTGTGTACTAGTTTGAATTATTTGATCCACCACTTTGTGTCCCTCTTTTCTTCCAAGGTCTGTTGTACATGTTAGTTGGGCTTCTCAAATTGCATTTCCTTTAGATTTTTCTCCCTTTTTCTATGTACATAATCTATGAACGAGAGGAGGTCTTCTTAATGAGTGCTAAAGTAACTAATAAAAGAAATGAAAAACAGAAAATGACAGCTATGATGTAGGTTTCCTCATACATATATTAGCAAGTTCATTTAGCATTATTGCTGAACAATGATCAGAATCATAAGGGTATATCCGTGAAATAAATTGTTTACATGGATGCTGGCCCTAGAAAGGAATTAGTTATGGATGATTATTAAGGTTGTTGGTCAAGTGTTAGGACCTGGGGAAACCTTAAGATTCTCTACTTCAATCAGTTTTCCAAGGTATCAATACTATATGTGAACAGACAACTAAAAACTGTAAGTACTTCAAACAGAAAAGAGAAGAAAATTGTAACTAATCTCATCTTCTTGGTGCAACCATTCCTCTTCTTCTAGTTGAAGCACATTGACTATTCTTTCTCAGCCTACTCAGCATGTTCTGTTGTTGTCGGCAGATGCTATATTAAGGTTCCACCAGTCCTGATTTCATTTTGAGTGTTTAATTGGTGCTGTACCTACTTAGGCTACTATTAAATAGGCAATTTTTCTGTTACAATTTCATATCGTAGACTGAACTTCGAAATTTTAGGAGGCAAAAGGTTCCATGGATGAGACTTTTCAATGATAGATTAATTAATGAACGCTGCATGATTCTTATCTCGAAAATGATTGTTTCACTCAGATGATCCACCATGTCTGTCCTTTTTCATTAGGAACTCCATTTCTTGCTGATACTATAAAGAAAGTATAGCACCGGCACCAAAATGAGCCAATTCAAGAGTGCTAGAGTACAGAGGGGAGCGCACATATGCATGAGATGAAAAAGAGAAAAGGTCGAGCGATTTAAGTGGGAGAAAACGTTACTGCTGGAAAAAGATTCGGTTGCACTATATCAGCATATTATCATCACCACGAGAAGCAATAAATATATATGACGTTTGCACAAGGAAGGGCAAATCAATTGATTTTTTTATTATGTGTTGCTGTTGAACAATTGTACTATCTAGACTATAGAGGGAAACAGTTAACCACTAAATGTTTATTTTTGTTAGTCGTTTCCGCTTCGTTTTCAGTTGGAGAATGCACAGAAGACTCCAAATTCTAACTTAGCACAGCCATAGATGGTCCCAGAGTACAAGTTAGTCGAAGACCAAAAAGTGGTTGGTACGGCTTTGTTACTAACCTCGGTCAAAGTGATAATAGAAACTTGATTTCGTGAATGTAATGTCATCCAACATAATAGTAAGACGATGAGAATCACAACATGCATTTCCATGAAATGAGTTGTTTCTAAAGTTGAACAGTGACATTTAGTTATGAACTGGTCAAGTGTTAGGAAATTGAAAATGATATATGATTTCTACTTTATTCAGTACTGTAGGGCATTAGTACTACTAGTACTTCAATTAATCATTCAAAACCCAACACTAATTCCAATACAATCAACCAATTCTAACTACTCCAAACTGTTGCACCATCTTCTTCTGCATCATGCACAATTCCAACAGCTAGATTGAAGGGTACAAAATCTCGGACATTTTATGACTTTTTCCGTGTCGGTCATTGCCTACAATTTTTGATTTAAGCAAAAAAGAGCTCAAAAGATGAGTTAGAAGTGAATTTAAGATGCCCAGACAAGTTGGAAAATTTTCAAAAAATATAACACCGATATTGCCATCGATTGCCTTGAGCAGTGCCGGACTCGTTCTGCGTTTACCAATGAGTCATGCCTTAAAGTTCATGGTGATGGAGTTATTGATAATGATCGGTATTCATCCGTCTCATGGTGCCTTGATACTTGGTCATGACGTCAGATGCTTAACTACATGTTGGGAACCTTACCGGGCCGAGGATTGAATAATAGGACTCTCATAGCTTATGATACCCCAGATCTCATCTCGAGAGATTATTATTAACTTGTTACAAGGATGAATTTGGTACTTGTCAGTACTTAGTATGCCAAAGCATCCGTGTCATCAGCAACTTGGCATTGAAATGACCCAAATCAAGCGTGCTAGAGTGACAGAGTACTTCAAACCTAGAAAAGATTCGATTGCATTAACATCAGCATGTTGACTACCCTAGCTATATGAAGCAGAAACAATTATTCTGTTGTTTTCCCATTAGGAGATTGAGGCGACGTTAGTCAAGGATGAGAAAGATAAGCGAGTTTTGCGTGTAGCTGTTGGAAAAACTGTACTGACTCTGAATATAACAAGACAATGGCTTAACCACTAATTGTTACTTTATGGCAATGTTTATGTGCTTTGTGGAGAAAAAAATGAGATGTCCATGAGGTCTGGCATCTATATATAGGCATCATTTCGAAGCAAGCGTTCGCATTCATCTGAGCACTCGAGAGTTGAAAAAAAAAGACAGAAAAAAACCAAAATGACGAGGAGTTTTCAACTTTCCGCTAGTCTCGCACTCTTGGCTCTGGTGCTGTCCTTTGCCGACGCCGACGACCCAAGTCCCCTGCAGGACATCTGTGTGGCAGTCAACGAACCCAACAATGCTTGTAAGCTCTTCTTTCCCTTGCATGGTAGAACACTCCGAATTAATACATTTTGCTCTTGATTTCAGAGTAGTCCTCCTTTAAGACTGATATTCTTAGTTGGCGTGCCGGGAAAGCTCATTGGGCATTGCGATCATTTTTTTGAACAAGACATTGGGTACACTAATCTAACCGAAAACAAGACAATTAAGTTAAACAAAAAGATAATATTTTTCTTGGTGCGACCTTATTGTATCCTAGGATGTACACTAATCTAACCGAAAACAAGACAATTAAGTTAAACAAAAAGATAATATTTTTCTTGGTGCGACCTTATTGTATCCTAGGATGTGCCTCAAAGGTATATGTCAACAAAAATTTCCTCTTAACAGAAACTCCTCTCTATGCAGTGTTTGCGAATGGAAAGTTATGCAAGAACCCCACTCTTACCACAGCAAACGACTTCCTCTTTTCTGGCCTCCAAGTTCCTAGAAGCACGGCCAATCTGTTGGGCTCCACGGTCATCCAAGTTTGCAGACCAGCTACCAGGACTCAATATTCTCGGCATTTCCATGGCTCGTATTGACTTTGGAATAGGTGGTTTAAATCCTCCGCGCACACACCCTCGTGGCAGCGAGATTTTGCTCGTCCTGGAGGACACACTATATAGGCTTTGTCATGTCCGACCAACTGAACAACACTTTCTTTGAGAGAGTGCTCCTCCCTGGAGATGTTTTTGTTTTCCCGATTGGGATGATTCACTTCCAGCTCAATGTTGAAAAGACCAACGCAGTTGCGATTGCTGCTCTAAGCAGCCAAAACCCAGGAGTCATCACTGTAGCCAATGCACTGTTTAGTGCAAAGCCGCCTATTTCCCCCGAGGTTCTAGCCAAAGGGTTCCAGGTGGATGAGAAGTTTGTTGAGAAACTTCAGAAGAAATTCTGGTCCTACAATTAGCCTGAGAATGCATCTGATGATGTCATCATCTCTGTTTACTTGATTAAACCAACTATTTACCTTAAGTCATCTGATGAAGTTCCTACTCCAAGCACGAAGAAAGTTTCCTTCTGTCACATCTTGTATTGATTTCAGTATAGGACTGTTGTCTTCTGCACCATCTACTACTTGGAGGTTATTTTGATGAACTTATTTCATGGAACCAAGACAGAAAATGACGGTGAGCTCGACACTAGACTCTACCATGTCAGAGGATTTCCAACCTGAACGCTTTACCGGCACGAACTGTCAATAACCATCGCTAGTTCTGCTGAGGCTGCATAACCAACTAATAACTAACAATCAGTAACAAGGAAACTTCAGTAGTTTGAGGGATCATGATGCTGCGTTGAGTTTATTGGGAATGAAGCCTCAAAGCATTCGTGTTTTATAAGAATTTGTCAATGCTTTTTGCTTGCAGTGTGTACTAGTTTGAGATGTTTGATCCACCACTTTGCGTCCCTTTTTACTCCCAAGTTCTGTTGTACATGTTAGTTGGGGTTCTCAAATTGCATTTCCTTTAGATTTTGCTCCCCATTGATTATGTCTTTTTGCTATTTACATAATCTATGAACGAGAGGAGGTCTTCTTAATAAGTGCTAAAGTAATTAATAAAAGAAATGAAAAACAGAAAACGACAGCTACGATGTAGTAACAGGTACGTGGACCGAGGAACAGGTACGTGGACTTGATCAATCACGGGATATTAACCAAATGGAAAAGGCTAAATAGGAACAGGTACGTGGACCGAGGACCCGATCGCGATTGAGCGCCGAGTTCGAGAAACGTCGAGGGAATATTTTGAACCAATATGGGCCAATCTTAGGAGAATGACGGATTTATATAGTCAGTAAAGTACGATCAGATCGCGGATGATTCCGCACGACCGAAAGTACGTCTGACCAGTAAATCCCGATTTTAATCCAAATGATCGCGACCCCCGGTGCTAGTGATAATTCCTCTCGTTCTCTCGAAATTCGAGGCCATCACGACTCGGACAATCATAGGTCGATACGCGTAACACCTAAACAGCCGCCTGTTAGTGAGAGACTCTAAAATTGCAAATGAGCTATTTTGATCGCGATATTGAGCCCGAACTTCGATATCAAAATTTCAAGGGTAATTATGACTAATTTGCAAGACGGACGTCATTTTATAGTGGACAAATAAGTTTTGGCTAAGAACGGCTGAAAATAGAAATTTTGACAAAAATTAGGGAAAATTACGGTTTTACCCCTGTAGGCCCCGAGGTTGGATTTTGAGCCCGTTTGAGGTTTTTTTTCGGAACCGATGCCATTTTGGGGCAACCATGCACGTCTGGAGTGCATACGGTCAAAAATTGAAATTTTGGCTCGGGAGAGAAAAATAATATTATTTTAATCCCGAAACTTCGCAGTCGATTTTCGAGGGCTTAAAGGATGAATTTTAAGAATCCGATACCGGATTATGTCTACCGTGAATATATAGGACCGGTATGGATAAAAATTGAAATTTCGATTCTGGGTCAGAAAATTACGAAAATGCCCCTAGGCCATTTTTGGACAATTCCGAATTTTGAATTTAATTTTGGGGTTAACCAAGATTAGTTAGGCTTAACTCAGGTCTGGTCAACCGTGATTAAGGACAAATGACCATTTAGCCCTTACTTAAATGGATTAGAACAAATCTTAGCCCTTGGATCAAGGGCAAAATTATCCATTAGGCTTAGATTTTGACACATGGAATCCACTAAACCCATCTTTGACCTATTTGACCAGACATTTCTCTCCCTCTCTCTCATTCTGTTCTGATCTGTCGAGACTCCCCTTCCCTTCCTCTTCTTCCTCACGTTTAATCCTTCCGTGGACACATTTCTGTCGGGTCTGGTACTGTTCACGCCGGAACAGTACCAGCCGGAGCTGTCCCCGCTGAGCCAGCACCACCAGCAGCTAGTTTCACCCAAGAGCAGCCGCCATCAGCCCCTGTTTCAGCCTCAAACAGAACCGAACAGCAGCTAATCGTCGGTTCCGTCGTCGCCGCGGATCGCCGGCTTGCACCCGGAATGCCGCCGTCGATCCTTACCGCCCGTTCCCATCGTCCCGAGTCGCTAATAGGCGAGTATAAACCCCTAAACCCTTAATTAGTCTAATTGTGTTTCTTAGAGGGTAATTAGGGGTTAATTGAGCTCATTTAGGACTTAATGATGTTTAGTTGTGTGTGGGATGTTTTGTATAGGTCATTAGGACCTAATGAGGTAGTTTAATGGTGGATTAAAGCCTAAATAGCCCCTTGCCCTGGTACTTATCATTGAGTACCGAATTTGTGCATTTTTGTCTAAGAGTTTCACTAATTGGGTTTATTTGTTAATGACTTAGAAATGGACATTTTAGAGGCTAATTAGGCTTATTGGAGGCTTCATTAAGTATATTTAGTGTTTGGGTGATTAGGGTTTGAGACTAGAGCCTAATGAGGGTGTTTAATGGTGGTTTAGTGGACAAAATGTACCTTGCCGTGGTACTGTTCATGGGGCACCGAATTTGTGTAAAATTGTCTAAGTGTGGCACTAGTTGGATTCATTGGTAAGTGACCTTGATTGGGGCATTGTAGGGATTAATTAAGCTTATTTGAGGCCTAATTATGTATAATTGGTGGTTGAATTATTAGGGTATGTGATTAAGGTTTAATGGAATTGTTTAAGTGTGATATAGTGCATGTTGGACATTCGGTTCTGGTACTGTTCACCAGAACCGAATTGCACATTTTGGACTTAATTTGAGACCTGATTGGTTCATTGGATATCGGTTTGACTCTTAGGTATTATTGGGGTTTGGTTGGGATCTAAATAAACCCTATTGAATGACCCCGAGATAGTGAGAACAATTATCGAGATCGATTTGCCCAAGGCAGGCCTTAGGCGCATTAAATTGACCTGTGTAATGAATGCGCGGAATGAACTTGAAATGGGTTGGATTAGAATGGAAATGTTTGGGAATGCCGGGAATGAGTGGCACATGTCTAACTTGAACATAGTTATGCTTGGTAAATTTGACATCAGTATTTGGCTTGAATTCCTGAGCATATGTTTTGCACAGCAAGTGGTGATTGGTGGAAATTGAGTGTGACGATATCCATGTCTGAGTTATATTCAAATGTTGGCCTACGGGTCGATTTATTAACTGTGGCCTTCGGGTCGTTATAATCACTTGTGAACTTCGGGTCGGGCCTACGGGTTGTTATAATCACTTGTGACCTTTGGGTCAGGCCTACGGGTCGATTTATCAAATTGTTGGCATTTGGGTCGGGCCTATGGGTCGATTTATCAACTATAGCCTTCGGGTCGGGCCTACGGGTCGTTATATTCAATTGTGGGCTTTCGGGTCGGTATAATTGCACGGGAATTTGCGTTAATGAATTTAAGTGCCTAACCTGCAAGGTTGAAATAGTGAAATGGGCTGTGAGCCTGGAGTGAATTTATGTTGTTATACTGGTTCGTTGTTTGATGTGTTTTATTTATAGTCTGGAGGTGCACATTAATCTAGTTTAGGATTAGTGGTTTGTATTTGTTGAGATTTCTCACGGTTGTGGTAAAACCGAAACATTTCAGATCCCCAGCCATGAATTTTGAGACCGAGGAGCAGAACCCTGAGCCCGAGACAGAATCTAAGCTATGAGTTCAGAGGAGTCTGAGGGTCAGGAGGACTTTTCCGCGGAGTCGTCAGAGTTATCTAATCCAGACTGGGAGCCTTAGATTAGGTCTCAGAGTTAGGAGTAAAGGCAAATCCCTTTGTGACTGTAGCCTCTAGTGGAGAGTCTGATCTCCCTAGGCCACCGATCCCTTTTTGTACTCGTGGTCCTTTTGCTGTATCGTTTGTAAATTGTTAACTCTTGCTATTCATGGTTGCTAATATTTTGGTCTAGGTGTATATATATACATTATATATACATCGTTTCCGCATGTGGCGTGTTTTCTTTGATTTGGGCTTTCGGGTCAATGACGCAACCTGGGAGCGTCGCATCTTATTTCGACCTATACGCGGATGTTCATGCTTCGTGGGGTACGGGGCGTGACAGTACCTAAACTTGATCACTTGCAAACTAACGTACCGGACAGCCTATCGAAAAGCCTAAAGCTCATCCTAACCATGCTAAAAATGGAAAATAACAACTAATGTATTTAAAAGTGGACAACCGAAATAAACAATTAGCGACCTATCATCGTTTCTAGAAAGGAAAAGGCAATCAAAAGCCCCAAGGTAAAGCCCTAATGACTTGTCTGATTTTTTAAAATTTTTTAAAGGATTTTCTCAATTTTTACGAATTTTAAACTAAGCCTAGAATGAAATTAAAATTAATATCTAGTGAAATAAAGCCCAAAAAGATTTCTGAGCATTTTCTAAATTTTTGGAATTTTTTGAATATTTTTGATTTTTTTAAAATTGTTTAATGTTTTTTAGGATTTTTAATATTTTTTTGGGTTTTTAAACATTTTCGAATTTTTTTGGAATTTTCAATATTTTTTTATTATTTTTTGTTTTTTTAAATATTTTTTAATGATTTTATTAATAAAATAAGGATTGGGACCAGATCCCCTGACCCGATCGGCCCGACACCTGACCCGAAATTCTGACCTTACTCGGGATTCCATTTTCATTTCTTTTCAATTTTTTTCTTTTGATTTTCCCCTTTTTCTTTGTCCTTTTTCTTTTGTTTCTTTACTGTTTTTCTATTTTTTATTATTCTTTCCTCCCCTACGTGCTTTTTCCATGCACATGAACTTCTCCATACAGTTCACCACAGAGACTTCTTCTTCTGCCGAGACCACGCCATGACCACTTCTCGGCCTTCGATCGACGGCGCGCGCCGAAAACGCCAACGACTGACATCGGGTTTTCACTCTCACCGCTGACCGCCACACCCATCGAACCGTCGGCTAACTCCAGCCACGAAAAAGAACACCGGCGACCAAACACCGATATCAACTTTCATTTTTTATATCTCGACATCTCAACCACCTTTAAAACTCTAAATCTATACACACATAAAACACACAAAACAAGGATGGGAAACTGACCACGGCGGCCTCTAACCGCGGACATCGCTTCGGCGAGAGGAATGAGTCTCCGGAAGGTGCTCGTCCACGGCCGACGACGGGGATTGACAAGTATGCCACGAAATCACACAGAAACATAGATAGCTCGAAGTCAACAACAAGACTAGAATAAATCGAGCATATGACAAAGTTCTAGAGTGTCGATTTCACAAAAACAGATTCGGAGCTTCACTTAGACATTTTATCGAACACCTTGTAGGCGAGTACAGGCGGAGGCTCAAAACTGAGATTGAGGGCCATTTTTGCCTCAAAGATGATATATAAAGCTCGAATCAACCCTCTCTGGACATGGGTTCAACTCGGCTTGCACTGAAACGCCAAAGAGATGTACAACCAGGTTCGACGTTACAAAGCTCAAGTGGTCTGGTTGGACCTTTGATCAAACAGGTGTGGTGCAGCCGAAAAGTGGATTCGCAGATCTGATTTTGACAAAGTTTATGATCGATTTTCGACATACAACTTTTAGAAAGAGTTTACTAAGTGTCAAACAAATGTTAGCCTCTGTTGACAGGGTCGAGCGATCACCGAATGGACTTGGTGTGCCCGGCACCCAATAGGCAGGGGAAGGGAGGCCGAAACAGAATAAGACCTTATCCGGGGCCTACCTGGTTTGCGACTAACTCTACGACGGTCGACGGCTTAGCCTCCGACGGCAACTCAGGCGGATCATTGGCGAACTAGCGACTCCTCTCCGGGCTCTCTTTCTCGGTTCCTTCTCTCTCTACCGCGAGGAGCTCCGACGTCCAAA
Source organism: Syzygium syzygioides (assembly GCA_031216285.1). Taxonomy (NCBI): domain Eukaryota; kingdom Viridiplantae; phylum Streptophyta; class Magnoliopsida; order Myrtales; family Myrtaceae; genus Syzygium; species Syzygium syzygioides. Next base: position 34,877,021 of record CM062249.1, read on the forward strand.
AATGAGAGAACGGCTAACTCCGGTATTCATGGGCTCTCAATGCACAGCGGAGAGGGCTCGACGGCGATCGGAGCGGTCCTCCGACGAACGAATGAAGCGTCGTCCTCTCTGATTCCCCTTCAGATCTCTCTCGGTATCTACTCTCCTTTTCAAAAACTCTTTCCGATGCTCTCTGTTCTTGTTTGTTTTTTTTTTTTTGTTTCTCGGTCACTTCCTCCTCAAAACTATTCTTTCTGCTCCTTTTGAATCTTCATCCTCCTCCCCTTTTTTTCTCTTACTCATCAATCTTTATCCTCCTGTTCTCTCTCCATTCAAACTCCATCTTGACTCCCCCTTTTCATGTGCAGATTATCGTGTTTCTTTTTTCGTGTGTCCATGGATGGAGACCAGAGAGAGAGAAAGAAAGGCTTTCGTCTCAATCCTCCGGAGAGAAGTGTTTCTCTCGTCTTTTCTTTGGCTCTTTCTTTCTTGATCTGGTGCTCTGCCATTTCTCCTTTTTCTTTTAAGCCTCGGGACCGTAAAGCTTTTCTCCATTTTCTTTCTTTTTTTTTTCGTGTCCTGCTTTCTTCTCTCTTTTTTCACACGAAAACATGCAGCCCCCTTTTCTTGTCCTTTGTCACTTGATTCTTTATTTGTGAAAGTGTTGAAGGAGAGAGAAACAAGTCCCCTTGTGTTAGTCTGGGAAGAAGAAAGGAAAAGGTTTCATTCATCATTTTTGACTTTTTCCTTCCTTCTTTGTTTTTTTTTCTTCCTTCACTCCTCTCTACTTTATGTGTTTTTCTCCGAATTGTGGCTGAAGACCTTTTTCTTTTTGGGTGTAAGTGTGCAGAGGGAGGGCGCCTGTCTATGAGGAAGATAGCGTCCCCTTTTGTCTTCTCTCTTTTTTTTTTCTTTTTTTTTTAAATTTTCTAATGACTTTTTTTAATAAAATAAAAATAAAATAGAATAAAAGGAAAACATGTTTCACTAAATTATATTAATGCAAAGACACCTAATATCTATGTGCAATGGAATTTAATGAGAATATTTTTGTTTAGGGATCCAAGATTAATCCATAATTTTTTTATGCAATTAAACCTAAATGACTAGGCGAAATTTAGATGTCAACAGGGACCAAACTCATCTACCCCATTCTGAACGAAGCAAGCAGTATAGTTATGGGCCTGCCAAAGGGGTAACCCTACGTTTACCCAGACTACTGTCGTATGTTTAACCTAGGTCATATTTCCATCTATAGAATACTCTACCACAGTGTGGTCGGTGTGCATCGGTACTCCAAAACACTCAGGTGGCGATGGCGAGAAATTCAATCCTCAGGCCGGGGTTCTGAAATTGTTGGTTGAAACAATCATAAGAATACATCTCAGTAAGCACACACCCTAAACCCCACATAAGCTATCACGTACCTCTAGATAATCACAATTACAATCACACACTCAGTCATCACAAAGCAGGCACACCATTCACACTTACCAAGGCCTTTTCAGCGTGCAACCTGCACGTTAGTCATAATAACACCATTTCCACTCACATGCACATTCTAATTACGTTTCATGCATTTGTTCCGGCCTCATTACATTCTTTCCACCCAATTCGCCAGTGACCCACGTAATGGTACTGCTTCAGGTTCACTGCAACTATCTCATTCTCACTCGCCAGTGACCCGTGTAGTAGTACCGCCTCAAATTCATTGTGACTAACTCATTCTCAACTCGCCAGTGACCCGCGTAGTGGTACTGCCTCAAGTTCACTACAACTAACTCAAACAACACCCCAGGGGCCACGTAATGGTACCGCCTCAGGCCGTGTATCTTGCTCGTGTAATGGTACAGCCTCAGGCTCAATACCCACCACCTACGACACAACCTGTATAATGGTACCGCCTCAGGTTGGCCATCCTTCGGTAATACCGGGCATCGTCCTGCGTAGTCGTACCACCTCAGGATGGATCAATTCCCCGCGTAATGATACCGCCTCAGGGATTTCCACAACCACACATACCATGCCACATACGATTTCTCACTTGTTCACATGCCTAACACCCACTTGCTAATAAATTGGCCAATCACACGTGGCCCATGCATGCACCAATATACACATATTTCTCATGCTCAATAAATATCCAACACGGCCAATTGACAGTCAATTTTAATTCGGCCAAAGCGTGCACATAACTAAACACATTTCAATCAATCAAACTACGGTACCACAAATATACAAGGCCACTAACGGGCCCACAATCACAGCCATATAATAAACACAAATTGAGCCTTTCCACGCTCATTTCCAACCATAACGAACATCACATTCCAGCCATTTATAATATGTCAAACCGACGCCATATGCCCTTAAACCGAGCCAAATGCTTGTCGATTCAATCCACAATGTCCAGCACTTTACTCGACCTCAAATCAGTCCTGAAACCTCACCAATTCAACCTCGAATCAGCCCATATCAATCCTTAAACCGATCCATTAAATTAATCCCAAAATAGCCCCTAATTTAGCCAATACCACGTCTAATTAAATCCGATTCCACCCTTAATCGCGTCTATCGATACCTGACGTCCTAAATAGGGTTTAGGGGGGGACTTACCTTAACTCTAGACTAACTCGGCTAGAGTGGGAAGGGCAGCTGATTGGTGGTTAGGCGGTGGCAAGCGACGACGGCGTGAGCGGCTTCGGCAGACGGTGTATGGCGAACGGCAGTGGCTGGGGGTCTGCTGGCTGTCCACAGTGGAACGGGACCGCAAGGGGGCTAGTGGTGGTGCTTGGTGAGGTGGAACAAGAGAGAGAAAGGGACGGTGGGGCGTGGTGGTGACGAGCGGCCACAGCGAGTGGCGGCTTCCCCAACGCGGCTGCTTTGGCTGAAAGGGAGGGCGGCGACGGGTGCTAGCTTGGCCGGATGGCCATGGGCACGGCGAGGGGAGGGGCGGCTGGTTCGGTCAGGAGGAGAGGGGAGAGAGAGATGGAGCTGAGAGAGTGAGAGGGTGAGGAGAGAGAGAGGATTTTGGGCTTTAAATAATTCAAGGCAATAATTGAAGTCCCAATTGACCATCTTGCCCCTCTCTCACAATTCCAATCGACGGCCTATATTCGATCTTATCTTGAGATCGACGGTTCGGATCGAATCTTTTCCAAAATATCCAAGGGCAATTTGAAAATTTCTCAAAAAGTCCAAGGGAAAAATTGTCCAAAAATCTCTAATTCTAAGACTAGGAAAAATTACCAAAATGCCCTTCCCAAATTACATTGGCCTTAACAAATTTCCAGGGGTAAAATGGTCATTTTCCATTTCTCGCCGAAATTAAATTTTTCTGAAGGATTCGGACAAATCCGAGGCTATCCGGGCAAATGACAATATTGTCCAAGTGATCTGTCATGACTTTCTGAATTTCCAATGCCAAACTCGGTCTTTAATAAATGACTAAGTTCTAATTAACGTAACTTGCCTATATCTTATACTAACGGGTGGCTTTTAGGGAAATTCGCATTACTGACTCGTGGCTGATACTAAATCATGCCACGTACAAGTTTACTCGGGTTGTGTCGACCTCGATTATCACTTAATCACGAGGATCGATCGCTAGATTCGACAAGCACGATCATTTAGTATAGGTTTAGGGTCATTCATCAATTCATTTTGTGGTCCAGCGCAATCACCCGCGATCCACTAATATGACAGTGGCGAACTAATCCCTAGCTATCTTTGGATCAGCCTACAGTGGCTCAAAATGTCACATCGACGATTTTCATGGTCAAAAGTCGGTTCACGATCGAGTTCTTTGGCTGCGCGAATTTAAATCCCTAATTAGCCTTTCCCTAACGGTTAGTATTCTCGAAGTGATCAATTCCAGGCAAGATCCAACTACAAGTACGTTCATAAACTATTCATTTCATAAATCCCAAGTGGGTCAGATTTCAAAATATCACATCACGGATCATGATTCTTTCGTACTCTCGTACCCTTGTAAGTGGAGCTTGGTGTTGTTAGGGTAAAGAGTGACTGATGCAGAGGGGATTATATGACTGGTTCATAGGAGTGACATCAGGGTGGTTTGTTCTAGGAGTTCTAGGTTAGAATGAATAGACCGTTAGGAGCTTTAAATGTGGAGTTGGCCTCCCGAGTGCAAACTGGTTGGGAGCTGATGTCGTTCTTCTGATGAGGCCACCAAAGCCAGTTGTTGTGCCTAAAGCGTTTTGTGTGTTTCGCTCAAGGGACTGGATGCTCGAGCTATGCTAGGTATTGTGTGATCTGATACGACGATGTGATTCATTGTACTATTTTTGGGAACAACTATAGAAAGAAGGCTAGCCTAGGGTCTTATTGACTCGCTAGGCGCTGCACGGGCTATTCTGTAACCAAGGAACTGTCGGCATAAGAGTAGGGATCCCTCTAGTAGGTGGGTGATTCGGGGAAAGCATGTGGTCTTCCCGGTCCTTGAGGGTGGAGAGTGAATCGCCAATGCCAAGTGGGCTCGATCAGTGTGCACCTTTTGTCTAGAATCTAGGATGGCAGTGGGGGCACAGGGTGGAATCAAATTAGTCACTAAACAGGGATAACATTTCTGGATCAATTAGCGAATCTCAAGAGGAGGTCTGTTATCACATTTCCTACAAGGGGAGAACCCTTTGTTGGTTTACTGAGATCATGAAAAGCCTAGTAGGCGAAATAAGGTACTACCAAGGGAGTGCAGCTGGCTAGGGATGCCACACTTGTCAGGGAGCACAAGTGACTGGAGATTCGTGAACAACTTTGATCGAGGGAAGCTACTAGTGGAGTGGAGTGGCCTGTTGTGTTGGGCGAGCATTACCATTTATGTAAATCCCAAGAGTGGCGTTGATAGTTAGGAAATGCAAGGAAGCGACAGAATAGCCTGCAACGAGGGCATTGCATGATTGAGTGGGGGAGAATGGCACGGATTGTGATTCTCTTGTACTCTCATACTCTTGTGAGTGGAGCTAGGTGTCGTCAAGGTGGAGAGTGAGTGATGCAAATGGGATTACATGACTAGTTCGTGAGAGTGGTGTTAGGGTGATTTGTGCTAGGAGTTCTAGGTTAGAATGAATATACCCTAGAAGCTTTGAAGGCGGGATTGGCCTTCTGTGCACAAATTGGTTGGGAGCTGATGCTCCTCTCCTAATGAAGCCATTGAAACCAATTGTTGTGCCTAAAGCGTTCTGTGTGCCTTGCTTAAGGGACTGGATGCCCGAGTTAAGTTGGGCATGATACGATCTGATACGAGAATATGATTCGTCGTACTGTTCTTGAAAACAACTATAAAAAGAAGGTTTGCTTGAAATCTTATTGGCTCGCTAGGTGCCGTGCGGGTTATTCCGCGGCCATGGAACTATCAGCCCATAACACAATGCTATCTTTTTGTATTTTTCGAACAAGGAAATCAATCAAACAAGATAAACTATAAATTGCAAAAGATAAGCTCAAAATCACCGAAGATATCAAATCAATTCAAACTTGGAAACAAATAAAACCAACACCCCGATCTTAATGCTTAAAGATCAAGTTACCAGTTTTCCGTGCAATCCATACCCTATCTCCATGCCTAGGTTACCGATAATGCAAATGTTATGAATTAGGAAATTTTTTTAATTTAGATATGTCAAATATATCAAAGAATCAAAGTTAGATCTTGATATACTCAAATTAGGCAATAAAATTTAGAATTCAAATTTGGATTGGATTATTACCTTGGAGATTTGTTTCCGAATAGAGGACGGGCGGCTAGGACCCTTGGATGGTGATCGGTGGAGGCAAGGAGCAAGGACCGACGGTGGGGCTCGCTCCTTTGCCGTCGGTGGAGTTAACGGCGAGGGAGCTTTTGGTGTAGGTGCTTGACTTGAGCAGGTGGTTGAAATTAAGGATGGTGATGCTGAGGTTGACAGGCTGTCTTGTGGCCCGGTGCTTCGCGGTTGATGCTGGTCTGGAGTTCTCAGAGCACCTGCAAAACCATATACTTGCTGGGACGGTTAACAGCACGAGGCAGCACGGCTAATTGTCGAAGGGCTTCTTGGTTGGGGCCGGCTGTGTCGTTGGTGTCGCGGTGGTGCAACGAGCAGCTTGTTGTCCAGAGCAGCTGTGGTGATGGAGTTCTCAGTTTAGGCTGGCTCGACGAGGACTCGCAGCAGTGCTTGGCACAATCACAGCTGGAACCAGTTTGGTTGTCGTCACAGACCACTTGCTTGACAGGGCAGCAGGTTGTCATGCGGTGCAGAGCTCGGCAAATAACAGCAAAGTTGTCGTGGTGGCTGGCTGGAAGGGGTTGATCGCGTTGTCACCTTGCGTTTGGACAACAGGTCGTCGTGGTAGGGAAGCAGCAACGGCGGAGGGCTTGGAGCAGCGTGTTGTGGCCAACACAAGGAGAAAGTAGCGGCGTCCTTACGGCTGGCTTGACGGTGAGGAAGCCACAGCGACGTCTATCGGCGATGGGAGGCAGCGATAGCTCAGTCGGTGTGGTCTCGGTCATGGAAAGGGGAGCCTTGACCGAGGCTCTCTCTCTCTCTCCTCTTTCTTTCTCACAATCTCTGTGTTTTCTATTGTGCTCTCTCCAAATTTTTTTTTACCAACCTCCTGATTGCGAGGGTTAAGAGCCTAGTTATAGTGAAAACTAGTTTTTTTTTCCTAATCCTAGTTATGGACTAAAACCTTTAATTCTTGTGGGCTTATATGCTTGACTCCTTATGGGTTTATTAAGCTCAAAACCTTACACTAATTTCATTTGGGTTGTTAATTCCAAAGAAAAGCACAAGCTTTATCTTGGATGGCAATTCTGAGTTGAAGTTTTTTTTGTCTCAATAAAAACACAAGCTTTTACTTTAGTACCAAATTTGGCTCCCATGATGTAAACTTTTCAAATTGTTTGGACCAGATTTGTGATTTAAGTGAAAGTTAGTAATTTTTTTCGAGACATTAAAAAAAGTTCTATCTGGAATTGTCACTCAAGGTAAAATTGGTGTTTTTTTTTTAATTAGGCCAGTTCTATTTCTCATTGGTGCCCCGATACTTGGTTGTGACGTCAAATCCTTAACTATATATTTGGAACTTACCTGGCCGAGGATTGAATAATAGGTCTCTCACAGCTTATGGTACCCTAGATCTTGTCTCGAGAGCTTATTGTTAACTTTTCACTTTATTTTCGGAACTGTACAAGGATGAATTGGTTACTTGTCCGTGCTAGTATGCCAAAGCATCTGTATCATCGGCAACTCGGCATTGAAACGACCCAATTCAAGTGTGCTGCAGTGACAGAGAACTTGAAACATAGAAAAGATTGGATTGCAGTAATATCAGCATGTTAACTACCCTAGCTGTAGCTGTTGGAAAAGCTATACTGACTCTGAATATAAAAGGACAATGGCTTAACGACTAATCGTTACACTATGTCAATGTTTCTGTGCTTTGTGGAGAAAAATAGGAGAAGTGCATGAGGTCTGGCATCTATAAATAGGCATCATATCGAAGCAAGTGTTCGCATCCACCAGAGCACTTGAGAGCAGAAAAAAAAACGCAGGCAGACAAAATCCAAAATGTTGAAGAGCGTTCGACTTTCTGCCAGTCTCGCACTCTTGGCTCTGGCGCTGTCCTTCGCCGACGCCTACGACCCAAGTCCCCTGCAGGACATCTGTGTGGCAGTCAACGAACCCAAAAATGCTTGTAAGCTTGTGTTTCCCTTGCTTGGTAGAACACTCCGAATTAATACATTTTGCTCTTGATTTCAGAGTAGTCCTCCTTTAAGACTGATTCCCTTGATGGGTGCACCGGGGATGCTCTTTAGGCATTGCAATTAATTTTTTCGAACAAGACATTGAGTACACTAATTTCACAGAAAACAAGACATTTAAGTTAACAAGAAGATAACATTTCTCATTCTTGGGGCGACCTTATTGTATCATAGGATGTGCCTCAAAGGTATATGTCAGCAGCAATTTCCTCTTAACAGAAACTCCTCTCTATGCAGTGTTTGTGAATGGAAAGTTCTGCAAGAACCCTGCTCTTACCACAGCAAACGACTTCCTCTTTTCTGGCCTCCAAGTTCCTAGAAGCACGGCCAATCCCGTGGGCTCCACAGTCACCCCTGTGTTCGCCGACCAGCTACCAGGACTCAATACTCTTGGCATTTCCATGGTTCGTATTGACTTTGGAATAAGTGGTTTAAATCCTCCGCACACTCACCCTCGTGGCACCGAGATTTTGCTCGTCCTGGAGGGCACTCTCTATGTAGGCTTTGTCACGTCCAACCAACTGAACAATACTTTCTTTGAGAAAGTCCTCCACCCTGGAGATGTTTTTGTTTTCCCGATCAATATGATTCACTTCCAGCTCAATGTTGGAAAGACCAATGCAGTCGCGATTGCCGCTCTAAGCAGCCAAAACCCAGGAGTCATCACTATAGCCAATGCATTGTTTAATGCAAAGCCGCCTATTTCCCCAGAGGTTCTAGCCAAGGGGTTCCAGGTGGATGAGAAGTTTGTTGAGAAACTTCAGAAGAAGTTCTGGTACTACAATTAGCCTGAGAAATGCATCTGATGATGTCGTCATCTCTGAAATTGATTAAACAAACAAATACCGTAAGTCATCTGTTGAAGTTCCTAGTTCAAGTATGAAGAAAGTTTCCTTCTGTCACATCTTGTATTGATTTCAGTATAATAAGACCGTGTTGTTTTCTGCACCACCTACTACTTTGAGGTTATTGTGATGAACTTATTTCCTGGAACCATGACAGAAAAGGACAGCGAGCTCGACAGGAGACTCTACCATGTCAGAGGATTTCCAACCTGAATGCTTTACAAGCATGAACTGCTAATAACCATTGCCAGTTCTGCTTAGGCTGCATAAGTAACTATTAATGAACAATCAGTAACAAGGAAACTTCAGTAGTTTGAGGGATCATGATGCTGCATTGGGTTTATTGGGAATGAAGCCTCAAAGAACTCCTCTTTTATGAGAAATTATCATTGCTATTTGCTTGCAGTGTGTACTAGTTTGAGATATTTGATCCACCACTTTGTGTCCCTTGTTTCCACCGAGTTCTGTTGGACATGGTAGTTGGGGTTCTCAAATTGCATTTCCTTTAGGTTTTGTTCCCCATTGATTATGTCCTTTTGCTATTTACATAATCTATGAATGAGAGGAGGTCTTAATAAGTGCTAAAGTAAGTAATAGAAGAAATGAAAAACAGAAAACGACAGCTATGTAGTTATCCTCGTACATATATTAGCAAGTTTCATGAATTCCCCGTGACTGTAATAAAGTCACCAGTGAATCTCCGAATTGATTTGTTAATCTTATTATATTTATGTTAGGTACTAAGATAAGTTGAAATGCGGAAGCTACTGTAAAGAGTTGAAAAAGTATGACAATCGATTTGTCATCCATCAAACGAGTTGGAGACCATTATGGTTGAACAATGCACCAGAATCTTCTGTTATATTGACTTAACAGAACCGTGGAAGGCCCAACAGCACAAGCGAGTTGGAGACCTAAACTACTGATTCGGCATTATTGTTAATCCAAAAACAGATGCATTTTCATTTTGCATTATAGCTTAACAATGATTAGAATCATAAAGGTATATCCGTGAAACAAATTGTTTGCATGGATGCTGGACCTTGATAGTAATTAGTTATGGATGATTATTAAGGTTGTTAGTCAAGTGTTAGGAAATGGGAAAACCATAAAGTTCTCTACTTTAATCAATACTGTATGTGACCAGACAACTAAAAACTGACTAGTTTCAATACAATCAACCAATTCTAACTAATCCCATCTTCTTGGTGCAACCATTCCTCTTCTTCTAGTTGAAGCACATTGACTATTCTTTCTCAGCCTACTCAGCATATTCTGTCGTTGTCAGCAGACGCTGTATCCAGGTTCCACCGGTCCTGATTTCATTTTGAGTGTTTAATGGGTGCTGTACCTACACGGCAACTACCAAATAGGCAATGTTTCTGTTACAATTTCAGCTCCTAGACTGAACTCTGAAATTTTTTAAGGCAAAAGGTTCCATGAGTGAGACTTTTCAATGATAGCTTAAATAATGAGAACGCCGCATTATTCTTGTCTAGAAAATGATTTTTTTCACTCTGATGATCATTCAAAACCCAATACTAATTACAATGCAATCTGTCATGCCCCAAACCCCAACGGGCACGCGACATCCGCCTCTGGTCGATTCAAGCGACGTCCCAGGAATGTCGCTGACCTCAAATAATCATCAGAGATTTACAACCACAGCGAATATTACAATTAATCCCGGACAATATAAAAACTGGGGAGGCATTAAGGGAGAATATACATATCCATATTTCATTTCCATTCCACTCGATCAAACTTGTACCACCATATTTACAAAATACAAACTTTAGTTTACCAGTGCACACATTATTAACCCTTCAAGAGTAAGAACAAAAACCGATGACCTGCCATCCAACCCGTAGCAACCTTTAACACCCCTTGCTTGGCGTCTACTCAGAATCTAACTCCACATCATCCCATCTCCCATTTGAAACTCAGCTGTCTCATACTCTGTATGCACTGGAACTCCAAAACGTTCTGGTGGCAGCGGCGAATTATTCATCGCTCAGGCGGGGGATCTGAAATGGTTTGGTTTATACAACCATGAGACACTTCTCAATAAGTTGTAACCTAAACCCTACCTAGGCTATCACGTTATTCCAGACATAGATAAACACACGACCAAACAAACCACCACAGAACACACGAATACACGTACCTGGACTCTCGACACACGCAGCCTGCACATTAGTCCACTTATAAAAATTTATTTTGAAAACACATGACACACATACGAACTTTTCATAAATCACTCACCCAACGAACAAACCACATTTCCAATCTGCTCAACATACACACATTCCACCTCCACTTCCTCATTCTATCCATTCTCAATTCCTCTTTCCCACATTACTCGCCAGTGACCCGCGTAAACGTACATGCCTCAGGTACACTGCGACCACTCATCACTTCTCACATCACTCGCCAGTGACCCGCGTAAACGTACACGCCTCAGGTACACTGCGACCAACACTCGGCCCGCGTAAACACGCTTCGGCCCTCGATCGCGTCCCGAGCATCACACGCCTCGGTCCGATCCCACTTTCACACTATCCTCAGCCCACGCCAAATGCGAAAGGCCTACATGATCGGAACCCGAGCTTATAATGCCTCGGTCCAATCCCGGTCTCACCCGAGCTGATCGTGCCTCGGACCGAACTCATTCTTGCTCTTTCGAGCCTCAGCCTGTGCCAAATGCAACAGACCTACGTGATCGCTGCCCGAGCTTATGATACTCGGCCCGATCCCAACTCACTTTCTCATGTCATTGCCTCAAACTCCGTGCACACACAAGCACCCCACAATTCACCATATCATCATTCTTTCTTTCTCAAGTACACGCTCAATACGCATTTACCACAATCCACTGGCCCATTACACGCGGCCCACACACGCACCATTTAACACATAATTCATACTCATTCAACATTGGACATGGCACTATCAATCATTAATTTAAATCTGACTTACATGTGCATCCAACAACCATATACAATCACCCAATTGCACAACAACATGCTCAATTTGATCATCATAATTTATTTATAATTAGATATGCATCCAACATGTAAATTCCCATTTTCTCCGACTAAATGGCATCGGATTAATTCCGAGCCTTCACGGAACTTTCTCGCCATAATTCCTAGGTTCCAAAAATTCAACTCGCGTCTCAATCGGACTCTCGTAGCCCTGTGAACAGTAATCTACAGCTGATGAACAGTATTTCGAGGCATATGAACAGTAATTCGCAGTCCCAATTTTCTGAATTCCTAATAAATATTGTCCGAATTAATTCCTAATGCCCGCCATAAAATTTCCACTCCCTATTCATGCCATTCCACACCTAATTCCATACTGATTTCGTCCGAAAATTACCCATCAATACCCAAAGTCCTAATTTGGGTTCAATTTCCATACGTACATTAAACACATAAATTGATATTTTTCTCCCACCAAACGACGCCAAATCGATTCCGGTCCTTCACGAGATTTTCATAAAATTTCTAGACGGACCTAACGGTACCAATCACGCGTTAAACGACTCACTACAGCACAATGAACAGTACTCCCACAGCTCGTGAACAGTAATTTCTGCACTCAAACCGCACAATCACACTACCGACTCTTCACGACACTTACACAAAACTCCAAGCCGGACTCAACGGTACCATTCTCGTACCCAACAGCACACCACAGCACACTAAACCCCAATTCACAGCATTGATCGGCCCTTAAATTTCCACCAAAATTCTCGGAATTCAAACCTAGGGCCCGTGATTCAACTTAGCTCGCAAAATCGCAACAACCTGCGTCTATCTAACCCGAAACAACCCGATCTACTAGGCGAGGTTTAGATCACAACTTACCGAGTTCTAGACTTTCTCGGCTAGAACAAAGCGGGGGTAAGTCTTGAAATCCAACGAAGGCTTGCGGCGGCGGCTACAATCGTCGACGATCGGCGAGCGTCGGCTTGTGGCGAGTGTCCACGGCGGTGGGTAAGGCTCACGGCCAGAGATGGAAAGAGAGAGAGAGTGTCACGGTTGGGTGGGGATGGTGATGGTCGGCGTGAGGTGACGGAAACGGTGGCGGTGTGGCGGGCGTGCGATCGGCGGCGAACGGCGGAGGGAGAGGTGGTCCGGTGAGGGACTCACGGTGGGGGGAAATGGAATTCACGTAGGGGGAAAAGAGAGAAGAATGAGGGAGAGAGAGAATGGTCTAGCTTTTTCTTCAAGCTTTGACCCATTTCCGCAAAATGACTAATGCCCTTCTCTCACACAATCGATCCGACGGTCTAGATTTAATATTATCTTGATCCGACGGCCGAGATCGATTCTTGAACAAAAATATCCAAGGGTATACTTGTAATTTCTCAAAAATCCAAGGGCAAAATTGTCCAATCAAAATTTTGGGGCAAAATTACCAAAATGCCCTTTACCCTTAAAACATACCCTTTAATAATTCTCAAGGGTAAAATGGTCCAATTCTCCGTTTCTTGTCCAAATCGAATTTTTCCAAAGGATTTAAGCGCACCAAAAATTCATACGTGTCACGTGCAACGTCGTCCTAACGTTCTGGCGTGACTTCCTAATTTTCCGGTGTCCAATTTGGACAAAAATTCAATAATTAAATTCTATTAAACGCAACTCGAGCGTTTCTCGAGCTAACGGGCGGCTTGCTGGGGAAATTCGCGAAATTGACTCATGACTGATACTGAATCGAGTCACGTGCAAGTTCGTTTGATACGTGACGACCTCGGTTGTAATTAAAATCGCGAAGATCAATCACTTGATCCGAGGGGTATGATCGTTTGGTATAATTTCGGAATCATTCGTCAAGTCGTTTCGTGGTCCAACGGAATCACCCGCGATCCACTACTAGGACAATGGCGAACTGACCCCTAACTATCCTTGGATCGGCCAACAGTGGCTCAAAATATCACTTACGCGATTTAATGATCGAAATCCATTCACGATCGAATTTTCTCTAGTCGCACGAATTTAATTCCCCTATTAGCTTTTCCCTAATGGTTAGCATTCCCAGGAATGATCAGTTCTGGGCGAGAATTTACTGTGAGTACATTTCATAAAATTCAATCATTCAATAAATTCCAATTGGTGAAATTTCAGAATGTCACACAATCAACCAATTCTAACTACTGCAATCTTTTGGTGCAACAATCCATCTTCTTCTGCATCATGCACAATTTTTTTTCTCAAGCTGATTGAGAATTTTTTCTCAGTCTACTTCAGCATATTCCTATGATACCATATTAGGGTTGTGGACAGCTTTTCATCATTTTGAAGCAAACTATTGCAGTAGACGCTGCCAAACGGGCAATCCTGGTTTCCCTTTCAAATCCGTTCTTTTCTCTGGAGCAATCTACAAAATCAATGTCAAAGGTAGGACGAATTTGTTGACATCATCTCCTATTGATTTCGCTAGCTTGGGTGTCTACTATTTCATTTTACTGGTGCAAATTGCAAAATCAATATCAAAGGCTGGAGGAATTGGTTGACATCATCTCCGGAATAAGGACAATGAAGTGCCAAAAGTTTTGTATGGTACTCACTTTAGTGCCAAATTTTTTTTTAAATGATCACTTAAGTGCTAACTCCAATTTAAGTCATCAGAAATATGACATGGTCAAATTTTATTAATTTCTCTTACTAATGTGGCTCATTGGCTTGCCTAGTCAACATATATATATTTTCCTGAATGATGACGTCTACAAGGTTTGCCCCAAATATAATCCTTAAATCCCCAATTCAATGAAATTCCCAAATTCGAAACCTTAATAACCATTCAACCCACAATCGAAACTCTAATTTGTTTGCTCCCAAAATTAACAACTCAATCTTGCAAATAGAGAGTAGGAGCATGTGAAATGGACGATTTACACATGAGTGACATGGATGATTCTCGGCCTCAAACCTCACCAAAATAGGGGAGAATAAGGATAATGAAATTACTTGGTTGAAGGTAGGGGTGATAGGTTCCAGGGTGGGTCAGTTCCAAACCTGAAACTTGAAACCGATCCTGTTATAATTGGTTCCTAGATTTTGAAACTTGAAACCTACATTGTTTGTCTTGGACACTGTTTTGGAATGTACTCTGTTTTTTTGGTTTGGTTAAGGGTCTACCCAAGAACCTCTTTTTTTTTTTTTGGTTTCTTATTTTGGTTTCATTTTTTCTGGGTAGCAAATAGGAAAACTTATAGCTCAAATCAAACGTTATAAGTTTGACTATGCAAACAATCTTAAGTATTCATACAAAAGCATATTATCTTAGTCCCAACAATTTAATGGACGTGATAAAATAACATAGGTTCCAGTTGGATATGTAGTTTCTTCGTTATAGAACAAAAATTTTAAGAAAAAGGAAATTGCTCCTTATAATACTCACAAGCCCTCGAGTTAGACTATCCGCAAATAATGATCACCTCCCTCATCCTTCGTGATAGAATGCTTTGAGTTATGGCCACATAAAATTGCAAGTAGACTTCCATATAAAATCAGTTCTAAAATTGGTCTGGGTGGATTTTCACTTGGAATCGGAAACCGGACTGGTTCCCAAAAAATGGAATCGGTTCCCGGACCTATATTTCAGGTGGGCTGGTTCGGTTTCCAAGTAAAACCGGTCTGATTGCACACCACTAGCCGAAGGAGGAGTCCTCAAGCTGCGGTTACGGAATCTGAAACCAGAAGCTCTAAACACGTCACTTGAGTTGATTGTAGTCGAGGAGGGGTCTTCAAATGAAAGCGGGCCACTTTGTGCTTTCCAAGCCGAGAAGTTGGTCGAAACAGAGCACTGGCGACTGTGATGAGAATTGACGGAGATGGCAGTTTTCTGTGACCGTCGATTGTTCAATTGGTAGGGGGTCCTAGTGGCATCGTTGCTAATGATTTGGAGTCAGCAGAGGAGGATCAAATGAGCTGGAAGCACTTCAAGCTTCCTGGCCGAGAAATAGGGCAAAACAGAGCCACTCCTCTATTGCTTCAGGATGATGAATGGCAATGGTTGGCAGTGGCTTCGGCGGCTTGAAAAGGTGAGGAAAAGCGTCACTGGTAGTTGACACCAGTGAACGACCTTTGGGCGAACCCCAAATTCTTTAAGCCTTCTTCGCCGGAAATAGAGCAAAAACGAAATGAACTGACTGCAGCTTCACCGGCGACTAGTGAGGGCTGTGAACGGTAGGCGGCAATGGTCTACGCCCGGCTTGAGATACTGGCAATCAGTGTGGGTTAATAGTGGTTGCCCATGTCCTTGCTCATGCTCGGTTGGGTGATGCCTTCGAGAGAATGGCCGAGGCAGTGTGGTGATCTATGGTGGTCGTACGTGAGACGATCATGGTTTTGTGTGGTTGGCAGTGGTTTGGAGCTTTTTCTTTATTGGGGGTGAGGATGGCAGGTAGCGAACGGCGGATGATGGTGTTTTTCGGTGGCGAGCAAGCGACAACGAGTGAGTGAGTGCGATGTTGTTTTTTGCCTGGGAATGGTGCAATATCGTTTTTAAAGCACTCAGCCATGTCGAGGATGTCCACGTGGAATGGTTTTTCAAAAAATTCCAACTCAAATTATTCCCGTTTGTTTTTCGATAGTGTTCATTTCTGATTTGCTCAAGTTCGCCGAAAGCCTTGAAGTGCCGATTTCTTTTTAGCTGTCAACTGTTGTATCCTGGGAGATAAACGTTTACGAAACCTCATACGCGTGCTGGAGTGAACGAATCTGTTTTAAGGAAACTATGTCCAACACAAGTCTCGGTATCCATTTGTATCGATTCCAATTTTGTTATTGTAATTTCATTTCTTTACAATTATGTATTGTTCGTAATATTTATACTAATTGTCGCGACCGAAACTCCCGAGCCTTTTTTCGATAACATGTAAAAAGGAGGGGGGCTCGTTTGGTATGTGCTAAGTCTAGGTTTGGGACTTAACTCGGGCTCTCCCAAGCCCATACCATATCGCGACTTTAGAGTTTAAGTTTTTAACATGTAGATGATTTACATGCAAGAGTCGCCACTAATCGGTTTGGGGTAGGTCGATTAGAAACCCAAATAGGGTGATGGGAGAATCACCCTATTCCTACGAACCAGAGATTAACTGAATTCGGGGACTTGGTTACACTAGTTGGATAACTAATGCCCTTTCGGTACCATTCTACCCTGTTCATTTTTTGAAAACATTTATCAGGCAATTTGGATTGCTTTTAGGACCTTTCTCCTAACATGTGAGGTGATCAAGTGAGTGCATAATCAGAAATGATCAGCAGTCAGGAACACAAGTCATGCAGCCTAGGTTTCTAATCCTAACTAAGCCAGATGACGTTCAAAATACGGCAGTTCATGCAATTGTATTAAAACATGCATACTAACTACGCTGCGGTAATTAAAAAACATGCAACATGCTATCGTGCGATTTCGGGCCTATTTAATTTAAATAAAACCACAACATGCAATTATGAAGGATTAGAACACTTAAACAAGTCATGCAAATTTTTTTTTTTTTTTTTTCGGAGAAAAAAAATCGAAATAAAAAAAAACGAAATAAGAAAATAAAGAAGGAAAAAAAAATTTTTGAAATTTTTTTGAAATTTTTTTTTTTTGATTTTTTTTTTTTCGGAAAAAAAAAATCGGGATAAAAAACGAAATAAGAAAATAAAAAGAAAATTTTTTATAATTTTTACAATTTTTATAATTTTTTTTCGAATTTTGTTTAATTTTAAATAAAAAAAAACAGAAAAGAAAAAGGGGAAAAAAAACCTTTTTTTAAAATTTGTTAACTTTTTTTTTTGAATTTTTAAATATTTTTTTAGAGTAAAATAAAATAAAATAAAAATAAAAACAGTCGGGTCGGATCCGGGTCGGTCTGAACCGACCCGACCCTCCACGTTGACCGGGTCGGATTTCCGGATCCGACCCGAGTCAAAGGGTTAACCCGGGTCAATGACCCGGGTCTGGACCAGATCGGGCCCGGTTGGGTTCCGGTCCGGCCGAAAAGGACAAAAATGGGCCGGTTCGACAGGGTCGAACCGGCCCAGATGGCCTGACCCGGTCTGCAACCCCGTTTGCAGACCGGTTTAAGCCGGTTCTCGTGTGCATAAGGCACGCGAGACCGTCGGCCGGCGAGATCCGGCGTCTCGCCGGCCGACCCAGGCCAAATCCGGCGCGGCTTTCACCTCCCGGGACACCCACGAGGCTCCTCCAGTCACCGAAACTCGTCGTCCGGCCACATACTCACCGGCCGGCGAGCAAAACTTACCCAGTCTCATTCGGGCATTTTAACGAACACATGGCAGGCGTGACGAAAACCGAGGAGTTTTGATCTCCTTCGGCAATCCGGTCAGCTCCGACGGTTTGGGTTCACCTCCAACGATGACTGGGGACCACGATCGACGTCGGTATGGGCCGGGATTCACGCGAAACGGCCAGCGCGAATCCCGGCCGAACTGTGTCCACGAACAGGGGAAAACAGAGGACGCTCTCGGTTGGGGGGCTCACCGGTCGTCAGCGCGTCTGGATGGTCTCCGGCGGGTCTAAGGGCGTCGACGACCTCTGCTGGTTCGCTTTTGGCTCCGGCGTGACCTCGGTCTTCTCCGTCTCTCTCCTTCTCTCTCTGTTTCTCTCTCTGTCTCTCTCTGTCTCTCTCTGTCTCTCTCTTTCTCTCTGTGGATTGGCCGACGGTGTTTCCAGGGGTTGCTGGTCGGCTTGCTCGAGACAGCGAGACCAAATGGGCCGGCGAGACTCTCCCAGACTCCTCTCTCCTCTCTGTTTCGCTTTCTTTCTCTCTCAGTCTCTCTCTTTCTCTCTTTTTTCTCTTGCTCGCCGACCGGAGGCCTCTCTCTCTCTCTCGGCTTTTAGATGGCGACGAACGGCCCCCTGCTCCCTTGCGTCTGCAGTGACGCTGGCCTGCACCGGCCTACTCTGGTCTGCGACTTTCGCGGCCATTTAGGCCGGTGCAGAGCAGAGACAGGGGAACAGGGAGCTGTGAGGGAGGAGGGGATAAGGGAGCCTCTGCAGAAGGAGAGAGACGGGACTGGCCTTAATGGCCAGTCCCGTGGCGTGTTCGTCTTGGCCTGTTCTGACCGGATGACGACGAGGGGGAAGCGGCGCCGCCGTGCGTCATGCTTCGGTCGCGCACAGGGGAGAACAGGGGAAGCAACAGCGACGCACGGCTGGGGGAGAAGAAGGAAGGAGGAGACGGGCCGGGCCAGCGCAGGGAAAAGAAGAAGGAAAGGGATTGGGCCGGGCCCGCGCGAAGAGGAAAGAAAGAAAAAGAAAAGGGAAACAGGCCGAGGGCCTGCGGGGGGAAAAAAGAAACGGGCCGGGGGGGGAGGAGGCCCGCAGTCGGGGGGAAAAAAAAGAACGGGCCGGGTCAGCCTGGCTCCGACCCGGCCCGATTCGAATTTTTGTTTGTTTTTTTGTTTTTTTGTTTTTAAAAATATAATTAATTACTTAATTGAAATTTATAATTATTATTTATTATATATATTTAAAAAAACATTTTAATAGACCATATTAGCACAAAATTGCCTAATTTCTACATGCAATGCGTGGAAATGTATATTTTTGTTTTAGGAATTAATAAAAATTAACTCCTAAATTTTGTGCAATTAATCTTGGGCAAATTTTAAAATAGGTGTCAACACTAATGCCAATTTAAATTTCGCAACACTCCCAACAAAAAGGCTGAGGATCAATGCCATTAACTGAATCGGAGAATAAAAAAAAAAATAGAGAGAGAACTTAGCTCTTTCTTGTGGCAGTCGGAAGACTATGAGCTTCAAGTGAGGAATCCAAGTTTGATCGAGCTTGAGTTGCTGTTTGTTTTTCTCAAAGGAAGTTTGTAACGCTCTTGTTCCTTCCACGGTGAGACTCTCTACTCGATTCACCGAAGATCGAAATCACGCCAACAGTTTCACAAGCAAGCTCTTTCAAACAGTAATGGCATCTTAGGTCGATCATCAATGCGAGCTCGAAGCGGAAGCGGAGGTTGGAGGAGGTTGAAGGAGGTGTTGAGAGGGTCCGTGAGTCAGTGGAGTCGAGAGAAACAAAAAGATGATCTTCGAGCCCTCTTTCATGAATGTCCGAATAAAACAATAAAAAAGTCACTTTTTTTGTCCTTTTGTGCCGACTCTTTTATTGCCCAACAGCCCAAATCTAACCCTAAGCTCACAGGTGAGGAGGAGATTGTTGAGATGCACATGTGAGTTATATTAGAGAATTGGTGTGATATTGTGTAGTTACTATATTCAAGTTGATTTATAACTTATTAGCTTAAATTTTTAAGTAAATATAAGTTCAATTAGATATGTTGATGGGTTTGGACTTATATTCCCTCTTGGCGATCTCTTTGGATGAAAGTGTCGAGCTTGTATTGCACACTCCTTACAAAAAATCTAAGGATCAATGCCATTGACTGAATCATAAATTGAAAATTAGAAAATGAGAAAAAAATTTGGCTCTTTCTTGTAGCAGTTGGAAGATTAGGAGCTTCAAGTGAGAAATCCGAGTCCGATCAAGCTTCGGTCGCTGTTTTTTTTTTTTTTTTTTTTCAAAGGAAGTGTCTAGCGCTTTGATTCCATCCACAGGCGAAACTCTCTGTTCGATTCACCAGACATCGAAATCAAGCCGATAGTTTTAAAAGCAAGCTCAGTAACGGCATCTTCGTTCGATCGTCAATGCGAAATCGAAGCAGCAGCGAATGCTGGAGGAGGTCGAAGGAGGTGTTGAGAGGGTCCGTGAGATAGTGGAGCCGAAAGAAATAAAATGATCATCTTCAAGCCCCCCCTTTGTGAATGTCCGAATGAAACAATAAAAGAGTGTTTTTTTGTCCTTTTGTGCCGCCTTTTTCATTGCCCAAAAGTAGAATAACCTAGGTTTTAATCTAGGGTTTTGTGCCATAGCGCCACTTGGTGCGATTGTGAAGAGGGCGAGCTTAAGTTGTTACAGCCCGAATTTCGATGTAATTTCGGGACCAATAAAATTGATATTATTTCGCGTTTCATTTTAATAAGTCTGGCCCAGAGCTGATCACTCTCGGGATACTAACCAATAGGGTATGGCTAATTAGGAAATAGTACATGGACCAAGGACCCAATCGCGAAGCGGACACCAATCACGAGAAATGATGAGATAATATTATGACCCAATGTGGGTCGATCTTAGGAGAGGTAATGGATTTGGTTTGGCCAAGGTCAACGATGTACAATCGGATTGCAGGTGATTCTGCATGATCGAGAGTACACGTGGCCAACTAATCTTGAACTTAAATCGGACGATCGTGACCTCTGGGACTAGTGATAATTTCTCATTCTCTCAATGATTAAGATTGTCATGACTCGGATAACCCTAAGTCGATGCGCGTAACCTCTAAACAGACACTCATTAGTGAGAGACCCCGAAATTTGAAATCGAGCGAGTTATGATCACAAAATTAGGCCCGGATTTCGATGTCGATTTTTGACGGCTTAAGAGACTATTTTTGGGAATCTGACGTTATATTATGCTGGCCACGCATATTTTGAGTTAGTATGGTTGAAAATTGAAATTTCGGTCTGGGGGTAAAAAATTACGATTTTGCCCCTATAGGCGCCAACGTTGGTTTTTGAGGTCTTTTGAAGTTATTTTTCGAAACCGATGTCATTTTGGGGTGGCCATGTAGATTTAAAGTGGTTTCGGCCAAAAATTGGAATTTTGGCTCGGAAGTGAAAAATAATATTATTTTATTCCCAGAACTTGGCAGTCGATTTTCAAGGGCTTAAGAAGCTATTTTCGCGATTCTGACGCCATAGTATGTTGGCCACACTCATTTGGGGTTCATATAGCCAAAAATTGGAATTTCGCTCTAGGACCGGAAAAATGACCGTTTTGCTCCTGGGCTATTTTTGGGTTTCGAATTTTGAAAAATTTTGGGATAATTATTAAGGGTTTATCAGCTCAATTATTGGCCCAATTACCCTTTTATCCCTCAATTATTGGATAGGGTTGAATTAGGACCGTTATATTAGAGGCATTTTGGTCAAATGGCTTGGATCGACGACACGTGGCGCCTCAAGCCTCAATGTTTGACCACCGTTGGACTAGACTCTCTCTCTTCTCCCCCTCATTCGGCTAGAACACCACCGAGCAGCCCCTTCCTCCGCCGTTCTCCCTCTTCCTCTCTCTCTCTCTCTCTCTCTCTCTCTCTCTCTCTCTCTCTCTCTCTCGTCCATCCTTGCCAGAGCCACACCAACCGCCGCCGCCGGAGCTGCTGGTTGCCGGCCACCGCCGCTGCAGCTGCCATCCAACCAACACCCACTAGCATCACCACCCTTGCCCCAGTTTCCCCCCTCTCTTTCCCTCTCTCTTTCCCGTCCAGCTAAAGGACTGCCGGAGTGAGCCACCGTCGCGTTGGAGCTCGATCGGCCGAGCCATTGCCGCCGTGACCCACCATACATCCGTACATCGCCGTACGTCACTATTTTCATACAGTGTCTGTACGATTCCGTACAGCGTTCATACAGGGGCTGTACGCTCATCTATACGCCGCTAGCCACCGTTCATACCGCCGTCGTCGTCGCCGCCTCTGAAATGCCGCCGCTGATTTCACTGTTCACCGGCAATCGGCCGCTTGTTTCGCGTCGTCGTGATCTAAAATTAAGGGAGTGTATTTCCTAAACCCGGATTAGGACTGATAGTGCATTTTCTAGACTGGGTTGAGTACTGTCGGTGTATATTGGGAAAAATTATAGTACTATTTGGTGAGGTATATTACTAGAATAATATTGGTGATTTATTGAGTGAGCATGGATTAGTTGAGGATGAGGTGACTGGACTGCCGAGTATGTCCGGGCTGGATGACTTGTTGATTGCTGTATCTAATTGTGGTAAATTGAATAATGCCATGTCGTGTGACTGAGTGGCCTACTAATGCGGAGTGTGATTAGCCAATTGATGGCATGAATTTGACTGGATGTTTGTAATGGTTGTCACTCATGATTTATTGTACTGCATTACATGGCTACACATTTCAAATGCCGAGAATGAGGTGTGTGATGAAATTATGCGAGAATGCGTACCTGCCATGAGCATGTGATCACTTAATTATACCCTGATGCGTTTTATGCGGGGTTCAGATAATAATTGGCAGTGTATGTATGTGTGATCACAATTCGCTTTGATGCGTGTTACGCGGGGTATGTCGTCCTCATGCACTTTGAAGCAGGACGATGCCCGGTTCGTCCGGAAGACAACCATCCTGATGCGTTTTACACAGGCTCTGGTTCATAGGAGATTAGTGTTGCTCCTCATACACTTTGAAGTAGGCTAGAGACATTGGGCCAGATTGGTGTTGCGCTTCATGCACTTTGAAGTAGGCTAGACATACCGGGCCGTGAATTGTATTGATTCGAGTCATAATAAATAATTGAGACAGTGTGCTGGGTGAAACGAAATGAGAGCATGGCATAACATTAACATCACATGCATAGAATGCATGACCCGACATGCGAGATAAACACTGTGAACATGAGCGTGTGTGTGGCGCACGTATCTTGAGAATTTTAATGAACTGCTTATCCTGCAGGGTAATTCTTATATTCTATCTAGGCCCGAGGGCTCAGGTTATTGTTTGCGTATTATGTTGTTTGCCTGTCAGGAGATTGCATGTTAGCCTAGCCTAGGTTTGGGGGTTATCATTGAGATTTGTTTCACGGTTGTAATAACCCACCTTTTCAGAACCCCAGCCATAAGAATGCCGAATCCACCACTTTTTGGAATACCTGTATAGATACATCAGTATACAAGTACATACCCCGCAGGAAATGGGGAATCGTATGTAAGATACCGATCGGTGGTGTTTGTAAACGTGCGTGAATATTTTCATCAGACTTAGGAGTATATGGCATGGTGCTTGAGGGAATCCAATGG
>CM062249.1:34900719-34934488 GCA_031216285.1 Syzygium syzygioides
AACAGAAAATGAGAGCTAGCTATGATGCAGGTTTCCTCATACATATTTTACATCAAAAGAACACTACAAATGCCATAACTTGTGTACGGCACTCACTTTGGTGCCATAAGTTTTTTTTATCACTTTAGTGCTAAAATTTTTTTAAAAAAATCAGTTAAGTGCTAAAATTTTTGAAAAATGATTACTTATGTGCCAACTCCGGTGCCGTACACAATTTTTCTCCGGAAATTTGACGTGGCATTTTTTTTTATTAATTTCTGAAGCTGATGTGGCTCGCTGGAAAATGGCACTTAAGTGATCGTTTTTTAAAAAATTTAGCACTTAAGTGATCGTTTTAAAAAAATTTTAGCACTAAAGCGACTCAAAAAAAAAACTTTTGGCACTTACGTGATCTTTTTTCCTCCGATTTGGCACTTAAGTGAGCCGGTGAAAACTTTCGGCACTAAAGTGAGCGTCGTACACAACTTATGGTACTTATAGTGTCCTTTTGCTCATATTTTACCAAGTTCATTTTGCATTATTGCTGAACAATAATCAGAATCATAAGGGTATATATGTGAAATAAATTGTTTGCATGGATGCTGGCCCCTAATAGTAATTAGTTATGGATGATTTTTAAGTTTGTTGGTCAAGTGTTAGGAAATGGGAAATCCTCAAAATTCTCTACTTTAATCAGTTTTCCAAGGTATCAATACTATATGTGACCAGACAACTAAAAACTGTAAGTACTTCAAACAAAAAAGGAGAAGAAAACTATTAGGAGTGCGTAGCATAAACTCGACATCTTTCACCCGGGAAGATTACCAAAAGCGCATTCGAGCATATTAACATATCCAGTTGGACTCATGTTCTAAACCAATTCTCTGATGTGAGATTTTTCTAACACAACTCAGGTATATTGTCACGCCCCGAACCCCAACGAGTACGCAACATCGCTCCAAAGTCGTCAAGTACGCGACATCCAGGACTTGTTGCCGACCCAAACCGAAACATTAGCGATTAAACACACGTAGCAGCGAATACAAACTCTCCATACAACATACAATTTAACGGGATAGTCAGGAAAACATTTCACATAAAAACCAGCAAGTCATTATAAGCTCACAAAGAAAACTCGAGGAGGTTTACACAATTACAAGCCTCACACGAAGTCACTTCCTAACGAAGCCACGGATACAAAAGGGAGGTTAACTTAAACTCCTCTATAATAGGGCATCCGAAAAGATGATACATCCAATGCCCAACATCACCCCAGAACTCCGAACCGCATGTGACGACTACTCATCATTCCAAGCCTGAAAAATATTTAACAATGGGGGATGAGATAAATCTCAATAAGTAACTATCTAAGCCTCACTTAGGCTCATGTGTACCTCCGAACAATCCTAACCATGCAATACCGACGTCCAACATGTCATAACAATCACAGGCGTCCTTATCTTGCCTCGGCACATACGCAAGCCCTGCACGTTAGAATCCCGCCATAACATGGCCAATTGCTTATCAAGCTTGTACAACGCAATTCAAGGCATAATCATGCATAACACGGTTAATAATCTAGGCGTGCTCATCAATTAACTCAGGCAAAGCATTCTCCAATGCAAATCGCACTCATTAAGTCCAGATTATTAATGACCCCTCGGGCCACCAAACTCCCGCCGGTCTTTTGGCGTAATCAGGCATCATCCTGCTACCTCGGCGACGGCAACGTTGGGGATCAAACACCTCTCGGCAAGTCGGGTACCCAATGGCATTCCACTTAAGAGCATCGATTCAGCCTCCACTGCGATCGACATCGTTTGGGATCGAACACCCCCCAACAGCCCTGGGTACCAGACAGCATCCGATCTCCCACCGGGCATCGTCTAGAACTCCCGCCTAGACGGAACATGACGTGATCATGCACACACATTATCCACTCAATGCCAATTTTTATCTTTGTAAATTAGCCCGATGTCAACTAAATCCGTCAAAACACCACGATAATACCGAATGATTATTGAGAGAGAGAAAAACCGAAAATGTACAAAACCAGATCCAAACTGGGCAGTTGTGCAGTGATCGAAATCTGTTTGAAATAAATATTAAATCAACTCCAAAAATTCTAAATTTTGGATATGTCATATAAAACATCTTGATAAACATTTTCCATGAAGGACTCAAAACCCAGTTCCAACCGTAAACACCTCTTTTTGTCACTTGAATTCAGATGAAATTCAACGTGTCCGGTCAGGCCGCCTAACCATCAAAATGCATCTCATCCAGTATCCAAATCACTTTGGAAAGCCTTGAAACTTTCATATGTCATAGAGACGGATGTTATTAACAATATTTGTGAAGGAATTGTTTTGAAAAGAGGTCTAGAAAAATTTATAGAAAATTGGAAAGACCAGAAGGTCTAGTGAATAGTAAATCCGGCAGATTGAATTTGGTCCAAAAATGGACTTACGAATGGCCCTAAATGATCTCTAAAAATTCTAGATTTAATATATGTTATACTTCAAGATGTTATTCATTAAGAATACTTCCTCAAATTCAGCCCACACAAGTCATAGAAAAAATAGCAAAATCCAGCAATGCAGCAGCAACCTTACCGAAAATCAACCAACAAGCACCACCAAGCAAACCAAGTACAACCAGCCACTAAACCAACTATCCATAGCAATGCAGCAGCAACCTTACCGAAAATCAACCAACAACCACCACCAAGCAAACCAAGTACAACCAGCCACTAAACCAACTATCCATAGCTCTAATCCACCCCTAAACATGTCCATTAGTAACACATTATCCTAACAAAGGCTTACAGAGCACTTACACTTAGCCTAAGCAAGAAAACCGAGCGAAAAGAGCAACTCAGTCATGGAAAAGCAGCAGCAGCGATGCCGGAGCAACAACAGCAGCCTTAGCGGACAAGTGGCGGCTCACGGCGGAGTTGGGCAGAGATGGAGGCTAAACGATGGTGCTGATCGGGCTAGAATGGAGGGCAAGAAGCAGTCGAAGCAAGAAAAAGCAGAAGCAGTGAAGTGGTGGAGCAAAAGCAGTAGCGAAAAGGAAAAGAAAGAAAAGAGAAGAAGAAAAGGAAAGAGAAGTCAGCAGTAGCAATAGCATGGAGGAGCAGCAGTTAAGACATGGGGGAGCAGAGGAAGGTCAACAGTAGTCAACAAAGCAGAACAAAAGCAAAAGCAATTAGCAGTACAGAAGCAGAAGGAGTCAGCGATCAGCAAGCAAAGCAAAAGTCAGCAAGAACAATACTGAGGAAGAAGCAAGCACGTGAGGGCAGCTTGAGGAGTCAGCCAAGCAGAGATAACGTGGGGTCGTCATGGGGAGGAATAGGCAGACGTCACCAAGGTCAACAAAGGTCAAAAGCAGAAGACAACAGCAAGGTAGAAGCAAAAGTAACGTGGGGGAGCAAAGTGGGGGCAACGGAAAGAAGGAGAGGAGAGAGAGAGGAGAGAGGAGGTTTCAACTTCAACATTATCTCCAAAAAAATAATTTGTCCACAATTTCCCTCTTTTAGTGATTTCGATCAACTCGATAATTAACCACCTTTAATGAGACAATGTCTGACAAATTAGTTGTGGAAATCTTGAAACTTCGATGCTTAATTCGGATTCTAATGAATGACCAAATTCAATCGAATGCGACTTTAGCGTATCTCGAACTAACAGGCAGCTTTTAGGAACTACACATATCGACTCATGGCCGATTCGATATCGAGCTACGTCTAAGTTTACTCGAGCCATGGCAACCTCGATTGTCATGTAATTGCGAGGGTCAATCACTAGTTTCGAATGACACAATTATTCGGATTAGGTTTAGAATCGTTCGAAATTCATACAATGGCCAAACGGAATCACCTGTGATCCAATTGCACGACATTTGCAAATCGTTCCATAACCATCCTTGGATTGGCCTTTAATGGCCCAAAATATTCTCTCGCCAATCCTTATGGTCGAAGTGTCAATCCATGGCCAAGTTCTTAGGTCCATGTACTTGATTCCTAGCTAGTCATTCCCTAACAATTAGTCTACTCGAAAGTGCATTGAAGAAATATTCATTTCATAAATCCTGAAAATTGGTCGAAATTCATAATGTCACAACTTTTCCTCCTTACAAAAATTTTGTCCTCGAAATTTACAACCAAACTATGCTATTCAAACAAATGGGAGTGCTGATATCTCATGATCTCTTCACTTTCCCAAGTTGCCTCTTCCGTACCGTGATGTTGCTATATGACTTTAACTAACGGGATCATCTTGTTTCTCAAAACCTGCTTCTTTCTGTCTTCGATCTAGATAGGTCTATCCGTGTATATCACCCTATCGTCCACATCTATGACTTCATAATTCAGCATGTGGGTAGGATCCGGTTCATACTTCATCAGGATGGACACGTGGAAGACATTGTGAACTTAAGATAAATTCGGCGGTAATGCAAGACGGTAAGCCAAGGTTCCAATTCTTTCCAATATCTCGAATGGACCTACGTACCTCGGACTCAACTTCTCCTTCTTACCAAACCGAGATAATCCTCTCATCGGTAATACTTTGAGAAACACATGGTCTTCGACTTGAAACTCTAGAGGTCGACGTCTCTGGTCCGCATAACTCTTTTGACGACTTTGAGCTGTCTTAAGTCTATCCCGGATAACCTTATCTGCTTCAATGGATTGTTGAACTAACTCTGAACCCGTAATACTTCGTTCCCTGACTTCATCCCAACAAACCGGTGTTCTGCAAGCTCTGCCATATAATGCCTCAAACGATGCCATTTTGATACTCTGCTAATAACTGTTATTGTAGGTAACCTCAATGAGGTGTAACTGGTCTTCCCAACCTCTTTTAAAATCTATTACATAAGCTCGTAACACGTCCTCGAGTGTCTGAATCGTTCTCTCAGACTGACCATCCATCTGTGGATGATAGGCTGTGCTATATTGCAGCTTTATCCCCATAGTCGTTTGAAGACTTTTCCAAAAGGTTGCGATAAACTTAGGATCTCTGTCTGATGTAATTGTAACTGGCACTCCATGAAGACGCACTATTTGTCACATATAGAGATCGGCGTACCTATCCATTGCGAAATCTTTTCGCACTCCTAGAAAGTATGCTGACTTAGTCAATCTATCGACAATAACCCAAATTGAATCGTGGCCTCTCTAGCTCCTTGGTAATCCCATGACGAAATCCATAGTAATGTGTTCTCATTTCCGTTCAAGAATTTCCAATGGTAGCAACAATCCACCAAGCTTACAATGTTGCGCCTTCACTTATTAGCACGTTAAACACTTGGCCACTTACTTAGCTACATCCACTTTCATTTCATTCCACCAATAATGCTGACACAAGTTTTGATACATTTTCATACTGCCTAGATAAATGCTATAGTTGTCACGCCCCGCGCTTCCCGGTGCGCCACATCCCACGCAGAGGTCGATTTGCGTGCGACGTCCCAGGACGCGTCGCCGACCCAACACCCAATACAGAGATATACAGCACATGCGGAAGCAATTAAAACCACCCGTACATATATGAATACATAACCAAGGGTATCCACCAGAATCAACACTTGTACTAATACTGAAATTCATTTACAATATCCAAGTATGGCCCGAATACCAAAAATCAAAAGCAGTTCAAGGCCACTACTAACAAAAGGGGATAAGTGGCTCGGGCTCAGGCACTACAACTAGCCGGGGGCTTCTCTCAAAAATGCATCAGGACACCTGTCATCCTCAAGGCCGGGGATCTGAAAATGTCGGTTTTACAACAACCGTGAGAATAAATCTCAGCGAGTAATTCCCTAAACCTAAACTAGGCTAACATGCACCTCCTGACAAGTACTAGACAACACATAATGCGCACATAACTGACTCAGGCCCTCGGGCCTAAATCTAATCTCACTAAACCCTGCAGGTTAGGCGTCAAATCAACAAAAGCAGCCACGCGACAGAATATAATCACAGCACATACACGAGCATTTCTATGTCACAACGCATGTTATGCATATGCTAGTGCTCGCACTCATGCTCATGCCTCATCAATGCAATATCGCACACTTGCACGCTAGCACTCAGCCATTTCTCAATTACTCCTCCGACCCACGTTAAACACATCAGGTCCGACCCGCGTAAAACGCATCAGGTCCAAACTTCGAGATCGATCTCTAGCCCGCAGGCCCATGCCACACAGCCCGCGTAAAACGCATCAAGCCGGACATCTTCCGGTAAACCAGGTTCATGACACACAGCCCGCGTAAAACGCATCAGGCCGGACATCTTCCGGTAAACCGGGCATCGTCCCGCGTAACACGCCTCAGGACGGGTTCACTACCCCGCGTAACACGCATCAGGGTTTATTGTGATCACACGTTCTCAAACCTCAATTTTATCTGAACCCCGCATTAGACGCATCAGGGCAATTTAGGTGATCACAATGCACATGTCACTCGGGCACACTTATAAATGCAAATGCCGTGCCAATGCTTGAGATGTGCAACCATGGCCATAAAGCTCACACTTAGGCATCCACAT
Source organism: Syzygium syzygioides (assembly GCA_031216285.1). Taxonomy (NCBI): domain Eukaryota; kingdom Viridiplantae; phylum Streptophyta; class Magnoliopsida; order Myrtales; family Myrtaceae; genus Syzygium; species Syzygium syzygioides. The sequence goes on from CM062249.1 coordinate 34,907,255, forward strand.
GCGCGAATTACGAGATAACACACTCAATTTGTGCCGCGCATATTCAAATTCATAAATCCACATGCCCAAGTCAGACAATCAATTTAAATCAGCCATAGTATCAAATCAGCACACCATCCATGCACGCATTCACATAACCAGGTCAACAAGCATTCGCACATTCGATGCCCACCAAACTAATCCATTTCTAGTCCCGCTAGACACGCGACAGGACTCCATCAAATTAATCACATTCGAGGCTCAACTAGCCAGTCAAATGCACGAGGCGATCATTCCCGATAATTGCACAGTCAAACCCCAAATTGATCGAGCCTCGCCTAAATCAGATCCGTCGTGGCCAACCTCTATACCACAATTTCTAGGCCAATAATTGTCATCGAACTACTTCATTGTACTCCCCAAATGTCCATCTAATCAGCCACGAGAATAGTCGCCACCCGATCTATTAATTTCATCCACTAAGGCCACCATTTGGTCCGAATCTCGGCACCTACGCTTTCCCCACGTCACAGCACTATATGGGCCACTAAACCTCGATTAGAGCATTACGCTAAGCCACCAAATTTGTCACAACATTCGCTCTTAACGGCTTCCACAAATTAACCCCCAAATTAATCGCGCATTGTCCGATTCAAACCCGATATGGACAGCCCCCACACCGGTCGCTCTAGGCCACTAGATATACTCAAAATTTTCTATTTAATTCCCCAATATATCATTTTGATCAATCACCACCATACCAATTAAGGCGCGCACTAGAATCCCCACATCAAACCCGAACTTTCTCGAACTCGGGCCGATTTAATTCAAACCGTCCAGCCCATTTATCGCGCCTCTCGGGCCGCTAATCCTACAATAATTCAACATACTAATCTACCAATTGACCACAATCAAGTCCCTAATCAATTTCACAATTTAACCCCTAAATAACCCTAATTAACCCCTAAACTCGTCTAGAAATGTAAATTAGCCTAATTAGGGTTTAGGGTCAAACTCACCGGGTGTCCTACGCTTAAAACGGGCCGGATGAACAGTGTTCGGTGAACAGTATCGCCGGAACAGTGCTTGGCCGGAAATGAACAGTAACTGGCCGGAAATGAATAGTGTTCGCCGGCGATGAACAGTGACGGCCGGGCTGTTCGGGAGCGGAAACGGCGGCGACGGGGCGGGCTCGAGGGCGGCTCAGCAAGACCGACGAGCGGCTGGTCGGCCGGGGCAGCAACCGGTGAGCGGCTGGTCGGCTCCGGCGAGGGCCCTCCTCGGCCAAACAGGGGGGAGAGAGAGAGGGACCGGGAGGGAGAGAGACTGAGGGGCTGAGGTGGGAGGCGGCAGACCGGCGATGACAGCGACGACGGCGAGCTGGACGGCGGCGACGGCGAGCCGGTTCGGGCGGAGAGGGGCAGATCTGGTCGGCCTCGGCTCCGGCGTGACCAAAGGCCGCGCGAACAGGAGAAGAAGAGGGAGAGGAAGGGCGACGGTGAAGGCTCTGGCCTGGGACGAGCGGCCGATGGCGACGAGGACGGCTGGGCTCGTCGGGCGCGGCGGCTGGGCTCGTCGGGCGCGGCGGTCAGGCCCATCGGGGCCGAAACATGGGGAGACCGGGGAGGGAAGAGAGAGATACAGGAGGGGGGACTGGTCGGCGACGGTGCGGCGGCCGGCGGGAGGGCGGTGGCGACGCGAGGCGGAGGGCGGTGGTGGTCGGCGCGACTGGTCAGGCGGGGCTGGACGGGCGGCCGGGCAGGGACGAAGCAGCAGCAGACCAGTCGGGGCTTTCCCCCGGGGAAGAAGAAGAGAGGAAGAACGAAGGGGAAGAGGGAGAAGGGAGGAAAGAGGAGAGAGAAGAAAGAAGAGACAGGGCAGGTCAGTTCAGCAGGGGGCACGGTCCCAAGGGAAGAGAGAGAGAGAGAGAGAGAGATTTGAATTTTTAACCTTAAGCGCGAACCAATGGACGCGATCCAAACTAAAAATCGGCTTATCGGTGCCGATTTAAATTCGGAAAAAGACCTAACAATTCCCGAAAAATCCCGAATAATATTCTAAGGCAATTGACTGAAATAAAATAATTCCAGTCACACTACGAGGGTGGTCTACCAGTCCAAATTCGTACCCGATTCAAAAATCCACTTTTCCACTATCCCTGACAATCTCGATACTGGCCACAATAATTTCGACACCGTCCAATTTATTTCGTCCCGAAACTCCCGGAAATCGACTACCAAGTTCAGGGTATAAATAACGACGAAAATTCGATCGAGTGCGATTCTAGCGAAATCTCTAATTTAAAATAATAACCGAGAGTGATCAGTTCCCGGGCGAGATTTTACCATAAGCGCACTGACAAATTATGCGTTTTATAAACCCCAAAATGGACCGAAAATCCGGAATGTTACAATAGTTGCTACAGTGACATTCTGCCAAGATTTCCTCCTTAAGTTCCGTGTCCTCGGACACGCACAGTTGTCCATGAAACTTTAAAAATCTCGTCCTCGAAGACTTGAAAGTCGTTGTTCCTCTTAGTTGCAATTTGCCCAAAATCTTTTGAATCTAATGGTCCGTAGATTATAATAGGCAAAAGTACACCAGAAGTGCTACAACTTGTGTACAGAGATCACTTTGATGCCATAACTTTTTTTCGGATCATTTTGGTGCCAACTTTTTTGAAAAATGATCATTTTAGTGTCAATGCTGACGTGGCTCGCCGGAAATCTGATGTGGCGCTGACACGGCTCGCCAGAGAGGTCCAGTCAGCATTAAAAACCAAAAATGACGCCGTTTAGCCATTGATGTATACTTTTTTTAAAAAAATTAAATTATATCTATTAAAAAAAAGGTTGCAGCAACGGCAAGGGAGTCTTCGCCGCTGCTGCCGCCAATCTACCACCTCTGGAAAGGGCCGACAGTGGTGGACATAGTGGTTGGCAAGGGTCGCCGGCCCTTGGTCGGGGCCCGATGACCCTTGCCTCACCCAGCGAGGGCCAAATCTGGCAGGGTAAGACCTCGCCGTCGCTTGGGTCGCGACGGCGAGGTCTCTCCTCGCCCAGCAAAGGCGAGGCCAAACCTCGCCATCGCCTAGGTCGCGACGGCGAGGTCTCGCCTTGCCGAATCCGGCCCTCGCTTGGCGAGGCGAGGGTCACTGAGCCCCGGCCAGGGGTTGGTGACCCTCACCGACCATTGTACCCACCACCGCTGGCCCTTCCCAGCGGTGGTGGGTTGGCGGCAGTAGCGGCGAGGGCTCCCTTGCCGCTGTTGCAACCTTTTTTTTTAAATTATTATTATTTTTCTAAAAATAAAAAAAATCGAAGAAAAGCCACATAATTTCTACATGTACAAGTCAGACCATTTTTTTTTATTATAAATGCCAGGTCAGCTTTTTGGCTGGAATTTTAGCCGGAGTCACTAAAGTGATCTATTTTCCTCCAATTTGGCACCAAAGTGTTTTGAAAAAAAGTTATGGCACCAAAGTGATCTCTGTACACAAGTTGTGGCACTTCTCGTGTACTTTTGCCGATAATAATACCTTAATCCTCGCCTGAATCTCCGGTTCAATCCTCGAGGTAGCTAACAGACTCGAGAGGTGACTTACATCAAACTTGAATTCCAAATCTCGCACCCCTTCAAGTAAAGTCCATTCTTTAACCATCATTTGCGCAATACTTGACTTCTGACTAAGTGCATCCACCATTTTATTGACTTTTACGGGATGGTACACAATATCGCAATCATAATCCTTTAGAAGCTCCGTCCAATGATGTTGTCTGATGTTTAATTCCTTTTGAGAAAATAAGTACTTTAGGCTCTAATAGTCCGTGTAGACTTGAAACCTTTCTCCATATAAATAATACCTCCAAATCTTGAGCGTGAAGATGATAGTCGCAAGTTCCAAATCATGCGTTGGGTAATTTAGCTCATGAAACCTCAATTGTTGCGATGTGTATGCAACCACTCTTTCATATTGCATTAACACGCATCCTAATCATTTTAGCGATGCATCACTGTAGATTTTATATCCTTCGGGTCCTGACGATATTGTCAACACGGGCACGGTCATCAACTTATGCTTAAGCTTCTGAAAACTTTTCTTGCACTTGTCTATCCATTTAAATCTTGTTTCCTTCTTTAGTAAGTGAGTCAGAGGAGTAGCTATTGCGGAGAACCTTTCCACAAATCGTCTATAGTAGCTTGCCAAATCTAAGAAACTTTGGACCTCTGTCACTGTCGTCGATCTTGGCCAACTCTTAACTGCCTCAATCTTTGTTGGATCCACTGAAATTCCATCACTGGAGATGACATGTCAAAGAAATGCTACTTAGATTAGCCAGAACTTGTACTTACTAAATTTGGCATAGAGTGAACGTTCTTTTAAGGTTCGTAGATTCATCCGTAAATGTTGCTCGTATTCCTCGAGGCTCCTTGAATACACCAAGATGTCATCGATGAAAACGATGACGAACTGATCGAGAAATTCTTTGAAAACCCGATTCATTAAATCCATAAAGGCGATTGGGGGCATTAGTAAGTCCAAACGGCATCCCTGTAAACTCGTAATGTCCGTTCGACATGCCGTTTTCGGTATATCCTCCTTTTTAATCCTTGGTTGTCTTAAGTCTATTTTGGAGAATATCGAAGCCTTTTACAGTTGATCGAACAAGTCATCTATTCTTGGTAATGGATATTTGTTCTTAACAATTACTTGGTTCAACTGGCGATAGTCAATGCACAAGCACAATAACCCATCTTTCTTCCTTATGAACACTGGTACTCCCCACGGTGACACACTCGGATGAATAAACTCCTTATCTAGAAGTTCTTGCATTTGAATCTTTAATTCTTTCAACTCTAACAATGCCATCCTGTAGGGCTCTCTAGATATCGGCTCTCTTTCAGGAGCAAAGTCAATCATAAATCCAAAGTTTTTCTCTCAGGTGGCAATCTCGGCAATTCCTGAGGAAAGACGTCGAAAAAATTACACACCTCAGCTGTCTTCTAGCCTTGTTTTCTCAACCAACTAGTCAATCATGTTTAACAAATAACCTTGGCAACCCTCATCCAATAAGCTAACCACAAGATAACTATCTTTCCACACCTCAAAGACAAACCCCAATCTATCAAATTTTAATCCAACGGTCTCCCAAAACAAATCACCTCGGTTCTTTATAAAATCCAAAATTTTCAAGCGATAACTCATTCATCCAAATCTTGTCAAAGGATATCATCACCAATTCAAAAATCCATAAACTGATTGCATCTATTCACCATGAGCAATTATATATCTTACGTGACCATTCAATCTAAAACTTCAAAAATTGCTTATAGTAAACCAAATATCATCACACATTGAATTTGAACCTCTAAGAAAAATCCTCCACTTCCTTCCGAGCCATAGCGCACACCCATCCTTGTGCTTGCAGCCGGTCCCGGTTACTTTGCAGGGCAGCTCCCGTTTGATGTCCTACCTGCGATTGTTGTTGTTGTATTGGCGGCCTAGCTTGTCAGTTCGGATAGTTTCTCACTTGGTGACCATGTTGGCCACATCAAAAACACGCTCTAGGTCCATCTGGGCGAGGGCCATTTTCGTGCCTTCTTCCATAAGATTGACATGCGGCATTAGAGTAGTGTTTCAGCTTTCCAAAGTTCTTCCTTACTGGAGGGACAAATCGCCTATTCCCAATCATAAACTTCTTTCCAAAGTTCCTATTGTCCCTAGCTGGTGCATACCGCGATCCAGAAGCGGTAGCCTTTTCTATCTTGTCTCGCTCAACCATTTGAGCCCTCTCATATAGCTCGTTATAGTCCCTTAGATTTAGGAGTATCAACTGACTACAGAGTTCTGATTTCAGACCATTCTGGAATCTCCTTGCCCTATCCATAGGGTCCTCGACCATCCTTAGTGTGTACTTAGACAACCTTGAGAATTCAGCCTCATACTAATCCATAGTTATCTGATTCTGAAGGAGCCATAGAAACTCAACCATTTTCTATTCCCAGGCAGTCTCAGAGAAATACTTTCTATTAAACATCTCAACAAAGGCAATCCAGTTCGGAACTATGCCTACAGGGAAAACCCTACCTCGGGTGGCCTCTCACCAGTCATTTGCTACACCCTGAAGTTGATACACCACTAGAGTCACCTTTTTTTCCTCCGTGCACTCCAGCAGTGCAGAGGCTTTCTCCAATTCTTGAACCCGATAGTAGGGGCCTCGGGATCTCCCTTCCTGTCGAACTTGGACGGTTTAGCTTTAAGAACTGCTCCACCAGTTGGTGCATCTAGCAATTTCTATTTCCATGATTATCATTATTTCTATTATTTCCATTAGCCTCATTGATAGCGGGAACAGCGGCCTCAGTAGTAGCAGTAACAGTAGCAACTTGTTTTTGAGTCTGCCTACCCATCAAGTTTCCAACCTCCGCAAGTGCTCTCAAAATCCCATCAACTCTGTGATCCTCCACAACTCTAGCTAGTGAACCCAATCGTCCTCTTGTTCCCCCTTCCTCGACTACTCATTCTCATAAGATTCTCTCACCAAACACCTAAACTGCTATAATTCCATCTAGGAATTAGAGACCTAAGCCATCTTCTCAAGTCTAGTAGTTCTAGGCAATAAATCACAACAATGAGCATAAGGCAAGCAACCACCAAAACAAGCATCAAGAGCATATAACAACTAAGATTTTCGATCTTACCATACTCCTTACAGCGCCTACAATAATAAATATCACCAAGCAAGCATCCAGCAATCATAAGCACATATTCACAGGGCATGCATTAAGCATTCTAAACTTGTGGTCAAGCAGGTCTCCTTAACTGACTATCCCAAAGTCATCGCTCCAGGTCTCGACCAACTAGGATCGAGCTAACCTTGCTCTGACACCAATTCAATAGGGATGTCACGCCCCGAACCCCAACGAGCACGCAACATCCCTCCGAGGTCGTCAAGTATGCAACATCCCAGGACTTATCGTCGACCCAAATTAAAACACTAGCGATTAAATGCACTCAGCAGCGAATACAAACTCTCCATACAATATATAATTAAATGGGATAGTTAGGAAAACACTTCACATAAAAACCAGCAAGTCATCATAAGCTCACAAAGATAACCCAAGGAGGTTTACACAATTACAAGCCTCACACGAAGCCACTTCCTAACGAAGCCACGGATACAAAAGGGAGGTTAACTTAAATTCCTCTACAACAGGGCATCCAAAAGGATGATACATCCAATTCCCAACATCACCCCAGAACTCTGAACCGCATGTGACGACTACTTGTCATTCCAAGCCTGAAAAATATTTAACAACGGGGGATGAGATAAATCTCAATAAGTAACTATCTAAGCCTCGCTTAAGCTAACGCGTATCTCCGAACAATCCTAACCATGCAATACCGACGTCCAACATGTCATAACAATCACATGCGCCCTTACCTCGTCTTGACACATACCTGCACGTTAGAATCCTGCCATAACATGGCCAATTGCTCATCAAGCTTGTACAATGCAATTCAAGGCATAATCATGCATAACACATTTAATAATCTAGATGTGCTCATCAATTAACTTAGGCAAAGCATTCCCCAATGCAAATCGCACTCATTAAGTCCAAATTATTAACGACCTCTCGGGCCACTGAACTCTCGTCGATCTTTTGGCATGACCAGGCATCGTCCCACTACGTCGGCGACAGCAACGTTAAGGATCGAATACCCCCCAGCAAGCTAGGTACCCAACGGCATTCCACTTAAGAGCATCGATCCGGCCTCCACCGCGATTGGCATTGTCTGGGATCAAACACCCCCCGGCAACCCCGGGTATCAGACGGCATCCGAACTCCCGCCGGGCATCGTTTAGAACTCCCACCTAGACGGAATGTGACGTGATCATGCACACACATTATCCACTCAATGCCAATTTTTATCTTTGTAAATTAGCCTAATGTCAACTAAATCCGTCAAAATGCCATGATAATACCGAATGATTATCGAGAGAGAGAAAAACCGAAAATGTACAAAATCGGATCCTAACTGGGCAGTTGCGCAATGACTGAAATCCGTTTGAAATAAATAGTAAATCGACTCCAAAAATTCTAAATTTTGGATATGTCATATAAAACATCTTGATAAACATTTTCCATGAGGACTCAAAACCCAGTTCCAACTGTAAACACCTCTTTTTGTCGCTTGAAGTTAGACGAAATTCAACCTGTCCGGTCCGGCAGCCTGACCATCAAAATGCATCTCATCCAGTACCCAAATCACTTTGGAAAGCCTTGAAATTTTTATATGTTATAGAGACGGATGTTATCAACAATATTTGTGAAGGAATTTTGTTGAAAAGAGGTCTGGAAAAATTTTTAGAAAATTGGAAAGACCAGAAGGTCGGGTGAATAATAAATCTGGCAGACTGAATTTGGTCCAAAAATGGACTTACGAATGGCCCTAAAGATCTCTGAAAATTCCCGATTTCATATATGTTATACCTCAAGATGTTATGAATAACATTCATGAAGAACACTTTCTCAAATTCGACCTACACAAGTCACAAAAAAATAGTAAAATCCAACGATGCAGTAGTAGCCTTACCGAAAATCAACCAACAAGCACCACCAAGTACAATCAGCCACTAAATCACCTATCCATAGCTCTAATCCACCCCTAAACATGTCCATTAGTAACCCATTATCCTAACAAGGGTTTAGAGAGCACTTATACTTAGCCTAAGCAAGAAAACCGAGCGAAAAGAGCAGCTCAGTAATGGCAAAGCAACAGCAGCGATGCTGAAGCAGAAGCAGCAGCCTCAGTAGACAAGCAGCGGCTCACGGTAGAGTCGAGCGAAGATGGGGGCTAAACAGTGGTGTTGGTTGGGCTGGAATGGAGGGTGAGAAGCAGCCAAAGCAAGAAGAAGTAGAAGCAGTGAAATGGTGGAGCAGAAGCAGCAACGGAAAAGAAAAGAAAGAAGAGAGAAGAAGAAGAAAAGGAAAGAGAAGTCAGCAGCAGCAATAGCATGAAGGAGGAGCAGTTAAGACGTGGAGGAACAGAGGAAGGTCAGCAGCAGTCAACAAAGCATAATAGAAGCAGAAGCAATCAGTAGTGCAGAAGCAGAAGGAGTCAGCAGTTAGCAAGCAAAGCAGAAGTCAGTAGCAACAATACTGAGGAAGAAGAAGCACGTGAGGGCAGCTTGAGGAGTCAACCAAGACAAGGTAACGTGGGGTCATCATGAGGAGGAATGGGCAAAAGTCACCAACGTCAACAAAGGTCAAAAGCAAAAGACAGCAGCAAGGTAGAAGCAAAAGCAACATGGGGGAGCAGTGTAGGCACAGTGAAAAGAAGGAGAGGAGAGAAAGAGAAGAGAGAGGGGGTTTCAACTTCAACATTATCTCCAAAAAAATAATTTGTCCGCAATTTCGCTTTTTCGGTGACTCTGATCAACCCGATAATTAACCACGTTTAATGAGACGACGTCCGACAAATTAGTTGTGGAAATCTTGAAACTTCGATGCCCAATTCGGATGCTAATTAATGGTCAAATTCAATCGAATGCGACTTTGGTGTTTCTCGAACTAACGGGCGACTTTTAGGAATTACGCGTATCAACTTGTGGCCGATTCGATATCGAGTCACATTTAAGTTTACTTGAGTCATGGCGACCTCGGGTGTCATGTAATTGCAAAGGTCAATCACTAGTTTCGAATGACGCGATCGTTTGGATTAGATTTAAGATCATTCGAAATTCATACAATGGCCAAACGGAATCACCCGCGATCCAATTGCATGACATTTGTGAATCGTTCCATAACCATCCTTGGATCGGCCTTTAACGGCCCAAAATGTTCTCTCGTCAATCCTTATGGTCAAAGTATCAATCCATGGCCAAGTTCTTAGGTCCACGTATTTGATTCCTAACTAGCCATTCCCTAACGGTTAGTTTACGCGAGAGTGATCAATTCCGAGCGAGATTTCATTAAAAGCGTATTGAAGAAATATTCATTTTATAAATTTCGAAAATGGATCGAAATTAAGAATGTCACATATATTCTTCTGTATCAAGATATGAAGTCTTGCCACTGGGCCTTCATTGTCACACCACAATGCTCACCGTCAAGAAAGTATGCCCAACTTCATCCACCAAACATCGAAACAAACCACTAGCTTTGATACTAATTTGTTAGGAGCGAACAGCAGAAACCCGACACTTTTCACCCGTCACCTAGGGAGATCATCAAGAGGTAGCCTAAGTTCGGGCCTTTTAACCTATCAAGTTAGATCCGCTTTCATTTAAAAGTTTAAATCAATGAGTTATAAGTTAACTAAGATATATTAACTGCTCTACACCACACTTATTCTTCAATGTGAGATCTCTCTAACACAACTCACACGTGCATCCTAACAAAAAGTGACACTAGTTTCAATACAATCAACCAAGTCTAACGAATCCGATCTTCTTGGTGCAACCATTCCTCTTCTTCTAGTTGAAGCACATTGACTATTCTTTCTCAGCCTACTCAGCGTATTCCGTTGTTGTCAACAGATGCTATATAAAGGTTCCACCGGTCCTAATTTCATTTTGAGTTTTTAATTGGTGCAGTACCTACTAGGCTAGTCCCAAATAGGCAATTTTTCTGTCACAATTTCAGCTCCTAGACTGAACTCTGAAATTATAGAAGGCAAAAGGTCTCGGGAGTGAGACTTTTCAATGATAGCTTAAATAATGATAACGCTGCATAATTCTTCTCTAGAAAATGTTTGTCTCCCTTAGATGATCCCCCACTTCTGTCCTTTCTCATTAGGAAATCCATTTCATGCTGATATTATAAAGCTAGTATAGCATCAACACTAAAATGACCCACTTCGAGAGTGCTAAAGTACAATCAACCAAAATTCTAACTACTCCAATCTTCTGGTGCAACAATACATCTTCTTCTACATCATGCACAATTTTTCTGTCAAGCTGATTGACAAACTTTCCTGAGCTACTTCAGCATATTGACATGTCGAATATCTATATTCGATCCTATTAATGATGCAAGAAAGTAATGAAATTTGCACAACACAAGAATTTACGTGGTTCAGCAGGGGAGATGTTCTGCCTACCTATGTCCATAGGGAGATGAGATCTGTTTCACTAATAACGTAGAAAAGTATACAGCCACTCTTTCTCACTCCCTCCCTATCTTTTTAGAGACCCGTTTCGCCCTAAACATATATAGCGAAACCCTACATAACACAAATTACAAAATTGCCCGCATAGCCTAAAATATTTAGCTTTTCCCCCATGCTGTTCGATCGTCAGGGAGCCTTTCGGAACCGCCTCATAATCTCTTAGATAATAGAATATAAGACATCAACCTCAACAATCTCCACCTTGGCTTGGATTTTGTAAAGCCACCTGTGAAAGAATATGAAATATAGATGTCTTCATCCCCATACCTCTATAAGAGGTACACTCCTGCACTCATTGAGTGCGTACCTCACCTTCAATAGCGAGTTATATTAATTGAGCTCAAACAGGATCCAAACTTCTCAATAGTGACTGGCTTGGTAAAACAATCTGCAGGATTGCTATTCGTGTGAATCTTCCTCAAGTAAATGCTGCCATCTGACACAAGCTCCCTGATTTTATGAAACTTCATATCTATATGCTTTGTTCTTGCATGAAACACTTGATTCTTGGCGAGATGTACGGCACTCTGACTGTCACAATGTAACACCGCACCTCGTTACTCTAAACCTAACTCACGAACCAACCCAATCAACCATAGCACTTCCTTAGCAGCTTTTATAACTACCATGTACTTTGCCTTTGTAGTAGACAATGCAATTGTGGACCGGAGCATTGCCCTCCATAAGATAGGTCCACCAGCTAATGTGAAGACATATCCTATAGTAGACCTCCTCCTGTCTAGGTCACCAGCAAAGTTTGAATCAACATATCCCGCTAGCTCCTTTGAACCTCCGTTGCGACTAAACATAATACCCAAGTCTGCAGTCCCGCTCAAATATCTAAAGATCCACTTGACTGCATTCCAATGGTCCTTCCTTGGATTACTCATGTATCTGCTAACAACGCTGACTGCATGAGATAAATCTGGCTTGTTACACACTATAGCATACATGAGACTCCCAACTACGCTAGCATAGGGAACTCGAGTCATCTCCTCAATCTCTTCATATTTTGTGGGGGCATTGCTATTCAGATAACCTGAAGTGGCTAGCTAATGGTGTCCTCACTGGTTTAGCCTTATTCATATTGAAACGCTTAAGCACCTTTTCAACATACCTCTTTTGAGATACCCAGAGTTTACCTGCACTTCTATCTCTATGAATTTCCATACCAAGGATCCTCTTAGCAGCATCAAGATCCTTCATCTCAAACTCATTATTTAACAAGGACTTTAAAGAGACAATATTATGCATATCCTTAGCAGCAATGAGCATGTCATCAACATAAAGCATCAAAAGAATAATCAAATTATCATCTGACACTTTAAAATAAACACAACAATCATACTCACTTCTAGAATAGCCAATGTGCACCATAAAAGAGTCAAAACGCTTGTACCACTGTCTCGGAGATTGCTTAAGGCCATAAAGTGATTTCTTAAACAGACAAACATGATCTTCCTTTCCTAGCACTTTGAACCTGTCAAGTTGCTCCATGAAAATCTATTCCTCTAAGTCTCTATGAAGAAACGCCGTCTTCATATCAAGTTGCTCCAGCTCAAAATCAAACATTGCTACCAAGGCAAGTAGAACCCGAATGGAAGTGTGCTTTACTACTGGAGAGAATATTTCATTACAATCAACCCCTTCCTTCTGTGCATACCCTTTAGCTACAAGTCTAGCCTTGTACCTTACTTGCTCATTCTCAGACACTACCTCTTTCTTGCAAAAGATCCATTTATACCCAATGATCTTTCGCCCTTTAGGTTTCTCCACAATCTTTCAAGTCCTGTTTTTTCTGTAAGGATTTCATTTCTTCCATCATAGCTAACATCCATTTATCACAATCAGCATCAGATATCGCATCCTGATAGGAAGATGGATCGCCTGTACCTATTGTGAGGGCATAAGCAATCATATCCTCAAACCCGTATCTCACAGGTGCTTTGTGAGTACGTTTTCCTCTACCTTCTACGATGGTGTAGGTATCTTATACTGTCTCCTGTGATTCTGGTGAGTTACTAGATGACTCCCTTCCTCGTGCTATTTCTGGTTCACCTGACTCCACTTGCACAATAGATCCTTCTTCACTTCTGCCATCTGCATGTGAACTGTTATTTGCCTTCACCATGTCAGATTCATTAAAGACAACGTCCCTGCTAACCACGATCTTCCGTGCATTTGGATCCCATAACTTGAATCCTTTCACACCTTTCTCATAGCCAAGAAAGATGCACTGCTTAGACTTTGAGTATAACTTGGAACGATGTCCACTTTGTACATGAACATAGGCTGGACAACCAAATACTCTCAAATCAAAATAGTCAATTGGACTGTCTGTCCATACCTCCTCAGGAACTCTGCATTCAATGGCTATAGATGGAGACCTGTTAATGAGATAGCATGCCATATTAACTGTTTTTGCCCACAAACTTTTACTCAGCCCTGCATTCAGCCTCATACTCCGAGCCCTTTCCAAAAGTGTCCTGTTCATCCTCTCAACTACACCTTTTTGCTTTGGTGTATATGATGTTGTGAGGTGATGTGTGATCCCTTCAACTTTACATAGTTCCAAGAATGGTGTGTACCTGTATTCTCTTCCATTGTTTATTCTCGAGCACTTTAGCTTCTTTCCTGTCTGCCTTTCTACTTCAGCCTTACACTCTTTGAATTTGGAGAAGACTTCGTTTTTCTACTTCATGAAGTAGACCCAGACTTTCCTTGAGTAATCATCAATGAAGGTCATAAAAATAGTCGGCTCCACTTTTTGATTTGATCAGTACAGGACCCATACATCACTGTGTACATAATCAAGTACATCCTTGCTCGTATGCTTCGCAGTTTTGAAATTAACCCTGCTCTGTTTCCCAAAAACGCAGTATTTGCAGAAGTTCAATTTGCAGCTTTTGACACTTTTTAACAGCTTCCTTTTATGAAGCTCCATCATACCCCTTTCACCTATATGCCATAGATGAGTGTCATCTATATCGGACTCTATAGCTATAGTCACAAATGCTCCACCTGTTATTGTACTCCCTGTGAGCCTGTATAAACTTCCAGTTAACTCTCCTTTCATGACAACCATAGCTCCCTTGATGACTTTGAGAACTCCACCTGCTACTACGTACTTGCAGCCATTCATATCAAGCGCACCCAAAGATATCAAATTTTTGTTTAGATCTGGAACGTGCCTTACATCCATTAAAGTTCTGACTATACCATCAAACATTCTGATTTTAATAGTCCCTATTCCAATGGTTTTGCAAACCGCATCATTCCCCATTAGAACAGATCCGCCACTGTATGACTGTATGGATCAAACCAATCCATATTCGGGCACATGTTATAAGAGCATCCAGAGTCTAAAATTCATGAATCAACGAACTGATTCTTACTTGATGATATAGAGAGAAGATCTCCATCGTCACCGTTTGAGCTATCAGCCACACTTGCTTGATTAGAAGTTTTCTTATGATTCTTCAAGTCTTCCTTTCTCTTATAATAGTCTCTTTTCAGATGGCCTTCCTTCTTGCAATAATAACAAGAGAGTTTTGTTTTACCCTCTCTTGATTTCGATCGACCCTTATTCTCGGATCCTTGCTGAATTGTTCTTCCCCGTTCCCGCTTGTTGACTTTTCCGATGAGACCCTCACCCTGTGCTGTAGCACTGTTAATCCTCTTTCTCGTATCATTAGATAATAGGGCAGCAGTGACCTCGTCTATCTCAAGCATCTCCTTTCCATACAAGAGTGTCGTCACCAGATGATCATAAGATGCTGGTAGAGATGATAGCAGTAATAGGGATTTGTCTTCATCTTCCATTGAAACCTCTAGACTTGCAAGTTTACTTAGAATCTGACTAAACGTGTTGATATGTTCTAACAGATCTGAGCCTTCCTCCATCTATAGAGAGTATAACTGTTTTTTAAAAACAATTTGTTCGTTAGGGACTTGGTCATATGGATGCTCTCAAGTTTCGACCACACTTGCAGAGCCGACTTGAGATCCACTACATACTACAGAACCTCATCAGATAGGTTCAATCGAATGGCGCTTACTGCCCTTTCCTCTATCTCCACCCAATCTTCATCACTCATTTCTGGTTTCTTCCCTTTCCCCAGCAGCACTTTCGACAGACCCTACTAAATCAGAAGATCCATCATTCTTCGTCGCCAGAGAGTGAAGTTGTTCTTTCCATTAAACCTCTCGATGTCGTACTTGACACTCGAACCATTTCTTGCCATCTTGATAGCTTGCAGAACCAAGCTCTAATACCAATTGTCGAATATCTAAATTCGATCATATCAACGATGCAAGAAAGTAATGGAAATTCGCACAACACAAGAATTTACGTGATTCAGCAATGGAGATGTTTCGCCTACCTACGTCCATGGGAAGATGAGATCTGTTTCACTAATAACGTAAAAAAGTATACAGCCGCTTTTTCTCACTCCCTCCCTCTCTTTTTAGAGACCAGTTTCGCCCTAAACATATATAGCGAAACCCTACATGGCACAAATTACAAAATTGCCCACATAGCCTAAAATATTTAGCTTTCCCCTGTGCTGTCCAGTCGTCAGGGCGCCTTTTGGAACCGCCTCATAGTCTCTTGGATAACATAATACAAGACATCAATCTCAACATGACATGTACATTTTTTAAAGGAATTTCTACTCCAATCTTCAGATTTGTCTTTGAAGGGAATCTCTATAAGCTCTCCTTCCAAGGGAGGCATCTATTGACACCTACATTTTAGCCTATAGATCCATCATGTATATTTGCATCATTAGAAATATCAGCGATCAAATTCATCGATAATGATGCAATTTGATCCTGATCGAAAATGTCGTCATGCCATATTCTTGAATTCATTTTTTCTCCACTACGTCTCTTATACACTTTGTATCTAGAACGATGTAGTGCTAAGATCTTGGATCCGACGAAAAAATTTTGATCAACAAAGGCTCCAGAGCTCATGTGCGAATTAAGCCACCGCACCCAAACTCAACTAGTTTTATCAATAAATTTTGTCCCCGCTTCTTTTGCTTGGTTAAAGGCCCACATGGACTTGTAAAATTGCGAGCTAGGCGTAACAACAAGCGTCTTCGAGTGTATTTTCCAACAAGATATGGCTCTCGTTCTGATTCTAAGTGTAACTTCCCAGGATTGACTTTCCGAGGAGGTGTCAGCTGCCCACCTCTGCAGGAAAAGGGTGACGTAGTGCTTTAAAAGTGGACTTCCTGATATCCCTTTGACACACGTCCCTCAGAAATTTCAGCTTAATAGGACAAAAGACGAGTGCGTACTTGCCGTTTTCACTCGACTTCGCAGTCTGCCCAACTCAACCCGAAGAACGGTGATGTATTGGCTTTAAAGTGGACTTCCCTATATCCCTTTGACAGATGCCCCCTCGAAATTTTAGCCAAATTGGATGAAAGACGAGTGCGTACTCGCCGTTTCCAGATGGCTGCGCAATCTGCCCAACTCAAGCCGATTTTGCTCTAGGCCGACCCTTGCCCAACCTAGAGCAGAATGAAAACGAAGACTGAGTATGAGAGAGAGAGTCGCTGGTGCATTTTTATTAAACACGGCATCATTGGATCTCATGGGGCATCCATAAGAACACACCCTTCCTTTTCATTGATCCTTGATTCGATTTCTCATACTCATATGCTACCCCCTCAGCATTAAAGATGGCTCCCTTGAAGAAGATGCAAAAAGAAGAAGGAATTGGTGTGAGAAGTATGGAGAGAGAGAGAGAGAAAGGATGGGCCGGGCCAGAGTTCGTCCCGGATCTCGAAAATCTTTGCCCAAACCGGTTTGTGATTAAAAAAGGGCAAAAGTACACTACAAGTGCCATAACTTGTGTACGGCGATCACTTTGGTGCCATAACTTTTTTTCGGATCACTTTGGTGCCAAGTCGGAGGAAAATAGATCACTTTAGTGACCCCAGCCAAAATTCCGGCCAAAAAGCTGACTTGGCATTTATATTTAAAAAAAATAATATGACTTGTACACGTGGAAATTACGTGGTTTTTTTCAAAATTTTAATTTATAGAAAAAAAAACCTGCAGCAGCGGCGAGGGCTCCCTCGCCGCTGTTGCCTGGGTCGCCACCACCGCCGGGAAGGGCCGGTGATGGTGGGCGCAGTGGCCGGCGAGGGTCGCCGGCCCCTGGCCGCGGCTCGGCGACCCTCGCCTCGCCGTCGCGACCCAGGCGACGGCAAGGTCGGCCTCGCCTTCGCTGGGCGAGGCGAGACCTTGCCGTTGCGACCCAGGCGACGGCGAGGTCGACCTCGCCTGGATCCGGCGAGGCGAGGCCGCGCCTCGCCGTCGCGACCCAGGCCAGGCGAGGCGCGGCCTCGCCTTGCCGGATCCAGGCGAGGCCGACCTCGCCGTCGCCTGGGTCGCGACTGTGAGGAGCGGCCTTGCCTTCGCTGGGCGAGGCGAGACCTTGCCGTCGCGACCCAGGCAATGGCGAGGTCTCGCCTCGTCGGATCTGGGCGAGGCGAGGGTCGCCGGGCCCCGGCGTCGCCGGCCACTGCGCCCACCACCGCTGGCCCTTCCCGGCGGTGGTGGCGACCCAGGCAGCAGCGGCGAGCGCTCCCTCGCCGCTGCTGCAGGTTTTTTTTTTTAATATAATATAATATAATTTTTTTAAAAAAATACACGTCAGCAGGCTAAAACGGCGTCGTTTTTAGTTTTTAATGCTGACTGGACCTCTCCGGCAAGCCGTGTCAGCGCCACATCAGATTTTCGGCGAGCCACATCAGCATTGGCACTAAAATGATCGTTTTTTTAAAAAAGTTGGCACCAAAGTAATCCGAAAAAAAGTTATGGCACCAAAGTGATCGCCGTACACAAGTTATGGCACTTGTGGTGTACTTTTGCCATTAAAAAAGTGATAGAACAATTGTATAGCATTACCAGGTATGGATTGGATCTATAAGTTAGATGATCATTTGCGCATCCCATAATAATCCATTTAGCAAGGAAGAAAACAATACAACCTTTCCGACCTTGTTAATATTTTTTTGCTTTTTTCTTCCCGGGGTATCCAATGAGATAAGCTCACGAGAATAAGGGTGCATTTGGTTCGGCCTTGCAAATGGGCCTTGGGGAAATGCAATTGCCTTTAGCTTAAAGCTTCTTGGGGAAAAGCAACCTATGTTTGATAAAAAATCCTTTGTAAAGCTACTTTGACCTAAGTGGTGTTTCCATTAAAGTAAAGCGGTTTGTTACGAGCTTGTGCATCATTTGTAAAGAAACCACCAAAGTTAGCGGTAAGAGAAGATCTTTATGTTCATGAGAAATGCACTTCAAGAAGCAAGCAACGAGGCATTGATACCAATTGTTGGGATTAACAATGCAACTTAAAAGGGGGTGAATAGGTTGTTTTTAGAAAACTTTGATAATTTGGTGAAAATTAGCAACCATTATGAAAATCGAGTCAAGCAGCTAACGGAAACTGATTGTGTGCTACAGTATATGGAAGTGAGAGAAACAAGAGAACATAGTGATATATAGTGGTTCTCTTTTATCATTGTGAACCATGAGAACATAATAGCCCTGTGAAAGCGAGATTGACAATACGTGGTGATGTGTTCATGATGTACGGCTCTCTATGTTCACTATCCTCCTTAGTTTTTTTGTCCCCTTCATTTAAAGTACTAGTGAAATGGGCAAAAGAACATTATAAATGTCATAACTTGTGTACGACGCTCACTTTAGTATCAAAAGTTTTCGCCAACTCACTTAAGTGCCAAATCGGAGGAAAAACGATCACTTAAGTGTCAAAAGTTTTTTTGATCACTTCAGTGCTAAAATTTTTGAAAAACGATTACTTCAGTTGTAACAGCCCGAATTTCGATGTAATCCCGGGATCAATAAAACTAATATTAATTCGCATTTCATTTTAGTAAGTCTCGCCTAGAGCTGATCACTCTCAGGATACTAACCAATGGGGCATGGCTAACTAGAAAACGGTACATGGACCGAGGACTCTATCGTGAAACGGACACCGATCACGAGAGAGGCTGAGGGAATATTTTGGGCCAACGTAGGCCGATCGTAGGAAAGGGTAATGGATTGGGTTTGGCCAGGGCCAACGATATATAATAGGGATGCAGGTGATTCTGCAAGACTGAAAGTACACATGGCCAACCAGTCCTGAACCTGAATCGAACGATCATGACCTTTGGAACTAGTAATAATTTCTCATTCTCTCAATGATCGAGACCATTACGACAAGGATAGCCCTAGGTCGATATGCGTAACTTCTAAGCAACCGCCCGTTAGTGAGAGACCCTGAAATTGAAAGTTAACGAGTTTTATTCGCGAAATTGGGCCCGGATTTCGATATTGATTTTTGAAGGCTTAAAGGACCATTTTCACGATTCTGACGTCATATTACACTGGCCACGCACATTGGGGAAAATTGGGGAAAATTGGCTAAAAAAGACAAAGATTGAAATTTTGACGAAAATTGGGGAAAATTACGATTTTGCCCCTGTGGGTGCCGGTGTTGGATTTTAGGGCCGTTTGAAGTTATTTTTCGAGACTGACGCCATTTTTGGGTGGCCACGCATACCGGGAATCGTTAGAGATAAAAATTGAAATTTCGACAAAAATTAGAAAAATAATATTATATTATTCCTGAAACTTTGCAATCGATTTTCGAGGGCTTAAATGATGAATTTTAAGGATCCGACACCGGATTATGTCTACCATGAACATATAGGACCGGTATGGATAAAAATTGAAATTTCGGTTCGGGATCGGAAAATTACGAAAATGCCCTTAGGCCATTTTTGGACAATTCCGAATTTAGAAAAATTTTTGGGGTTCTAACTAAGGTGAGTTAACTTAATTCAAGTCTGGTCAGCCCTTGGTTAGGGACAAATGACCATTTTAACCCTCAATTATTGGATGAGAATGAAGGATAGCCCTTGGATCAAGGGCAAAAGTGTCAATTAACCCAAGATTTGGACACTTGGACTTCACTAATCCACCTTTGACCCCTTTGACCAGACATATCTGTCTCTCTCTCCCACGCACAGCAGCATTCAGTCAAATTTTTCCCAGAATTCCTCTTCTTCCTTCTCGTTTTCTGTTCTGCAGTCCCGTTTCTGCCATTTCTGGTACTGTTCACGTCGGAACAGTACCAGCCGGAGCTGCCTCCGCCGAGCCAATATCACCAGCAACCATTTCCACCTCTGTGCAGCCACCACAGGTCCCGGTTTTAGTCCAGAAACAGCTCTCTCTCTCTTTTTTCCCTCTTTTCTCATTTTTTCTGTTTTGCAAACAATAATGCCGGAGCTTCGCCGGAGCTCCGATCGCCGTTCCGTCGATACCCGGCTGTCTAGCACCTCCATACGTCACCGTTCAGCCCCGTCCGTATAGTGACCGTACGATTACTATTCACGTCAGTATGGTCATTGTTCATCCCGACCATACGGCACATCGCAGCCATCACCGGCGCCTTGCCGGCCGCCGTTTCCCAGCCGTCCGTACAAGTGGGACTGTTCACGCCGCCCCCCGTACGGGTCACTGTTCATCTCGGTCCGTACACGCGTCGTCGGGAATTCGGTGCCGGTTTCACTGTTCACCGGTGATCGGCCGCCATTCACCGTCGTCGTGACCCTTGGTTAGGTGAGTAAAATTCCTAAACCCGGATTAGGACTGATAGTGCATTTTTCTGGACTGGTTTAGGTATTATCAATACATTTTGGACTGGCTTAGATAGTATCAGTGTGAATTTTAAACTGGGTTGAGAATTGACTGGTAGAAATTATTGTCGAAAAAATTATAGCAAATCATTAAGGATTTATTGGGGAGAGAAATTGGATTAATAGATCAATTTAGGAGCCCATTAGAAAATTACCGGGTATGTCCGGGTTGATTGATTGTATGTAATTTGTGCTTGATTGTGATTGAATTTCATTGGTGCTCATGGTGCATTGCATTGCATAACATGGACACGCATTATGTATGCTTAGAGCGTGGCATGTGATGAAATTGTGCGAGAATGCGTGCCTGCCATGAGTGTGTGATCACCTAAATTACCCTAAAGCGTTATACGCTGGGTTCAGATAATAATGAATTGTGTGATCACCTAAGGACCTACGGGTTGTGACCTTCGGGTTGATACTGTCCTCATGCACTTTGAAGCAGGACGATGCCCAGTACGTCCGGAAGGCGACCATCCTCATGCACTTTGGAGCAGGCTATGGTTCGCAAGGAGAACAGTGTTGCGCCTCATGTACTTTGAAGCAGGCTAGAGACACTGGGCCAGATCGGTTGCTGCGTCTCATACTCTTTGAAGCAGGCTAGACGCACCGGGCCATGAAAAAATTGAGGACTCGAGTCACAATAATAATAAATTGGGCAGTTTGCCAGTGTGCCAGTGTGGGCTAATGGGCCGGGAATTACTCGTGTCATGTCCATGACATTTGCATACATGAACATGCAGGAACTGGCATGCGAGAATGTGAGAATCGGTGCATAAGCATGTGATTGGCATATATGTGTTTGTGAGTGCCACGTATGTACTGTGGTTATTATATATTGATCTGTCTAACCTGCAGGGTCTAAGAATGATTTGGTTATGGTTGATTTGTGCTTTAAATATTTATTTTCCGGTCAGGAGATTGCATGTTAGCCTAGCCTAGGTTTAGGGGTTAAACTCACTGAGATTCGTCTCACAGTTGTGTAAACTGAAACTTTTCAGATCCCTGACCGTGAGGATGGAGAGACCACTGCCTCTTTTTGGGATCCTTTTACAGATCCATCAGTTTACCAGTACCTACCCCTCAGGAAATGGGGAGGCTTTTGTGAGATATCGATCGGAAGTGATTATAGATATAGGTGAGCATTATCATCAGAAGCAGGAATACGTGGCATGGTGCCACCGGTATGCCACAGGAAATGTGGGAGAGCCCCTCAAAACCTTCAATATCCCGGTCGATAGTATTGGGTTGTTGCAGCCGATTATAGCGGGTGGTGAGGCGATCAATCCAGAAGCCACGCCCGAATGGATGTTGCAGGAGGAGGAGATGGACGAAGAGCCCGAGGTGATAGTAGAGGACCCGGAGCCGATGGAGGAGGACCAGAATGGCGAACTCGAGGCCATGGAGCAGGACGTAGAGGAGAACGGAGAGGTGGCAAAACTGGGATCGGATGAGGAGGGATTCGAGCTGTACCTTGACCCAGAGTTGGAGATGGACTCCAAGGACAAGCGAGGTCAAGCTATGGATTCGGAGGAGTCAGGGTCTAGCGAGGACGCCTTCAAGGAGTTATCAGAGGACCCCACCGAGTCGTCCGATCCTGACTGGGAGCCTTAGGGCTGCCCAGTGTCCTTAGCTAGCAATGAGGGCTGCTACTTTTTGGACCGTAACCCTCTTCCTTAGTTTAGCCTGACCTCCCTAGCCACTTATCCCTTTTTGACCAGGTGGCTGCTGATAGTTTGTATCTTTTGTTGTACTTGTAAAAATTGTACAAATGGTTTTAATAGTAATATAAATGTGTAATTATTTTCTATAATGGTGTTTTGATGTATGGCTATCCTTGGTTCTAATTGTAGTTGTCTGGGTTTGTTTATTTTATACTTCCACTTGTGCTTGATCTCTGTATGGGTGTGGGTCGGCGACGCTTCCTGGGAGCGTTGCACCATAATCGACCGTGATGAGATGTTGTGTTCTAGTGGGGTACGGGGCGTGACATTAGTGCTAAAATTTTTGAAAAATGATCACTTAAGTGCTACATTTTTTGAAAAACAATCACTTAAGTGCCAATCTCCGGCGATCCACGTCAACTTCAGAAATTAATAAAAAAAAATGCCACGTTCGATTTTCGAGCGAAAAATTGTGTACGGCACCAGAGTTGACACTTAAGTGATCGTTTTTCAAAAATTTTAGCACTTAAGTAACCGTTTTTCAAAAAATTTAGCACTAAAGTGATAAAAAAAACTTATGGCGCCAAAGTGAGCGCCGTACACAAGTTATGGCACTTGTAGTGTTCTTTTGCCCAGTGAAATGTCAATATACAAAAGAGGTTCTTCTTATAGGTTTCTACACCAACTTTTTGTTGACAGCTAGGTGCAAAGGTTCTTTCTGGCTTTTAGGAAGCTAATTTAGTTAAAGTTATTGAGTTGGATTTTCAGCATTAAAGAATGAACTGTAAGAAATCTTGTGCAAATCGTAGCTTCAAAACTTAAGATTATTGTCGGAAATAAAGAATTGAATTTGTCTGTTACAACAATTTAACATTTTAAAATAATTAATTACACACCGCACTTCAAATTCTTTTTTTTTTTTTGGTTTGTCACTTCAAATTCAAGGTAGTATCATTTCATTATAATTTTCTCGAACTATGAACAAATGTCTTGATCGGCACTCTTCGGAACTGCCCATTATCAGCCCTTATATCCCGCGTTATCCTTAGCAGAGATTTCTTCTTAAATCAAATCACATCAAATCGTATTCGACCTTAACAACTGACAAACCAAATGCCGCTGTTCATACATGAACACACATACATATACATGCATAATAAATACAAATAAAAGAGAGGATGAAAGCAAGTAACTTATGCAAAAGTGACTCGCCCATCTTTCAAGTAACTACGATTCGGGCTGCTTTATCTTATGGATAGTAGCTTATTCAAATACATTCATTGTAGATAGGATAGAATTTCGCACAAGGCCTCAAACTTAATCATTCAATAAATGGATAATTTTCGTATCTCATTCTACAGTCTTGAAGTTGGAGTTGAGCTCCACGGCTCATGCCACACTCATAGTCGATGGTGCTTTCAGCACTTTCCATGCAACCCTGACAATTGCATGCTGCCAATGCTCCATTGCATGCTCCATGGCCGTAGCAGGAGCCCTATTGAGTGTAGTAATTGTAACTGATATCTGATGTATGAAGCATTAGATTGATCACAACATTCCATAGGTCGCCAGAATATGCGTCGATCTCACCGTCGAACCTCCTTGCACTGCATATTTTGTACACCAATTTATCATTATACCTGCACCCGACATCATTGCAAGAACAAAGTAACCAAAAAACAAGGAGCAGTTTCACAATATGTTGAGAATATGTATTCATGGTTTGGCACTCTACACCTTCACTTTTCTCCTTAATGGTTCTTAAGGTTCAAGTGGTTATGTATATATAAGAGAAACATCCTCTCACAGGTTTCTCCACCATCCGGTTCTTACGCAGGGGCAAAAGGCCTTGAGAACGTCAAAACAAATTATTTATTATGATCTTGTCCTCTCGTTTAATAGTCTTTTCCCTGAAGCAACGTACAAAATCAATGTTAAAAGGCAGGACGAATTTGTCGACAACATCTCTTTTTATTACCGCCACTTCCGTGTTTTCATCTGAACAGATTCGCCCCCGCCGCGTAGTTATCCATTAGAGTCATATTCTGCTCGAACTCATTAGGTGGCCTTTATCTCTTTCTTTGAGCAACTTCTCATACTTAGATACTCTTGCCGCCAACTGGCATAAGTCTGCAAAGTCCTGGCCTTCAAATCGTTCTCTAATGTTGAGCTTCAAACCATTAAAGGCCAGATTTGTGAAATCTTTGTCAGAGAGTGCCGTCAGACATTTCCCAACTTTTGATTGGGAGATAGGTGCAAAGGCTTGTTTTGGCTTTTAGGAAGTTAATTTAGTTAATCCTATTATAACTTTCAGCATTCAAGAATGAATTATTAAGAGTCTTGTGCAAACCATAGCGCCATATATGATGTGCAACAAACCGGATCAATCCCAATGTAAAGATGGGGGGACTTGTACTTTAATTTTCTTAATCAAAAGCACTAATCTTCCAACTTGCATTTTATGGATTATCCTTCAATCATTTTAAGGAATTTTGGCAAATCAATATTGTGAAATTATGTGTAATCACAGCCAATTGTTCTAAAAGCTTAAGCTGTTAGATGAAGGTGTGATTTATTATTTAAATATTTTAACAATCTCCCTCACGCATAATCTGGTCATTTTGATTAGTACTAAGCGTGGAAATATTTAATTGGGAGAAGACAAATGGGGCCTGGACAGATTCGAACTCAGGACCTTCAGCTCTAATACTATGTAAAATTATGTATAACTATCGTCAATTGTTCTAAAAGCTAAATATATTAGATAAAGGATTAATTTGTTATTTAAATATTCTAACAAATATGATACGTAGGATGACGAATTTGGTGACGTCATCTTTTACCCCCATGTTTTGTTTAATTCTACTAATTAATCTCGTAAATAAGTCGGAATGAACATCTCTCCACAACTTGCACCTACTCACATACACATTATGCAAGACGATTTTGTGACGTCATCCCTTACCTTAATTGTTTCTCGTTATCCTTGTATTAAAGGAGACACATCCGTTAATTATTCCCTTATTCCAAAATTAATATTCTTGTCGCAGATAAAAAATTGGGTTTGTCAGCTATATAACATTTTAAACTTTTAAAACAATTAGCTCCACACTATGCTTCAAATTCAATGTGGTGTCATTTCACTACGATTTACTCGGACTATATAGAAATACCTTGACCAGGCACTCTTTCTAATACCCATTAAAAATTAAAATATTAAAAAGAGCATTAACGACAATCAATATGCCCGTCCCTAAAGCATTAACGACAATCAATATACCCATTTTTTAAACTTTTTTTTCCTTACCAAAAAAAATTTGCCCGTCCCTAAAGCATTTCTTTTGAATTCTTTTACATTTGGCTAGGAAGTGCAAGAGACAAATACCTACGTAACGAACCGCTACAACGACGGGGAGTGATTCCCAAAGCGGCTCATATGACGACATAAAGCTTCTACGACGACATCTCTAGCAGTGGCATAAGTATCCCCCGGCTGATACTTTTCCGGAAGGCATAAATAATAAACCTCGGTTGTGTCACAAGCACATTTGACCAATTGCAAGTCACAAAGTAGCCCCATGAGAACGAGATTGAAAATTTGTGGTAATGTATGGCTCTCTATCGTCACTTTCGTCCTCAATTTCTTTGTTCCCTTCAATTGGAGTTATAGTGAAATGTCTATATATAGAAGAGGTTCTTCTTATAGGTGCAAAGGAATACCGGCAATTAACAAGTTCACCTTTCAAACGGGTGGGATGATTTGGGTTTGGGTCAGGTAAAAAATGGTCTGTTTTATATTGATCCATTTAACCCGTTTTGACTCATTTTCATACAATACAATTCTAGCGACCCATATTACTAAATGATTTCAATATTAAATCCAATTTACAAAAACTTGTTTCGTATAATTTTTTCAAAATATATATTGCTAAAAAATTGTGGACAATTTGTATAATTTTTAAAAAAATTATGACATTTTAAATATTTTTATATTTTTTTTCTCTCTTTCTTTTCTTCTACGTCCAGTGACCAGCACCCTCCGGTTGGCCGGCGATGATTGGCAATCAGCAACTGGCGACAATTGGTGATCGATGATCAATGATGTGATGACCCAGGCCCTAAGCACTAGGCGCCAGATGAGGGATGGCAGGGGAGCCTACACCTCTACCCTAGACGTGCGCGGGGCGAGGCTAAGCGCATGTCTCTTGTCCCACATCGCCGAGGGAGAGAGTCTTGGGCTAGTTGATAGGGCTTGGATTCTCTATTCTGTGTAATGCGTTTTAAAGCCATGAGGGCTAGTGGACCTAAAACAAATAATATTACATAGTGGTAGCCCCTAAGGTCCTTATAAATACCGACAATGACCGGTGATCGGTTGTTGACACCTATTTTAATTTGCTCAAAATTAATTGCACAAAATTTAGGAGTTAATTTTCATTAATTCTTAAAACCAAAAAATATTTCTGTTTAGGTGCATTGCATATAGAAATTAGGCACATTTTTCATTAATAGGGTCTATTAGAAACAAATTTAGAAAAAAAAATTCAAATTAAAAAAAATGAATGAAATGAATGAAAAATGAATGAGTCGAGCCGGGTCGGGGTTGGGCCGACCCGGCCCATTCTCTTTTTCCCCCCCGCGTGGGCCTTCTCCCCCGGCCCGCTTCTCTTTTTCTCCCAGCGTAGGC
>CM062249.1:34934688-35182758 GCA_031216285.1 Syzygium syzygioides
CCCCGGCCCGCTCCCCTTTTCTTCCTTTTCTTTCCCCCCCTCGTGTGGGCCCAACCCGCTTTTCCTTTTTCTTTTCTTCCTCCCACCTGGCTGGGCCTAGCCCGGCCCAACCCGCTTCTTCTTCTTTCTCTCCTCCGGCCCGACCTGTCCTTCTCTCACCCTACGCCTCTATGCTCCCCTGTCCCGACCGTGCCTGGGACGGCCCAAAATACCCGCTCCACCGTGCAAATTGGCCAAGAAAGTCTTCAGTAGGAGTGGTAGGCCGATGTAGAGCATTCAAGGGAGCAGAACGTGGTGTCATCGTCGTCGTCTATACGGGTCAGAGATAGGAGAGAGAGAGAGGAAGAAGGGGTTTTTGGTTCGGTTTTGGAACGAAAAAAAAAAGAGCAGAGGGAGAGAGGGAGAAATAAGGTAGGATTGGAGAAAAATTTTTGATCTTTAGTTGGCAGGTGGAAGAACACAGCCGCAGGAGTCCCCCAAATAAGTTAGAGTCGCCGACGATCCATCGAACCGACATCGCTGGCCGGTTGGTCATTCTCGGCCAAAACAGAACATCGGAAGAAAAGGAGAGACAGAGAGAGAAATCAGAGAGAAAGA
Organism: Syzygium syzygioides; assembly: GCA_031216285.1. NCBI lineage: Eukaryota > Viridiplantae > Streptophyta > Magnoliopsida > Myrtales > Myrtaceae > Syzygium > Syzygium syzygioides. Next base: position 34,935,286 of record CM062249.1, read on the forward strand.
AGGCATACCGAGGTCATGCCGGAGCGAAAGGGAAAACCAGCAGCGTCGTCAACATCCCCCAACCAGTCAGAAGTCCCCCCAGAAGTGCCGCCGACCGGTGAGTCTCCTTGGTTCCCTGTTTTCCCTTGTTTTTTTGGCTCGGTTGGGCCGGGACTCGCGCCGGCCATTTCACGTGAATCCCGGTCCATACCGTTGTCGATCCCGGTCCCCATTCACCGTCGAAGGTGAACCGTAGCTGCTAAAGTCGACCGAATCACTGCGGGAGGTCGAAACCCATCAATTTTTGTCGTGCTCCCCAACCGTTCGTTAAAATGCCTCAATGAGGGCGGTTTGATTTTGCTCGCTGGCCGGTGAGCAGGTGGCCGGCCGGTGAGTCGGGTAGCTGAAGGAGTGACGTAGAGGTCCCTAGAAGTGAAAATCGGGCCGGATTTGGTCTAGGTCGGCCGGCGAGACATTGGATCTCGCTGGCCGACGGTCTCACGTGCCTTATGCACGTGAGAACCGATTTGAACCGATTTGCAGATCGAGGTAAGCCATGTAGGCCGGTTCGACCCGGTCAAACCGGCCCTATTTTGTATTTTTCCACCGGACTGAGACCCAACTGGCCTGATCCGGTCCAAACCCGGGTTGACCCTTTGACCCGGGTCGGATCTGGACATCCGACCCGGTCAACGCAATGGGTCGGGTCCGTTGACCCAGGTTGTTTCTGACTGACTCAGATCCGCTGACCCGACCCGGTTATTATTATATTATATATATTTTTTTGGTAAGGTAAGAATATATATAACTTTTCAAAACACCAAATACAAGCTAAAGCTCAAACCAACACCTGACCCAATTAGGACATAGAGCTGTCCGTATGGGGTCAAGGAAGGTCCAGCAAGAACTATACAAGAAGCCGAAAAGGCTAAGAAAAAGCAAAGAGACCGAATTATAAGGATGTCCTATCCACTTCAAAGATTGAAGGTGGGAGTCCTCACTTCCTTTGGAAATTCCGGTTCCTAGGAGTATCCTGTACTCTCCCCATAGAAATAGCTTTGTCTTTCACAACCTTGATAAGATGCTTGTGCATACCCGGGAGGTAGATGGTCTTGTTCCTGAATATAGCGTTGTTCCTTTCAGTCCAAATAATATGAACTAAAACTCCAAAGGAGAACCGGGAAAGGTAGTTTGCAAAAGAAGGACCACTACAGACTTTCTTAGCCCATAAGATATGATCTTGCCACGGACGGTTACACCAAGGGAGGTTGCATTTGGTAGCCTAAAAGGAAGCCAGCCTATTCGTAGAGGGGCACTCGAAGAAAAGGTGGTTGACCGAATCCGGTCTAATACTGCAGAAGGCACATAAAGTAGTGTCAATCCTACGGTTTTGGAGGAGGAGAACCTAGGAAGGCAGCCGATTGAGAGAGACTATCCACAAGAGAAAAGCATGTCGGGGTGCAATATGATGGTTCCATATGAAGGAGTGCCAAGGGACTGGGTGACCTCTTCTTCTTATTTGATTCCAAGCTGATGCAATCGAAAAGGAGTTTGAAGAATGTGGAGTCCAAATCAGTTTGTTCGAATTATTATATTATATTATATTTTAAAAAAATTAATTAAAAAAATTAATTTCTTTTTCTTTTTCTTTTTTCTTCCGCATTTTTTTAAAAATTAAATTTTTTTATTTTTCTCCCTTTTCTTCTTTTTCATATTTATTTATTTTTATTATTTTTAAAAAAAAATTTCAATATTTTAATTTTTTTTATCATGTGATATATTTGTTGTTTTAATTAATTATGGTACTATTATGCATGTTGTTAAAGTAATTGCATAGATTTCTATGTTTAAATTAGACAAGCCTGAGATTATGCGGTAGTATTTTGCATGTTATTACCGTTGTATTAATATGCATGTTTTTTATACAATTGCATGATCTGTTGTGTTTCTGAATGTCATTTGACTTAGTTAAGGTTAAAACCTTAGGCTGCATGAATTGTTGTGTCTTTTGGCTGCTAATCGTTTCTGATTCTGTATTCGCTTGATCAAATCACATATTAGGAGAAAGGTCCTAAAATCAATCCAAATTACCTGATAAATGTTTTTAAAAAAGTAAATAGGGTAAAATGATGCCAAAAGGGCATTAGTTATCCAACTAGTGTAACCAAGTCCCTGATTAGTGGCGACTCCTTGGTAAAAACAATTTGCATGTTAAATATTTAAACCTTAAGTCGCGATATGGTATGGGCTTGAAAAGCCCAAGTTAAGTCCTAAACCTAGACTTAGCACATACCAGGCGAGCCCCTCTTGTTTTTCGCATGTCATTCGAAAAGGCTCGAGAGGTCGGTCGCGACAGACTGGCGGCTCCGCTGGGGACTTACATTTTCTAAAAGTGGACTTAAGCCAAAATTTCTATCCTGTTCAAAATAATTTTTGTTTTGCAGCAAGGACTCTAGGTATGATCCTAACATTAAGATGTTATTTGTCTTGCAAGTTCGAATTGATTGTTTATAAATTATTGTACATGCTTTAATGATTTAGCACTACACTGTTGCACACACAACCACGCTGCCGGACCCGAGTCGCAATAGGACATTTTAGGTTGGTGTTAAGAAAGATACGACCTCGAACGCAAGCCTGTGATGTAGAGGTTGCCTTTCTTTTCCCCGAAATTTATTTCTAAAAATTGTAAAGAAATATCTTTAGGCGTTATTCGCGTGACTATAAGATATTTCTTTCGATTTGGTTGAGGTTAAAAGGACTTGACACCAACGCGAGACTACGATGGTCAGGCACCCTTTTAATTTCACTTTGCTAAGCCAGCCTAGATAGAAATCGGGCCTCACTCCTCATGTGTATGTCGTTATGATTGCCATGGTTCAAGGAAATGTATATATTCTATCCTTTCTCATTTTATTATATAGCCTACTTATTCAATTGATTTATTACTGTTAAATCAATCGTTGATTGCAGTCTATAGACAAGAAATACGTTTATTGTGGAGCTTGTCCATGAAAATAAGCAGCTCCAAGAGGCTATAGATTCCCTATTGTCTATGAAATGAGCATTCGGGAAGGGCTTCCTTTTTGTTAAAACCTCCTATCTTTTATATTTTCATAGTAATTATGTTCAAGGGTTTTGGTTTTCGTTCTTAAAAGTATTTTTGGGTTGTGCTAATGTTAATATAACTCGGACCACATTTTATTCTATAAATAAAATTTTTTGCGCCTTAATGACACCTCCGCGGCCTTCAGCTTAGTGATATCCGGGGATGTAGCGTAACGGTCCGAGGCGACTGGGGTTCGAATCCCGGGGACACCGCCTGTAATGTTGATATTAATAAAAACCTTTTTTTCCTCTTTATTCTTTGCAAATGAAGAAATTATGTAATAATAATATGCCTAGATCATAAAATGATTCTTTATTGGGTATTATACTCATTCATTTCAACGTTTTTCCTGGTAGTTAAAAAAGGGCTGAAGAAAACGTTCGTCTCAATAACATGGAGGACGAGATGAAAATGGTCCTCAACGCGATCCAAAGTCTCACAATGCAGGTGGAATCCATTCAGGGCAAGCTCACTCCCATGCCTGTAGCAGTTGAAGTGGTGTTACCACCACCATCTACTAGAAAAGACAAATCCTCCGCTAGTGACAGCAACATGCCCCCGCTAGAAGACGATCCGCTTCTCCTTGCTGTCAGGAAGCCTGAATTTGAAGTTGCACCAGTGACAGAACATGACAAACGCCTTGCAAAAGTCGAAGAGATGCTGAAACAACTCCAGGGTCCACAACATGCTATTCCACTTGACCTGTCTATATACAAACGGGTCAAAGTACCAGAAAAGTTCAAAATGCCGGAATTCGAGAAGTATGATGGTACCCCATGTCCCAAGCATCATCTGCACATGTATCATGTGCGGATGACTCAGTACGTTGATAATGAATCCCTTATGATTCAGACCTTTCAGGCGAGTTTGACGGGCCAACCTTGACATGGTATATGTCGAAGGATATTGATACTTTTAAGTCTTGGGATGATACCGCTGATGCATTCCTTAAACAATATCAATTCAACCTCGATGTCACCTTTACCCGTGACGATATGGAACGCACTGAAAAGAAGAAGAGTGAGTCCTTCAAAGAGTATGCCACCAGATGGAGAAATTTGGCCACCCAGATTACCCCACAACTCACTAATCATGAGCAAGTGAAGTTATTCATAAAGTCTCTTCGTATGAATACAGACACCGCCTGGTTGGTGCCACTGCTGAATCCCTTAATCATCTCGTTTCTGTGGGCGAATGAATCGAAATGGGATTACGTGAGGGATGGTTCACAGACTCCATTTCCACAAGCAAGAAGCTCGGTATGAAGAAGGAGAAAGAACCCTTGACAAATGTGGATGTTGCATACACCCAAACCGTTCGTCCTTCCCTAATGATTCAGATGAGCAGTGGATAGAAACCGGTCTCAAGCTGCCAGCCGCCCCAAAGGCTAAATAACAAGGAGCAGTTGCACAATATGTTGAGTTAATGTATTCATGGTCGGGCACTGTACACCTTCACTTGAACCTTAAGAGCCACTTTCCCTGAATGGTTCTTAAGGTTCAAGTGGTTGTTTATATACAAGAGAAACTTCCTCTCATAGGTTTCTCCACCAACTTTTCCTTACTCTAAGGGCAAAAGCCTTGAGAACGTCAAATCAAATTTATGATCTTTTCCTGTCGCTTGATATTCTTTTCCCTGGAGCAAATGTACAAAATTAATGTTAGAAGGCAGGACGAATTTGTTGACATCATCTCTTATTAATTTCTCTAGTTTGGGCGTCCAATATTCATTTCCATGGTGCAAAATCCAAAATCATATTAAGGAATTTCGGCAAATCAATATGATATGTAGGACGACGAATCTGGTGATTGTCATCTTTTACCCCTTTGTTTTGTTTAAATCTACTAATTAATCTTGTAAATAAGGTGGAATAAACATCTCTCTACAACTCGCACGTACTCACATACACATCATGCAAGACGATTTTGTGACTTCATCCCTTACCTTAATTGTTTCGTGTTATCCCTCTATTAAAGAAGAGGCATCCTTTTGTTATTCCCAATTTCCAAAATTAATATTCTTGTCGCAAACAAAGAATTGAGTTTTTTTAGTTATAACAATTTAAACTTTTAAAATAATTGGTTCCACACTATGCTTTCAAATTTAATGCGGTATCATTTCACTACGATTTACTCGAACTGTAACGAAATATCTTGACCAGGCACTCTTTGTAATGCCCATTATAAATTGCACTATTAGAAAGAGCATTAAGGATGAACAATATGCCCATCCCTAAAGTATTTCTTTTGAATTCTATTACATCTGGCCAAGGAGTGCAGGAGACAAATACCTGCGTAACAGCCCGACACAATGAGGGGGGAGCGAATCCTAGAGCGGCTCCTATGGCGACACCTCTGGCAGTGACATAAGTTTCTCGCGATCATAGTAGGAGCACATTTGATCAAGTTGCGAGCACCATGAGAACGAGATTTTGACAATATGTGGTAATAGGCTGATGATGTATGGCTCTCTAACTTCACTTTCCTCCCTAATTTCTTTGTTCCCTTCAATTGAAGTTATAGTGAAATGTCTATATATAGAAGAGGCTCTTCTCATAGGTGCAAAAGAATATCAGCAATCAATATAATATCTAGGACGACGACTCTGGTGACGTCATCTTTTACCACTATTTTTTGTTTAATTCTTCTAATTAAACTTGTACATAAGGTAGAATGGACATCTCCGGAAATAATAGTGTACAATGTTAATGGATTGCTATTGTCCTACTATTCCGAAAATTGTTCAAAAAGTTATTAATCTATTGTACTTTTGCCAATTCAATCCTAAATCTTTTAATTATACCAATTGAGCCCTAAACTTTTTTATATTTTTCCAATGGAGTCTATTTGACCAATTTTGATCGGAAAATTGATGACATGGTCGCCGGCAGTCCTATGTGGCATGATTGTGGCTAGCGAAGACCGACAATGACATGGACCTTTTTTAAACACATTTTTAGTAGTTTTTTTTCTTTTGTCTTCTTTTTGGCCTAAGGGCTGGCAAGGGTCACTACCCACAAGTGCAGGCTGGGACTCCCTTGCCAACACTGGGTGAGGTCATTGCAATCCTTGCTAGTGGCTGGAGAGGGTGTTGGCGAGGGCCACGATGTCCTTGTGGCTCTCGCCCAAGCCAAAGCGAGGGCATGTGGCCTTGCCCATATCTGGCATAACCACAATCTCTCTTTCTCTCTGCGCGATACAAGTGACCGGCATAACCACAATCTCCGTTGACATTCGACCACCATGGTGGTCGTCATTGTCGCTATAGGGGTCCCTTAAGCAAGGGCAGGGGGAGGGGCTGGGGCAGGGGCAGGGATGATGACGACGGCTCAAACTAGGGTTTCTTTATGAAGCATTTTATACGATCATATCATCTATCAAGCATTTTATAGTATTTCCCCGTATCAGCCCCTACATCCCAAGTCATCCTTCGCAGAGGATTCTTCTTAAATCAAATCACATCAAATCCTGTTTGACTTTAAGTACCGACAAACCAAATGCCACAGTTGATACAAGAACATAAATACATATTTATGCATAACAAGTGCAAATAAAAGAGAGGATGAAAGCAAGTAACTTATGCGAAAGCGACTCGCCCATCCTTCAAGTTGCTGCAATTCAAATTGCTTTATTCTTGGGGATAGTAGCTTATCCATATGCACACATTGTAAATTGGGTAAAATTTCTCACTGGGCCTCAAACTTAATCATTCAGTAAATGGATAATCTTCGTACCGCATTCTACAGTCTTGAAGCTGGATTCGGGCTCCACGGCTCTGGCCACAATAGTAATCGAGTCTGTCTTCAATAGTTGTCAGGCACTTCCGACATTCCGCTTTTAACAATCCTCCGTAGCATGCTGCATGGCCGTAGCAAGAACCTTGTTGAGTGTAGAAATTGTAACCGCTATATGATGTATACTCGTCTAGATAAGACAGAACAGTCGATAGGTCACCAGAATATGAGTCGTGCTCACCGCTGTATGACCTTTGACTGCATAGTTTGTACACCAATGTATCATTATACCCGCACCCGACATCATTGCAAGAACAAAGTAAACAAAAAACAAGGAGCAGTTTCACAATATGTTGAGAATATGTATTCATGGTTTGGCACTCTACACCTTCACTTTTCTCCTTAATGGTTGTTAAGGTTCAAGCCGTTGTGTATATATAAGAGAAACTTCCTCTTACAGGTCTCTCCACCAACTCGTCCTTGCTCAGGGGCAAAAGCCTTGAGAACGTCAAGACAAATTATTTATCTCCTCTCGTTTAATATTAATTTCCCCGGAGTAATCTACAAAAACATTGTTAAAGGCAAGACGAATTGGTCGACAACGTCTCTTTTTATTACCGCCACTTCCATGTTTTCATTTGATGAGACCTCGTAGTTATCGATTAGAGTCGTCTTCTGCTTGAAATCCTTAGGTGGCTTTTTATCCCTTTCTTTGAGCAACTTAGATACTCTTGTCGCCAATTGGAACAAGCCGGCGAAGTCCTGGCCTTCAAATCGTTCTCCAATGATTAGCTTCAACCATTAAAGGCCAGATTTATGAAATCTTTCTCATAAGTTTAGATTGGGAGATGGGTGCAAAGGTTCTTTTTGGCCTTTAGGAAGTTAATTTGTTTAATCCTACTATAATTTTCAGCATTAAAGAATGAATTATTAAGAGTCTTGTGCAAACTGTAGCATCATATATGATGAGCAACTAACCAGATCAATCCCAATGTAAAGATGTGGGAACTTGTACTTGAATTTTCACAATCAAAAGCACCATTGTTTCCAACTTGCATGTTATCGATCATCCTTCAATCATTTTAAGGAATTTTGGCAAATCAATATGATATGTAGGACGGCGAATCTGGTGACATCATTCTTTACCCCTATGTTTTGTTTAATCGTACTAATTAATCTTGTAAATAAGGTGGAATGAACATCTCTCTTGACAACTCTTAATTACTCACATACATATTATGCAAGGCGATTTTGTGACGTTATCCCTTACCATAATTGTTTCTTGTTATCCTCGTATTAAAGGGAGGCATCCGTTAATTATTCCCATATTCCAAAATTATTGTTCTTGTCGTAGAGAAAGAATTGAGTTTGTCAATTATTACCGTTTCAACTTTCAAAGTAATTGGTTCTACAATATGCTTCAAATTCAATGCAGTATCATTTCACTACGATTTACTCGAACGATAAAGAGATGCCTTGACCAAGCACTCTTTATAATGCCCATTAAGAATTAAAATATTAAAAAGAGCATTAAGGACGATCAATGCGCCCCAAAACACGGTTCTCATTTTGATCCACTCAACTCTCAAAGTATGTGTAAAGAAAGTGTGTGGTCATAGACTGCCTTTCGTCATCTTAAGCGCTCGTGCTTGGCATGCTTAATATTTACTCGTTTTGTTTTCAAAAATCAATTTGCTGAAATTATCCTTCATGGGGATGTTTGATGCATGATGCATATACCACTGCATAAATGAACAATTAAAGAATGTCATTTCTTGAAGAAAATAATTTCCATTTTGTTTTAAACTTGGAATTACTATTTTTAAACCAAAAGACTTTTAGAGGAAAAAAGTTTTGAATGTTGTAAAAGCATGTGAAAGCTTTCTTTTTCACAAAATATTTATCTTTCTACTGAACTCTATTTTTTTTTAGAGTTTTGAGGGAAAGGGATACCTACCTGCACAATGGAGACCGGTTGATCTTGTAAAGTAATAGAAAGAGACCATGTTAGTGAATAGCTCTTGGGAAAAATACATAGTTACCCTTGAGGTTGTTCTTCAAATGGCTAACTTGTCCTATCAAAAGAGAGGAAATCACGATAGAAGTAAAATTAGAAAGGGGTGAATTGGAATCAATACAATTTGCCCTTCACTTGAATCATGTTGGAGACCTCTTCACTTTCTTGAAGGTCAACGATTTCCTTCTTCCAATCTATGGCTTGTAACTTCTTCTTTGAGTGTTCTTTAGTTCTTGCAAAAATGAGCACATATGCATTTATGTGACCCATATATGCAAGATGCAAGTGACTCATATTTGCACGAAGAATGGCTCTAAGGCCTTTAATTTCATTCATGGAAAATGCTTCTTAACTGTATTAGCATTTACAGGCTTTGGCAATTCATGGCCGTCCATTTCAACAAGAATTAAGGCTCTACTTGGCAAGACATTCTTGAAAATATACGGCCTTCATAGTTTGGTGTAAACTTTTCTCGGGGATCCGGGATGATTGGCAATACTTTTTCTAAACACGAGATCATTAATTTCGAAGTGTGTCGCTCGGACTTTGCGATTAAATGATTTTGTAACATCCTGAGTTTCGACCTATTTCCGGGATCCGACGAAGTGGATATTATTTCTCATCTGATTTTAGTACGTCTCGCCCGGAGCTGGCCCCTCGCGGGATACTGACCAATGGGAAAGGCTAACTAGGAAAACGGTACGTGGACCGGGGACCCGATCGCGAATTGGGCACCGATTTCGGGAAATGGCGGGAAAGTATTTTGGGCCAATGTGGGCCGATTCTAGGGAGGTGACAGATTTGGTTTGGCCAACGACGTACGATCGGATCGCGGGTGATTCCGCTCGACCGAGAGTGCGCGTGACAAATAAATTTCAAACCTGAACCGAACAATCGTGACCCTTGGAATAACCAATAATTCCTTGTACTATCCCGATAATCGAGACCGTCACGACTTGAGTGACTCTAGGTCAATACGCGTAACCCCTAAACAGCCACCCGTCAGTGAGAGGCTCTAAAATTCTGAATTGAGCAATTTTGATCGCCAAATTGGACCCGAACTTCGATGTCGAAATTCTATGGGTGTTTGCGACTATTTTTCGAGGCCGATGCCATTTTTGGGTGGCCATGCATACTAGAAGTCGTTTTGGACAAAAATAGGAATTTCGACAAAAATTAGAAAAATAATATTATTTTATTCCGAGAACTTCGCAGTCAATTTTCGAGGACTTAGAAAGTGAATTTCGCGATTCCGACGCCATATTATGTTGGCCACGCACATATGGAACACGTATGTGCGACAATTAGAATTTTGCCTCGGGACCGGAAAATTACGATTTTGCCCCTAGGCCTATTTTTGGGTATTCCGAATTTTGGGGATTTTGGAAATTGAATTTGGGGATTAACTGTGGATAAATATCAACCCCAAAATATTGGACAAAAATGCCCTTAGATATTTTGGTTTGGAAGAATGTGGACCAAGTGTTTTAGGGGCAAAATTGGAATTAAGAAAAAATGGTCAAACCTTGGACCAAATATTTAATTGTTTCTCTCCCCCCTCTCTCTCCCCATTCGGCCATTTCCCCTTCTCCTCCCCCTCCCTCACCGAAATCCCCTTCTCTCCTTTCTCCCTCACCAAACCATCTTCCCCTCTCTCGGCCGCTTGGATGCCGATCACCGCCGGGAGACCGTCGCCACCACCATGTGCCACCGTGAGATGCCGGCCAGCCGTTCCTCCTTCTCGCTCTAGCCAAGTTAGTCTAGAGTTCGGGTAAGTCACGATCTAATCCCTATTTAGGACGTAGGGTAATTTTAAACTCGTTCGGGTGTGGTTTAGGGGATTTAGAGGTTGATTAAGGTGTTGATCATGGTTATTGGTGGTTGATCATGGCTATTGGTGGCTGAGTATGGCTGTTAGTGGTTGTTGCGGGTTGCATTAGACATCGGGAAATGAGTTTTAGCGGTTGGAATTCAATAGAAATCGGTTCGGATTTGAATCCGTGAGGTTCGGGGTGAATCGCGGATTCGCGGTTACTGTATCTGCCCGGTTTGTTATTTTTTTTATAGAATTTTGTGGGCTGAATTTGAGAAAGTTTGCTTCATGAAAGTTTTTCCCAACATCTTGAGGTATAACATAATTTAATTTGGGAATTTTTGGAAATCATTTGAGGTTATTCGGAAGTCCATCTTTAGACCGAAATGGGTCTGCCCGATTTACTGTTCACCCGACCTTCGGGTCTGTTCGAATTTTTATAAATTTTTCAGGCCTATTTTCAAAATACTTCCTTCACAAAAGTTGTTGGGGACACTTGTGGCTATAACATATAAACATTTCAGAGCTTTTCAAGGTGATTTGGGTATTGAAATAAATGTATTTTGAGGACAAAACGGTCTGTTTGAGCAAACTGATTTTGGTCTGATTTCAAGGGATAAAACGGCATGGTTACAGATTGAACCGGATTTCGTGTTCTTCATAAGAAATGTTAATCAAGATGTTTTTTATGACATCTCCAAAATTTAGAATTTTTGGAGTTCGTTTACTATTTATTTTATTAGGATTTCGGTCACTGTGTAAACTGCCCAGTTTTGACCCGATTTTACATATTCTCGATTTTTCTCTCTCTTGAGAATTATTCAGTGTTATCGTGGCATTTTGACGGGTAGTTTGATGCTTGAATGAGCTCGTATGTGTGCTTGTATGGCTATGAGGTGTGGTGGCGTGATTGCGCATTGAGTTCGCATGCCAAGCTTGGGCGTTTGTGTGATGTTCGCGTGATGAGGGTGGGTAATTGTGAAAAGTATGTGCGAGATGTGAATTTGTGTGTGACCGTGTGATACTTGTGGAGAGTGTGGAACGAAGGTACGGAAATGTAGGATTGATGGGAAAAGTAATACCCTGAGGCGTGTTCGTTTACGTGGGGTAAGGTCCGTCCTGAGGCGTGTTCGTTTATGCGGGACGATGCCGTCCCTGACGAGGTGACGATGCCCGGCCCGACGGGGTGACGATGCCTGACGTGGTCAGAAGATCGTTGGTCTGATGTGTTTTACGCGGGCGCGGTAGAAGGAAAGTGTGTGTAGGATTCCGTCCTGAGGAGTGTATGTTTACGCAGGACGATGCCGTCCTTGACGAGGTGACGATGCCCGGCCCGACGGGATGTCGATGTCTGACGAGGTCAGAAGACCGTTGGCCTGATGCCTTTTACGCGAGCGCGGTAGTGATGGAAAGGTTGAGAACGAGTGGGATTTGGCTTGACATGTAAGGATTGTGAAAGTGATGCATGGTGTGAGTTAGTGTGCGAGTGTGTTTGTATCGCGTGATGCAGTGTGCGATTATGGGGTAAAATCTGCTAGACATGGTATAGGACGTGCCCAAGTGGGTTTTACTTTATAATCGAGGCACGCGCGCGGTTGTGATGTATTGCTGTGGTATGATTGGCGTGTGTATTGATATGTGGAAAGTGTGTGATGGCATGTGTGCAAGAATTGTATGTTGGGATTGTAGGCTAACGTGCATGGTGCGTATGCAGAGAGTCCAGGTATATGTGAATGTTTGATTGTTGGTTGTGTGGTTGTTTGGTTGCGCATTTGGATGTGTCTGGAATTACATGATAGCCTAGGTGGGGCTTAGGTTGTGACTTATTGAGATGTGATCTCATGGTTGTATAAACCAAACCATTTCAAAGCCCCCGCCTGAATGTCGAGATTGAGGTCGACTCGGAGTCATCAGGTGAGCAGTCGGCTGTGGAGGATTCAGGTGGTGATGCCGAGGACAGTGAGTCAGAGTGGACGCCTTCGAGACAGCGTAAGGAATAGTTCTAGGAGGAGGATGCGCCCCATTTTTGGATAGTGCTGACCTAGAGAGCTGATCTTGATAGTTTGGTGGTTTAGAGTTTATAGTTCGGTGTACTTATAAATTATTTTGTGGTTTGTATTGGTGGATGATGTAAATATTTGGAAGTGTAATATATGCTTGGTGGTTTGATGATTTGTTTCTTCCTGGTATTCTCCAATTTTAATGTCCGGGATTTTTTGATTGCTTCCGTCGCGATTTAACTCTGATGGATCGTTGGGTCGGCGACGTTATTCCTGGGACGTCGCACTCTTCCGACCGAGGAGAGGGATGTCGCGGGCTCGATGGGGTTCGAGGTGTGATAGATTTTCCCACTCACTTTTGGTAAAATTGCCCTTGGCATAAAGCTCATAATTTCTTCTCATCAATCATATTTAATTGCTCACATCTCTATTGAACCCATTCGGCTTTGGAGAGCTTCAATTGTGGGAGTATCCTCAGCTAAGGAATTTCCACTTATATGGGTAAAACTGCTTCTATATCATATACTGATGAGAATGGTGTTGCCCCAATTGAAGTACGGATTGAAGTTTGATATGACATTAATTCATATGGTAATCGTTTATCCCAATCATGGTAATTATCAATTATTTTCGATAGAATCTTCTTGTCGTTACTTCCACAGCTTCATTCAATTGTGAGTGGTATGGCGAGGAATTCAAGTAACGAATATGGAACTCATCGAGTAATTCATCGATTATCTTATTGTTCTAATTCAATCCATTATTAGTAATGATTACCTATGGAACCCCATATCAAGCAATAATTTCATGATGGATGAATTTATACATGTTCTTGTTTATGTTGTTATATGAGTTGGCTCAATCCATTGCGTGAAATAATCAATGGCCATCATGATGAACTGATGACTGTTCGAAGCTTTACGATTGATCGGTCCTATAATATAAATGCCCCATATGGAGAACGGCCATGCCTCGGATATTTGAAGAGGTTCATTTTGGGGAGCATCTATCTTGTCTTCATAAATTTGACATTAATGGCTGCACCGCACATGTTGAATGTAGTCATCCTTCATAGTCAGCCAATAATAACCAAGCCTCATGATTTTTCTTGTTAAAAGATGGCTATTCACACGAGAGCAAGTGACTTATACGAAATCGACTCGCCAAACCTTCAAGTTATTGCAATTCAGATTGCTTTATTCTTATGGATAGTACCTTATTCATATGGATACATTGTAGATAGGGTATAATTTCGCATTGGGCCTAAAACTTAATCATTCAGTAAATGGATAATCTGCGTATCTCATTCTACATTCTTGAAGCTGGACTTGAGCTCCACGGCTCGTGCCACACCCAAAATCAAAGATGTCTAAAGCAATTCCCAATTAAATCTAGACAATCAGATTTTGCCAATGCTCCGTTGCATGCTACATGGCCGTAGCAAGAACCATGTTGAGTGTAGTTATTGTAACCGTTATATGATGTGTGAAGGTATAGATAGGACCTAACATCCCATAAGTCATTGGAATATGGGTTAATCCCACTGCTGTACATCCTTGCTCTGCATATTTTGTACACAAATCTATAATTAAAATCGCACTTGACAATATTGCAAGAATAAAGTAACCAAAAAAAAAGGAGCAGTTTCACAATATGATGAGATAATGTATTCATAGTTGGGAAACTTTACATCTTCACTTTCCTCCTTAATGGTTCTTAAGGTTCAAGTGGTTGTGTATATATAAGAGAAACTTCCTCTCATGGGTTTCTCCACCAACTTTTCCTTACTTTAGGGCAAAAGCCTTGAGAACGTCTAAACAAATCATTTATTATGATCTTTTCCTCTCGTTTAATATTCTTTTCCCTGGAGCAATCTACAAAGGTAATTTTAAAGGCTGGACGAATTTGTTGACATCATCTCTTATTAATTTCCCTAGCTTGGGCGTCTAGTTTAATTTTCCTGGAGCAAAATCCAAAATCAATATCATAGGCAGGACGAATTGGTTGACATCATCTCTTATTACTACTGCCGCTTCCATGTTTTCATTTGATCAGATTTGGTTCCCGCCTCATAGTTATCGATTAGAGTCATATTCTGGTCGAACTCCTTCGGCGGCTTTTTTCCTCTTTCTTTGAGCAACTACTCATACTTAGATACTCTTGTCGCCAACTGGAACAAACCGGCAAAGTCCTGATCTTCAAATCATTCTCCAATGTTGAGCTTCAAACCATGAAAGGCCAGATTTGTGAAATCTCTATGGGCGAGTGCCGTCAGACATTTCCCAACTTTTGTTCGGGAGATAGGTGCAAAGGCTCTTTTTGGCTTTTAGGAAGTTAATTCAGTTAATCCTAATATGATTTTCAACATTAAAGAATGAATTATCAAGAGTCTCGTGCAAACCGTAGCGTCATATATGATGTAGCAACAAATCTGATCATTTACACTGTAAAGAGGTGGGACATGTGCTTTCATTTTCACAATCGAAAGCAATAATGTTTCCAACTTGCATGACATCGATTATTCCTTCAATCAATTTAAGGAATTTGGGCAAATCAATCTGATATGTAGGATGACGAATCTGATGATGTCCACTTTTACCACTAGGTTTTGTTTAATTCTACCAATTAATCTTGTAGATATGGTGGAATGGAATGAACATCTCTCTACAACTCACATGTACTCACATACACTTTATTCGAGACGATTTTGTGACGTCATTCCTTACCTTAATTACTCCTTGTTATCCTCGTATTAAAGGAGAGGTATCCGTTAGTTATTTCCAAATTCCAAAATTAATGTTCTTGTTGCGAACGAAGAATTGAGTTAGCAAGTTTTAACATTTTAAACTTTTAAAATAATTGGATCCACGATACGCTTCAAATTCAATACTATCATTTCATTACTATTTTCTCGAACTATAAAGAAATGCCTTGACCAGGCACTCTTTGTAACGACCATTAAAACTTAAAATTTTTAAAAAAATATCATTAAGGACGATCCATATGTCCATCCCTAAAGCATTTATTTCGAATTCTATTATATTTAGCGAGGGAGTGCAGGAGACAAATACCTATGTAATAACTGGATGCAACATGGGGAAGTATCCCACGAAACATAATTTTTTTCCAGAATGCATAAATAATAAATCTCGGTCGTATTAGGTGCACATTTGACCAAAGTACAAGCATAAAATAACTCCCATGAGAACGAGATTGACAATATGTGGCGATGCATGGCTCTCTAACTTCACTTTCCTCCTTAATTTCATTGTTCTCTTCATTTGAAGCTATAGTGAAATGTCAATAATTAGAAAAGAGTCTTCTTATAGGTGCAAAGGAGATCGGCAATCAGTATCATATGTGGGATGATGACTCTGTTGACCTCATCTTTTACCACTATGTTTTGTTCAATTTTACTAATTAATGTTTGATTAAAGAAGAGGCATCCGTTAGTTGTTCCTATATTTCAAAATTAAGATTCTTGTCGCAAATAGAGAATTGAATTTGTTTGTCATAACAGTTTAAACTTTTAAAGTAATTAATTATGCGCTACAATTCAAATTTGATGCTGTGTCATTTCACTGTGATTTTCTCAAACTATGAACAAATGCCTTGACCAAGCACTCTTTCTGACGGCCCATTAAAATTTGGAAATTAAAAAGAGAGCATTAAGGAAAATCAATATGCCCGTTCCTAATGCATTTCTTATGAATTCTATCACATTTGGTGAGGGAGTACAAGTGACAAATACTTGCGTAGAGTGGGGAGTGATTCTCAGAACGAGAGGGCTCGAGCAAGGTGTACCTCCTAGCAAATTTCTATGATGATGAAGGTTGCAATAATAATGAAGTTCTAGTTGTTATCATCTAAATTTTGATTATTTCACCAAGTCATTCATTGCATAAAAATTGGGGATCGGGGTCGATCCCTAAGCAAAACTATCATAATTTGCATTTTGCATTGTAGATGTTAGAAACATTTTTATAAGTCTGCATAAATCGCATAACATTGGTCCAGTTATGCTAAACTTTTAGGATTAAATCCGCCCGACCCGAAACAAGAATGCACGAGCGGATGTCAAAAGGCAAGACCGGTGAATTTTGGCAAAATATTTAGTGGAGGTTGCAAAGGAAAGAAAATAAATCGTAAAAGATAAAATGAGGGAAAGAACCAAGATATTGGTGGAAGTTAGTGCTCTTGGAATTAGCTGCCTATGAAATCATGAAGATAGTGAGTGAGTAATCAATGGGATTTGCTTCAGCAATATGGAAAGAATATTCCATAAAAAAGTGCACAGATTCGGCCAAGTTTGGGTGTTCAGGCATAGCCGCGAGCACCATCTCTTCCCTGCAACAGTGAAGCTGATGCCAGCGAGCCAAAGCGCCCCCGCCGACGACTTGCAACCTGAGCGACGTCCAGCAAACGTCCTCCGATGCGCCAGTTTCGCTCCAGTTTCCAGGCCCAAGTCAAAGCAAACACTAGCCTTGCCGGCGTGTCCCTAATTTCCCTGCTGCTGCGTCCAGCCTTCTTGCTCGACCATCACCCTGTAGCCACCACAGCTTCCAGCATATCCAGCACCGGCCTAGCTATCCTCAACGTCTCGGCCAATTCCTCGAGATCTCCTTTTCTTTTCTGTTTTTTGCAGTTTTCCCAGCAAGCTCCGAGCGTGACCAGTAATCCGGCAATTGTCCGGACCAGCTTCAGCCATCTCCAGCAAAGGTCAGCGGTTTGACGTTCTCTTGGTGCATTCCCTGGTGTGCTCAACAAGCCCGATTGCCCTCTCGGACATCTAGCCTGTTGCCGCACCATTGCGCCCTCACCTCGCATTGACTTCTCTGACTTCTCGTGGTTAACTCTACTTAAGGTGAGGATGAGGCTTGCTTAATTTTGTGGATAATTAGTTCTAATAATTAATTTTAATTGCATGTTATTAGTTAAATTTATCACGATTTGATTGGTTCCATGGATTGACCAAGGCCTAGTAGGCTTTTGAACTTTGAAGCCGTAAGGTTGGACCCTAATATTGTCTTGCTTGACATGATATGATTGATTTGATTAGTTGAAACTCAATTGTTTTGAAATAGCATGTTATTAATGGTATGATGAATTCTAAATATAACATGAATTTCAATGCGTCGTAATATTATCAATCGTCATTATGCATATTTAGAGTTTAGGGCACATTCATAATTTGTTATTTTGGGCATATCGATTTAGGATAGTCCATAGTTTTTATTAATAAAAAAACAAAAAAAATGACGTTAGAATCATATAGATTGTGTGTAGATTTAAATTTAATTAGTCTCACATCATGCATAATATAAAGTGCATGTCATTTTGAGCTAATTTTTTTTATAATCATGTCATATAGTCTTAGTTATTAATTGCATTGCATATACATTACCCGCATTGCGTATAGTTCATATAGCATATAAAACAACTATACAAAAAGTTAGCATTGATCATTTAGCTGTTGGTCATATAGCAATTTCATTGTAGTTCATGTAAAGTCTTACGACTTAAATTTACTGTTTTCTAAAAATAAAAAAATAAAGATAACATTTCATATAGTTTGTAACAGTTTGAATTTTCGATCCTTTTCCCGGAATTTAAGAAATGAATTTGATCAATGCACTATAGTGAGATCTCACTCGGAACAGCGCATTCACGGGATGCTAACCTTAAGGGTAAGGCCATTACGGGATTGAGTTCGCACGACCAAAGAACTCGACCTGGGTTCGACCTTCGACCATAAGGATTGACGAGGGAATGTTTTGGGCCAATAGAGACCGATCTAACTGATTGATCATGTCCGAAGGGAACTAGCGACAGACCCTCGCAATTATATGACAACCGAGGTCCTCCCGGGTAAAGTAAACTTAAACGTGGTTTGACTTGGTGTCGGTCACGGGTCGAGAGCGCGTAATTCCAATGAGCCACCCGTTAGCCAGAGATAAGCTAAAGTCGCGATTGTTCGATTTTAGTCATTTCTTGGAATTCGGGCCCGGGAATCGAGAATTTTGAAAGTGACAATTTTGAGTGGCCGATGACGTTTTTGGCTTGGCCAACCTTAGGGCCACCCATTTCTGCAAAAAAATGGATTTCGGTTCGAGACCAAAAAAATTACGATTTTGCCCATCGGGACCCCGACATTGATTCTGAGGCCGTATGACATTATTTTTCGAGGCCGATTGTAACAGCCCGAATTTTGATGTAATTTCCGAGATCAATAAAACTGATATTAATTCGCATTTCATTTTAGCCAGTCTCGCCCAGAGCTGATCACTCTCGGGATACTAACCAATGGGGCATGACTAATTAGAAAACGGTATGTAGACCGGGGACCCTATCGTGAAACGGACACCGATCATGAGAGACGCTGAGGGAATATTCTGGGCCAATGTGGGCCGATCCCAGGAAAGGGTAATGGATTGGATTTGGCCAAGGCCAACGATGTATAATAGGGACGCAGGTGATTCTGCAAGACCGAAAGTACACGTGGCCAACCAGTCCTGAACCTGAACCGAATGATCGTGACCCCTGTAACTAGTAATAATTTCTCATTTTCTCAATGATCGAGACCATTACGACATGGATAACCCTAGGTCGATACGTGTAACTTCTAAATAGCCGCCCGTTAGTGAAAGACCCTGAAACTGAAAGTTTAGCGAGTTCTATTCACGAATTGGGCCCGGATTTCGATGTCGAATTTCGAAGGCTTAAGAGACTAATTTTGGAAATCTAACGTCATATTGTACTGGCCACACACATTTGGAGTTAGTACGAGTAAAAATTGGAATTTCGGTCCGGGGGTGAAAAATTACGATTTTGCCCCTGTAGGTGCCGGTGTTGGATTTTGAGGCCGTTTGAGGTTATTTTTCGAGGCCGACGCCATTTTTGGATGGCCACGCATACTGGGAGTCGTTACGGACAAAAAGTGAAATTTCAACAAAAATTGAAAAAATAATATTATTTTATTCCCGGAACTTCGCAGTCGATTTTCGAGGGCTTAAAAAGTGAATTTCGCAATTCCGACGCCATATTATGTTGGCCACGCATATATGGAACGCGCATGTGCGAAAATTGAAATTTCACCCAGGGACCGGAAAATTACGAAAATGCCCCTAGGCCATTTTTAATTAATTCCGAAATTTGGATTTAATTTTTGGGGTTCTAACCAAAGTGAGTTAGCTTAACTCAGGTCTGGTCAGCCTTTGGTTAGGGGTAAATGATCATTTTTCCCCTAAATTATTGGATATGGACTAATATTAGCTCTTGGATCAAGGGTAAAAATGTCATTTAGCCCTAGATTTTGATACTTGGACTCCACTTAGACCAATGTTGACCCATTTGACTAGATATGTTTCTCTCTCCAGCAGAACCATTCGGCATTTTCCCATTTTCTCTTCTTCTTCCCTTCCGTTTTCTGTTCTTCAGTACCGGTTCTGCAATTTTCGGTACTGTTCACGCCTGAACAGTACTAGCCGGAGCTTCCCCCGTCGAGCCAACATCACCAGCAACTAATTCCATCTCTGTGCAGCCACCACAGCCCAGGTTTTAGTCCAGAAACAGCTCTGTTTTTCTCATTTTCCAGTTTTACAAATAGTGTCGCCGGAGCTTCGCCGGAGCTCCGATCGCCGTTCCATCGACACCCGGCTTCTCAGCATGTCCATACGTTGCCGTTGCACCCAGTCCGTACAGTGTCCGTACGGGGTTACTGTTCACGTCAGTACGGAAATCACTGTTCACGTCGGACCGTACGGCCCGTCGTCGCTGTGACCGGCACCTCGTTGCCCACCGTTCTCGGCCTGTCTGTACAGTTCCGTACGGAGGGTACCGTTCATTGGCACTGTTCACCGTCCGTGCGCGTCGCCGTCCGGAGAATTCCGCCGCCGGTTGCACTGTTCATCAGTGATCGGCCGCCATTCCCCGTCGTCGTGACCCTTGATTAGGTGAGTAAAATTCCTAAATCCGGATTAGGACTAATAGTGCGTATTTCTGGACTAGTTTAGGTATTATCAGTATATTGTGGACTGGCTTAGATAATAGCCGTGTGTATTTTAGACTGGGTTGAGAATTGACTGGTAGAAATTATTGTCGGGAAAATTGTGGTAAATCATTGAGAAATTATTGGGAAGAGAAATTGAATAAATTGATCAATTTAGGAGCTCGTTGGTGAAATTGCCGGGTATGACCGGGTCGACTGATTGTATGTCAATTGTGCCTAATTGTAGTTGATTTCGTGCTATTATGTCGTATGTGGTGTGGCTTTTTTATGGAGTACGACTGGCCATTGTTTGGTTTATAATGAATTACTGATTTGTGAAACGCACGTTAGGCCACACGGTATTAATTGGTGCCAATTAAGCATGTGTTCTGACAATGGGTGTCTGAATTTCATTAGTGCTCATGGTGCATTGCATTGCATAACATGGACACGCATTATGTATGCCTAGAGTGTGGCATATTGTGAAATTGTGCGAGAATGCGTGCTTGCCATGAGTGTGTGATCACCTAAATTACCCTGAAGCATTATACGCTGGGTTCAGATAATAATGAATTGTGTGATCACCTACGAACCTTTGGGTCGTGACCTTCAGGTCGATACTGTCCTTATGCACTTTGAAGCAAGACGATGCCCGGTACGTCCGGAAGGCGACCATCCTCATGCACTTTGAATTAGGCTCTGGTTCACAAGGAGAACAGTGTTGCGCCTCATGCACTTTGAAGCAGGCTAGAGACACTGGGCCAGATCGGTTGCTGCGCCTCATGCACTTTGAAGCAGGCTAGACGCACCGGGCCGTGAAAAATTGATGACTCGAGTCGTAATAATAATGAATTGGCCAGTTTGCCAGTGTGCCAGTGTGGGCCAGTGGGTCGGGAATTGCACGTGTCAAGTCCATGACATTTACATACATGAACATACATAGACTGGCTTGCGAGCATGTGAGAATCGTTGCATAAGCATGTGATTGGCATATATGTGATTATAAGTATCACGTATGTACTGTGATTATGATATACTGATCTGTCTAACCTGCAGGGTCTAAAGAATGATTTGTTATTGTTGATTTGTGATTTAAATATCTATTTTTGCAGGTCAGGAGATTGTATGTTAGCCTAGCCTAGGTTTAGGGGTTGAACTTACTGAGATTCGTCTCACGGTTGTGTAAACCGAAACATTTTCAGAACCCCAACAGTAGGATGCCGAGGTCACCACCTCTTTTTGGAATACCGCATTTTATCCAGCGGTCGTCGAGCATGAACCCCGGTGGAGATGGAGTAAAATGGAGAAGTGGCTGTT
Source organism: Syzygium syzygioides (assembly GCA_031216285.1). NCBI lineage: Eukaryota > Viridiplantae > Streptophyta > Magnoliopsida > Myrtales > Myrtaceae > Syzygium > Syzygium syzygioides. The sequence continues at coordinate 34,957,241 of CM062249.1, forward strand.
TGGTTATTCTCAGCTGTTGGTGTTCTCTTTTGGTTATAGTAAACATGTAAAAAGTTTTCTTCGGCAATACCAGTATATATATGTTTTCAAATGTGTTGTTTAATGGTTGTACTACCTTGGTCTCATGTGTTATATTGTACGGGTGTATATATTTAATTATATACGTTGCTTCCGCATGTGTTTGATCTCTGATTGGGTGTTGAGTCGGCGACGCTTCCTTGGAGCGTTGCACCATAATCGACCGTGACGGGATGTTGCGTTCCAGTGGGGTACGGGGCGTGACACCGATGTCATTTTAGGTTGGCCACACATATTTAGAGTTGATTTGGACAAAAATTAGAATTTCGTCCCGGGACCGGAAAAATGACCATTTTGCCCCTGGGACAGTTTCAGTTCCGAATTTTTAGAAAATTATTTGGGATAATTATTAAGGTTTTTCAGCTGCATTATTGGACCCAATTACTCTTTTGCCCCTCAATTATTGGATAGGATTGAATGAGGGCCGTTGGATTAGGGGTATTTTGGTCAAAACTCCCGGATCGCGACACGTGGCGCCCTTTAGCCCCAATATTTGACCAGATTTTCTCTCTCTCTCCTCTCCCTCGTTCTCTCTCTTTCTCCCTTGTTTTCTCTCTCGGCAAAGGAACGCTGGAGCTCGCCGCCGCCGCACCAAAGCTCGAACAGCCGAGCCGATATCGCCGTGACGTTTCTACCGTCCATACGTCACTGTACGTCGCCATCCGTATGGCATCTGTACAGTGTCCATACGGTGCATCTGTACGTCGCCGACAACGCCACTGCTGCCGCTGCCGCTGTTGTTCCGACTGTTCTGGCTACCATCCAGCCAGCTTGTCCTATTTTTATAGGGTAAGTGTCTCTCCCAAAAACTATCTAGGATCTCGGATATTTCTAGGCTCGTTTAGGACTCGATTTAGGTACATTTTGTGACTGTGTTTGGGGGCTATTTTGGGGCTGAGGTTAGAGTTGAGTATTTGGTCATTACGGACTTATTAGGCAAAGAAATTTGCGAGGTTTAGGAGGCTCGATGATGGCTGTGATGTGTGGAGCGATCGTGAATAATTTGTGTGATTGATTGAAATGGTTATGGCTAAATTGGGTTTAATTGATCGATTGGGGAGTTAGTGATTGTAGGTTGTTTTGAAAGTGCTGTGGGTTGAGTATGGATTGGTCGTATGCTGTGTGTGAGTGGCCGTGTGGCACGGTTATGTGCCGTGAGCATGTGGCCGTGAGGTGTGATGGTGTGGCGGTGCGATTGCGCAATGTGTTCGCGTGCCAAGAATGTGTGATTGTGCTTTGGGATCTCGTGTTATATGTGTATGAATGTGTGGTGTGCTTGTGTGGTGAGAATGTATATTTGCGAAGTGTATATGAATTGTGAAATGTGCGTGAAATGTGAAATTGTGTTTGGTCATGCGGTTGTTGGCTGTGTGTAAGTATGGTTTGAGTAGAACGAGGGTATGGAAGTGTCGGATTGGTTGGAAGGGATTTGTCATGAGGCATGTACGTTTACGCGAGATGATGCCGTTCCTGACGAGGTGACGATGCCCGGCCTGATGGGGTGACAATGCTTGATGTGGTCAGAAGACCATTAGCCTGATGCGTTTTACGCGGGCGCAGTAGAAGGAAAGTGTGTGTAGGATTTCGTCCTGAGGCATGTTTGTTTACGCGGGATGATGCCATCCCTGACGAGGTGACGATGCTCGGCTTGACAGGGTGACGATGCCTAACGTGGTCAGAAGACCGTTGGCCTGATGCATTTTACGCGGGCGCGGTAGTGGTGGAAGAGTTGAGAATGAGTGGGAATTGGCTTGAGGTGCAAGGTTTGAGAAAGTGACGCATGATGTGAGTTAGTGTGCGAGTATGTTTGTATCGTGTGATGTGATACTTAATTATGGGGTAGAAACTGCTAGGCACGGTATGGGACGTGTCCAAGTGGTTTCTGTCTTATAATTAAGGCACGCGCGCGTCTGTGAATATTACTGTGAGGTGATGGCTGTATTATGGTCTAACGTGCAGGAACGTGCATGATGGGTTCCAGGTAGGTTTGTGTGTGATTGTTAGATTGATTGATCGTTATGTGAGGTATGTGTTCTGTCTGGCAGTACGTGAGTGCCTACGTAGGGTTTGGGGTTGTACACTTATTGAAATTCGTCTCATAGTTTTATAATCCACAATTTCAGACCCCCAGCCATAAACCCGGGAAGTTCGCTTCTTCTTTTTGGAAGTCCAGGGAGCTGCTTTTGGTGCCCAGTGGAGCTGCAGGTGAGTTTCAGGAGGTTCAAGCCAGAGATTCAGAAGCAGACCGGAAGAGGGCGATCCTTAGGTTTTCCCTAGGGTATTTTAGGGGTTATGTAAATCGGGTTGACCCATAGGAAAGTTAAGTTAACCAAGACCCTGATCTTTTGTTATGACGGTGATTTCGGATGCTAGTTTGCTGCATATGTTTGTAATATAATGTTAGTTTTTGTGGTACAGTAATATTGTATGAAATGCTGTTATTGTTGTTTGTCTGTTCTGTTGTTCTACCCCGTTGTCGTCATCTTTTTGTCCGGGGTTTTGTTTTATATATTTCGCTTCCGCATGTGGCTCTGATGTTTAGGTTGTGTCAGTGACGTTCCTGGGACGTCGCATCATTTCGACCGAAGCAGGATGTCACGAGCTCGATGGTGTTCAAGGCGTGACATAGTTTGCATTACAAAATAAATTCAAGCTCTCTCTTAGGTCATTCATATGTGCGAAACAACTTAGTATTAAATGTATGCATTATCTTAGAAATAAAGCTATATCATCTTGCACAAAGGGCTTAGATTGCACTTTCACTAATCATATAGTAACCTAGGCTATCCGTGTTAATTTAATACATGACTAGTAATGTGACATCCTGAAAATTGTTTCATTTGGAATTTATAAAATACTGAGTTTTATGAATGTACTCGTAGTTAATTTTTGCCAGGAACTGATCATTCCTGGGATACTAACCAATGGAGAAGGGCTAATTAGAGATTTAAATTCGTGCAACTAAGAGAAAATTCGATCGTAAATTGATTTTCGACCATAAAATCGCTGAGGTGACATTTTGAGCCACTGTAGGCCGATCCAAGGATGGTCAAGGGTCAGTTCACTATTGTCATAGTAGTGGATCGTGGGTGGTTTCGCCGGATCACAAAATGAATTGACGAATGATCCTGAACCTATACCGAACGATCGTACCCCTCGGATCTAGCGATTGATCCTCGCGATTTAAATGACAACCGAAGTCGTCACGAACCGAATAATCTTGCACATGACTTGAACTATTATCAGTCACAGGTTGAATATGCGAATTTCCCAACAAGCCGCCCGTTAGTTTGAGAAACGCTCGAGTTTTATTTAATAAAATTTAATTATTTAATTGAGCTCAAATTGGACATCGGAAAAATTTGAAAGTCACAACGGGATGTTAGGACGACGTTGCGGTTGGAAATGTGAAATTTTGGATTGTCCCGAATCCTTCAGAAAAATTCAATTTCGGCAAGAAAATGAAAAAGTGACCATTTTACCCTTAGGATTTAATAAAGGGCAAGTTATATGAGGGAGGGGTATTTTGGTCATTTTGCCCTAACATTTTTATTAGACTTTTTGCCCTTGGAATTTTATAAAATTCCTAAATTGCCCTTAGATATATTGGGCAAGATTCAATCTGGATCGTCGGTTTCAAGATAAGATCGAATCTAAATCGTCGATTTGATTTGTGAGTAAAGGGCAAGATGGTAAATTGCCACTTTGGTCAAAATTGGACTATTTAAGTCCACAACCCATTCTCTCTCCTCATTCCCTCTCTCTCTCTTCCATTCGGCAGCCCCACCATCGAAACCTCTCTCTCTCTCCCCCTTGAGCTGTACGCCGACGCCGTCGCTCACCGCCCGCTGCGCCGTTGCCCCATGCTGCTGTACGGCGCCACCATCGCCACCCCACGCCACCGTCCCTCTTGGTTTTCTCCCTCTCTCCCTCTTGGCCATGAGCTGGCCAGCCAAGGAAGCCACGCCGCCGCTTGCCTTCGCCGTTCGCCCAACCCGCTAAGCCGCTCGCCGTTCGCCGCCGCTTTCCGCTCTAGCCGCTTTAGTCTAGAGTTTCGGTAAGTCACGCCCTAAACTTTATTTAGGATGTCGGATATTGATGGACGAATTTGAGGTGTGATCGAGTTTAATTAGGCGCGGGTTTGTATGGTTTTAGGAACAGAAATGTTCGGCAGGCCTTAGGATTGAAATTGGAAGAATTCGGTGGATTTTTAGAGGCTGATCAATGGCTGGAAATGGCTGATATGAGGGCTGTGATGCTCGATTCGGTACGCAAATTGGATATTTAGAACCGGCGATTAATTGTGTGAAAATGTTGTGAAGAGCCGGAACTGATTTGGCGTGATTTGGGTATAAAAAAATGCCAATTTACGTGTTGGTTGTGTGTTTGTATTGTGATTGAATTGTAGTGGTAAAATTGGGTGCATTGGTATGCAATTGATTAGTTGAAATGTGCTTGCTTTTGTGCACGATTGGACTGGATTGAATTAATTGTCAATCGGCCGTGAATGAGCATGAAATTATGTGTGAATTGTCATGTGCACGGGCTACGTGTGATTGGCCAATGTATTGGCATGTGAGTACTAAGTGTGTGAACGAACGAGGAATTGTGAGTAGTGTGGCATGTGCGATCGTGGGAATATTTCCGTTCTGAGGCGGTATGACTACGCGAGATGATGCCCGGTACTACCAAAGGATGGCTAACTTGAGGCGGTACCATTACCCGGGTTGTATCGTAGGTGGTAGGTGTTGAGCCTGAGGCGGTATGACTACGCGGGCAAGATACATGGCCTGAGACAGTATCATTACGCGGGCCGAGGAGTGCTAGAAATATAGCCAACCCGAGGCGGTACCATTACACGAGTTGTGCCCTAGGAGAATGGATGTTAAGCTTGAGGCGGTATCATTACACGAGCAAGATACATGGCCTGAGGCGGTATCATTACGCGGGCCCAGGAGTGTTGTGTATATGGGATGGTCGCAGTATACCTGAGGCGATTTCATTACTCGGGTCATTGGCGAGTAGTGTGAAAAAGGATGTGATGAGACAAGCGTGAATGCATGACTTGGGATTCGAACATGCATGTGATTGGAAAATATAATATTATGGCTAATGTGTAGGTTGCACGCTGGAAATGCCAAGTAAGTACTGATTGTGTGCTTGCTATGCGATGTTGAGTGTGTGATTGTGTTTTTGATTGTCTAGAGATACGTGATAGCCTAAGTGGGGTTTAAGGTATGTGCTTGCTGAGATATATTCTTATGGTTGTTTCAACCAAACCTTTCAAAACCACGGTAGGAACAATGAATCCTCCACCGCCGCCGCTAGAGCGTTTTGGGGTACCGATGCACACCGAACATGAAGTTTTAGAGTTCCTATGGCGGACAATATGATCTGGATTAAACACACTACCGTAGTCCTAGCAGATGTAGGATTACCTTTGTGGGAGCCCCATACCTATACCACATGGTTCTTTAGGGACGGAGTAGATGAGTTCGGTCCCGTCTGAGGATTTGATGTCCCTTTTGATTTAGTTGGGGACTGGGACCGTCTGCTATAACTCCCCCTGACGGCGAGTTGACTAGTGCGGAAACTAGTCTGGCGCAGTCTGGACTGCACCCAGCGCCTGAAGCATAGGGATTTTCAGGGGCTAAGCACGAACCCGAGCCCGAAGGATCGCAAGCAGAATACGACCCGATGGATATGAACATGGAACCGATCCTCAAGGAGGAACCATTAGAGGAAGAGCCCGAGACCGAACCCGAGAATGAACCTACTAAGCCTAAGGACAAGCCAGAAGGAGAACCCGAGTATATACTCCCGTTTGAGCAGTGGATGGACCCTAATTTCGTGCCTGAGGATGATTTCTTTGAGGAGCCGGTTGAAGAGGAACATGTCGAGGTTCCAGCCGAGTCGGGTGACATCAATAACCCGATTGAGATTGAGGCTGAGTCAGAATCCTCAGAGGATGAGACGGTTCAAGAAGATTCGGGTTCAGAAGACGAGGAATCAGACTCAGAATGGATGCCGAGTAAGGGTCGTAGGGGCTAGTGTAGGGATGGATAATTAGACTTTTTGAGGTGTACCATTTTTTAGGATAAGGTATCTAGGTCATCGATCTTTTGATATCGGCGGTTTATAGTACGGTGTGCATATGTATATGATGGTTTGTAAAATTATGAATATTATGGTGTAAGTTTGATAATGAGAAATGGATATGTGTATTTTCCCTATTCTCCCCAGTTTTAATTATCTGGGTATTTATGGTTTTCGCTTAGCGATTAAAATCTCTGATGTTTTTAAATGAGGTGGGCGACAACCTCGGACGTCGCATTAATCAACTAGAGAAGTGAGTCACGTGTCCGATAGGGTTCGGGGTGTGACATCACGGTTTGGTTTGGTATTAGAGCAAGGACAGCTCGATCTAAACTGGTCGAAGTTTGGAGTGATAAGGAGTAGAAACCTTGGGGTAAAAATTTGGGAGACCTTAGTAAGTCAGAAGGCGGAGTAAGCTATACGTGCCTCCAGATTGTTTGTGGTGATTGATTGATTGATTGATTAAGTGAATTGATTGTTGTGATGATTGAAATGCAGGTGCGTCTGGACCTGAGATGAGTGTTCAAACTCTATTGGTTGTGGCTTGTACTAGTAGTGATTGATTGCCTGCTGAGTGAATTTTGCGTTAATTCACTGCCTAGGACTAGACTAATCTAGTTGGCCTAGATTACTAATTCCTAAGTGGAATTACAGCAGGTAGAAGAGTGGTAAAACTGAGACGATGAGCAGCGAAGGAAGAGGTATAGGAAGAGTCCCAAGAAAGGGCGCAGGAAGAGGAACAAGAGGTTAAGATCGTGCTCGAGCTAGAGCGGTAGAGGACCTCGGAATGGGTGCTAGAGCGATAGAAAACCCTGGAGTTGATGTCGGAGCTGCAGTGGACCCCAGGATTGACATTAGACTTGCAGAGGATCCTAGAATGGAAGTGGTCATGAGGACCCTAGAGCATATCGGTAACCTGATAGGACAGCAGACTCAAGAACGAGCTGCAACGATTGCCCAAGCTGCCGAGGCCGCTGTGGCCGCTATTGCAAATAATAATAATGGGAATCAAGGACAGGGGCAAATGAATGTGATTAGGCCAATGCAGCAACTGGTAGAGCAGTTTATGAAGCTAAAACCGCCTAAGTTTTTCGAAAAAGGTGACCTTGAGGCTGCACCTCGATGGGTAGAGGAACTTGAGAAAGCTTTTGAAGTATTAGAATGTACCGATAATGAGAAAGTGACCTTAGCTGTTTATCAGTTGCAAGATAATGCGAATGATTGGTAGAAAGCCACCAAGGATAGGGTGTTTCCAGAAGGTACAGCCCGGACTTGGGCTGCTTTCACTGAAAGTTTTTATGAAAAATACTTCTCGGCAAGCGCTAAAGAAAGAAACCTAGCAGAGTTTATGAGGCTCCGCCAAGATCAGATGACAGTAGATCAATATGAGGTGGAATTTGCGAGATTGTCGAAGTTTGCGCTGAGAATGGTAAAGCATCCCAATGAGAAGGCGTGAAGATTTCGGGATAGGTTGAAAGCTGACATCCGCAGCCAGTTGTTACTGGTGAATTTAAAGACGTATGAAGAAATATTTAATAGAGCTCAAGTTCTAAAGTGAGATTAGGTGGATAGGGCCGCCGCTTCTGGGTCGAGGTTTGTCCAAGGTAGGGACAATCGCAATCTTGGGAAGAGGCCAATGTTGAGAAATAGATGTTTTGTCCCTCCTATTAGAAGGAATATCGAGAAGCCAGTTCGAAATCAGAATGGTCCATGTAGAGTATGTGGGGAAAGGCATGGAAATGGACCTTGTCCAACCCGGGGCAGAGCATGTTTTGGGTGTGGCGGATTTGGTCATCATGTGAGGTATTGCCCCAATCTCAGGTAGAATAGATCGCCTGCATTGCCGCCACCTAGGAACGAGAATCAGACTGGAGCAGCCCAAACAGCTAATCAGAATAGGCCACAGGCGCAAGGACGTGTGTATGCTATGGCCAAAAGAGAGGCTGAGAGCGCGCCAAGGCTTGTCACAGGTACGATTTCTTTGTGCAACCATGCCGCGTATGCTTTATTTGACCATGGAGCGTCGCATTCCTTTATATCTACGCAATTTATTGAGCTGATTGGAATAGAACCGCAATTACTTGATGTTGTGTTATGCGTGACTACTCCCTTGAATGATAAAATGCTGGTTTCATTAGGGTGTCCGAAATGTAAGATTGTGATTGGGGATAGGGAGGAAAGAATTGATTTAGTAGTTCTAGCCATGTACGATTTTGATGTGATAGTGGGAATGGACTGGCTATCTAAATAGAGGGTCGTAATGGATTGTAATAGCAGGATGATCCAATTTAATCCCATTGGACGTCCGAAATTCAAATTTGTGGAAAATCAAGAAGGACCCTCAATTCCATGGATTTCCTCACTGGAAATGACAAAGTTGCTGAATGAAGGGTGTCAAGGATTTCTAGCGGCTGTAATTGATTCGACGGCTAAGGAGTCGAGGCTTGAGGATATAGCGGTAGTGTGCGACTATCCCGATGTGTTTCCTCATGAATTGCCAGGACTACCACTAGAAAGAGAAATAGAATTTGTAATCGAGTTGGCACTTAGAACTGAGCCAATCTCGAAGGTACCTTATAGAATGTCGCTGTCGGAGTTAAAGGAGTTAAAGGTGTAATGCAGGAGTTGTTAGACAAGGGATTTATTTGTCTGAGTGCGTCTCCGTAGGGAGCACCGGTGTTATTTGTAAAAGATAGATCGTTGAGATTATGCATCGATTATAGGTAGCTGAATCAGGTGACGATAAAAAATAAATATCATTTTGCCAAGGATTGATGATTTATTTGACCAGTTACAAGGGGTTTTTGTGTTCTCTAAAATTAATTTGAGAACGGGATATCATCAGTTGAGGATTAGAAAGGAAAATATACCAAAGACGGCATTTAGGATGAGATATGGATGTTATGAATTTACGGTAGTGCCGTTCGGATTGACGAACGCTCCTGCTACTTTTATGGATCTAATGAATTGGGTGTTTAAGGAATTCTTAGATCAGTTCGTGATCATTTTTATAGATGACATATTGGTGTACTCAAAGAGCCTAGAGGAGCATGAGTTTCATTTGAGTAGAGTGTTGTAGACTTTAAAGGAGAACGCACTGTATGCTAAGTTTAGCAAGTGCGAATTCTGGCTCAGTCGAGCAGCATTTCTCGATCATGTGATCTCTAGGGAAGGAATCTCGGTGGACTCATCGAAAATTGAGGCAATAATAAAATGGCCTAGACCGACGACGGTAACAGAAGTTCGAAGTTTTCTGGGTTTAGCTAGATATTATCGTCGTTTCGTGGAAGGATTTGCGGCAATAACAACGCTATTGACACATTTGTTGAAAATTAAAACGAAATTTGAATGGACCGACAAATGTGAAAGGAGTTTTCAGGAGTTGAAACATATGCTGACAACGGCACCGGTGTTAATGATTCCATCAAGACTTGGGAGATATAAAATTTATAGTAATGTGTCGTTGAAAGAATTAAGGTGTGTACTCATGCAAAATGGACAAGTAGTAGTCTATACGTCAAGGTAGTTAAGACCGCATGAGTTGAACTATCTGACGCATGACTTGGAATTAGCCGCAATAGTGTTTGCCCTAAAGATTTGGCGACACTATTTATGCGGAGAGAAATTTCATATCTATATTGACCATCAGAGCCTCAAATATCTGTTTTCTCAAAAGGAATTAAACATGAGGCAGCATTAGTGGATGGAGTTGTTCAAAGATTACGATTGTGATATTTTATATCATCTTGGGAAGGCTAACCGGTAGCCGATGCGTTGAGTCGGAAGTCAAGCATCGCGCATTTGATGGTCAAGGAGTGGACTTTGTTAGAAGAAGTGCGAGACTCGGAGTTTAGAATTGAGGTAAGTCGAGACTGGAGCCTGCTGGCTACGCTTAGGATTGAACTGGATATTCAGGCGAAGATTAAGATGTTGTAATCTACGGATCGAGAAATCCAAAGGATTCACTGAGATTGAGGAGGCCAAGAAAAAACCAGATTTTCAGGTATCGGAAGATGGGATATTAAAGTTTCATGGACGTTTATGTGTGCCTGACAATGCGGAGCTTATGTGACATTCCAAAATTCCACCAATTGGAATTTATTGAATAATTGAGTTTTATGAGATGTGCTCGCAGTAAATTCTCGTCCAGAACTGATCATTCTTGGGAATGCTAACCATTAGGGAAAGGCTAATAGGGGAATTAAATTCGCGCGACTAAAGGAAATTCGATCGTGAATGGATTTCGACCATTAAATCGCAGAAGTGATATTTTGAGCCACTGTTAGCCGATCCAAGGATAGTTAAGGGTCAGTTCGCCACTGTTTTAGTAGTGGATTGCGGGTGATTCCGTTGGACCACGAAACGACTTGACGAATGATTCCACAATTATACCGAATGATCGCACCCCTCGGATCAAGTGATTGATCTTCGCGATTTTAATGACAACCAAGGTCATCACGGACCGAACGGACTTGCACGTGACTCGATTCAATATCAGTCATAAGTCGATTCTGCGAATTTCCCCAGCAAGCCGTCCGTTAGCTCGAGAAACGCTCGAGTTGCGTTTAATAGAATTTAATTATGGAATTTTTGCCCAAATTGGACATCGGAAAATTAGGAAGTCGCGCCAAAACGTTAGAACGACGTTGCACGTGACACGTGTCAATTTTTGGTGTGCTTAAATCCTTTGGAAAAATTTGATTTCGACGAGAAATGGAGAAAGTGACAATTTTGCCCTTAAGGATTTATAAAGGATTAGTTTTAGGGGTAAGGGGCATTTTGGTCATTTGTGCCTTAGATATTTTTTGTCAAAGGCACTATTGAAGTCTAGACCTCTTTCTCTCTCTCCTCTCTCCCTTTCCTTCTTGAATTCCCCCCCCCCTTTTTTTGGCCGTGAAACCTCCCCCTCCACCGTGAGCTCCTTGCCGTCTACCGGGAAGCCCACCGCCGGTGCCACCGCTCGCTAACACCGTCCGGACTGCCCTCAAGCCGCCCTACCAGCCACAAGCCACCACCACTAGCCGCCGTCTCTCTCTTTCTCTCCCTTTCTCTCTCTCACGTGAGGCAAGACCCACGGCCAAGCAAGTCGCGCCGTCACCGCCCAAGCCGATCACCGCCACCTGGGAGCCGTACACCGTCGCCGCCGTTCTTGATTTAGTGCCGCCGCTTTCCATTCTAGCCGCGATAGTTTAGAACGCGGGTAAGTCGCGCTCTAAACCCAATTTAGGATTTCGGGTATCGACAGGCGATTTTGGGTGAAACCGAGAATAGATTAGGTGCGGAATGGGATGATTTAGAAGTGAGATTAGGTGGTAGGCCTTAGAATTGAAACCGGAAAATTTTTATTGGAAAATTCAGAATAATAGTGGGTTGCGAATTACTGTTCACGAGCTGTGATTTACTGTTCATGGGGCTGTGATGATTTGTTCGGGACGCAAGTTAGATTTTTAGAATCATTATTTAATGGCGAGAAAGTGTCGTGAAGGATCGGAATTGATCCGACGCCATCTGGTGAGAGAAAATTGGCAATTTACGTGTTTTAGGCGTGTTTGGAATTATTCTGGATGGAGTTGATTTAATTGGGTGCTTAGTTGTGTAATTATATAATAGAATTATGCATGTTTGGTGCACGCGTGGGCTAGATTGGATTAATTGTTGACAGTGGCCATGTGAATTGCTGAGTGAGCGTGTTTTATGTGTGAAGTGATGCATACACGGGCCACGTGTGATGAGCCAGTTGCGTGTGGTAAATGCATGTAGAGCGTGTGCATGAGTAAAAAGGAATCGTGGTGTGGCAAGTGATTGTGGGAAAGTATGTGAAAGGGGTGAAAGTGAGAGGTTGGGATCGGGCCGAGTACCATAAACTCGGGCAGTGATGACGTAGGTCTGTTGCATTTGGCACAGGCTGAGGCTTGAAAAAGCAAGTATGAGATTCGGTCCGAGGCATGATCAGCTCGGGTGAGACTGGAATTGAACTGAGGCATCATAAGCTCGGGTTTCGATCATGTAGGCCTGTCGCATTTGGTGCGGGCTGAGTATTGAGTCGCAGTGTACCTGAGGCGTGTACGTTTACGCGGGTCACTGACGAAGAATGTGGAAAGTGATGATAAGAATGTAAAGGACGCACGACGTGGGAATTTGCATATGCGTGTGAATGTGTTCTATAATTGTTTGGAGGTACGTGATAGCCTAGGTTGGGTTTAGGGGTGCACTTGCTGAGATATAATCTCATGGTTGTGTAAACCAATAATTTTCAGAACCCCGACTTGAGTGATGAACCCTCCATCACCGCCACCAATACGTTTTGGAGTACCAGTGCATACGAAGTATGAGGTAGCTGAGTTTTCGATGGGTGACGGGATGACCTGGATAAGGCACACAACGATCTTGTTTGTAGAAGTGGGAAAGCTTGCCTTGTATGAGAACCATTTTTGAGGTTGAACGTCAGGTCATCGACTCCTTTTTGATTTTGATAGTTTCAGTAAAGTGTGCACTGGTAGTCAAAGGTTTGTTTTATTGTATATATGGCGGGACAAGTTAAACAAGAAATGAAAATATATATTCTCCCAATTCTCCCCAGTTTAAGTTTGTCCGGGTGTTTTATGGTTTCCGTTTGCGCGATTAAATCTCTGATGTTTAGTTGAGATCGGCGATAACCTGGGACGTCGCAACTGTTCGACCAGAGGCGGGATGTCGCGGGTTCGACAGGGGTTCGGGGCGTGACATCCCCGTTTGAATTGGTATCAGAGCGAGGAGCGCTCGATCTAGATTGGTCGAAGCTTGAAGTAATAAGAAGCAGAGATTTTGGGGTAGAAATTAGGGAGACTTTAGTGAGCCATAGAGCGGAGAGAGCTACACGTGCCTCCAGATTGTTTGTTGTGATTGTTTGAATAAGTCAATTGTTGTGTTGCAATTGATATGCAGGTGCGTCTGGACCTGAGGTAAGTGTTCAGACTTTGGTGATTATGATTTCGTGATGGGTAGTGGGGAAATGCTTGCTAAGCGAGCTTTTGTGTTAATTCGTTGCTTAGAATCAGATTGAGCTAGTTGGTTTAGATTGCTAATTCCTGAGTGGAATTACGGTAGGTAGTAGAGTGGTAGAATCGTGACGATGAGCAGCGAAGGAAGAGGAGTAGGAAGAGTCCCAAGAAGGGGTGCCGGTAGAGGATCCAGGGGTAGAGGACACGCTCGAGCTAGAGCCGTAGAGGATCTTGGAATGGGTGCTGGAGAGATGGAAAATTTAGGAGTTGATGCTGGAGTAGCAGCAAATCCCGGAATAGAAGTTAGACCTGTTGTGGACCTGAGAATGGAAGCTGTAATGAGAATGTTGGAACGGATTGGTGATATAATAGAACGGCAGACTCAGGAGCAAGCTGCTCCGATTGCCCAAGCCACCGAGGCTGTTACTGTTGCTGATAATAACGAGAACCAAGGTCAAGGGCAAGTGATTGCTAATAGATCTATGCACCAGTTAGTAGAGCAGTTTATTAAGTTGAAACCACTTAAGTTTTCTAGGAAAGGAGATCCTGAGGCTGCACCTCGATGGGTAAAGGAACTAGAGAAGGCTTTTGAGGTGCTGGAGTGTAATGATCACGAGAGGGTGACTTTAGCAGTCTATCAGCTGCAAGATAATGCAAACGATTGGTGGAAAGCCACTAGGGATAGGATTTTTCCTGAAGGTACAGCCAAAACTTGGGCTGTTTTTACTGAGAATTCCTATGAGAAATACTTTTCAGCTAGTGCTAGAGAAAGAAAACTCGTGGAATTTATGAGACTCCGCTAAGGCCAAATGACAGTAGATCAGTATGAGGCGAAATTCGCGAGATTATCTACGTTCGCGCCGAGAATGGTGGAACATCCTAAGGATAAAGCGCGAAGATTTATGGATGGATTAAGGGCTGATATCCGCAGTCAATTGTTATTGGTAAATCTGGGGACATACGAGCAAATATTTGATAGAGCTCAGATCCTAGAGCGGGATTAGATGGATAGAGCCGCTGCATCTGGATCGAGATTTGTCCAGGGATGGAATAACCGTAATCCTGGAAAGAGGCCGATTGTAGATAATAGGCGTTTTACTCCACCAGTTAAAAGGAATATTGGAAAGCCAATCCGAATTGGGAATGGTCCGTGTAGGATTTGTGGAGGTCGACATGGAAACGGGCCTTGTCCAACCAAGGATGGAGCTTGCTTTGGATGTGGAGGATTTGGGCATCATATAAAGAATTACCCCAATTCCAGGCAGAATAGACCGCTTGCTTTGTCGCCACCTCGGAATAAGAATCAGACGGGAGTGACCCAGACAGCAAATCTAAATCAGAATAGGCCTCAAGTGCAAGGACGAGTATATGTGATGACGAGAGGCTGAGAACGCACCAGGGGTTGTCACAAGTACGATTTCTCTGTGCAACCATGCTGCGTATGCTTTATTTGATCCTAGAGCGTCGCATTCCTTTATATCAAAACAGTTTGTGGAGTTAGTTGGAATAGAACCGCAATTGCTTGATGTTGTGCTATATGTGACGACTCCTTTAAACGATAAGATGTTGATTTTGCTGGGTTGTCCAAACTGTAAGATTGTGATTAGGGATAGGGAGGAATTGATTGATCTAGCAGTTCTAGATATGTACGACTTTGATGTGATAGTAGGGATGGATTGGTTGTTTAAGCAGAGGGCCGTAATGGATTGCAATAGCAGGATGATCCAATTTAATCCTATTGGACATCCGGAATTTAAATTTGTAGGAAGTCGAGGAGGACCCTCCATTCCGTTGATATCCTTGATGGAAATGGCAAAATTGTTGGATGAAGGATGTCAAGGATTTCTAGCTACAGTAATGGATTCGACGACTGAAGAGCTGAAACTTGAGGATATAGTGGAAGTGTGTGAATATCTCGATGTGTTTCCTTAAGAATTACCAGGATTACCGCCGGAAAGGGAAGTGGAGTTTGTAATCGAGTTGGCACTTGGAACTGAGCCAATCTCGAAGGCACCTTATAGATTGTCGCTATTGGAATTAAAGGTGCAGATGCAAGAATTGTTAGATAAGGGGTTTATTCGTCCCAGTGCGTCTCCGTGGGGAGCGCCAGTTTTATTTGTAAGAAAAAAAGATAGATCATTAAGATTGTGTATAGATTACAGGCAGCTGAATCAGGTGATAGTTAAAAATAAGTATCTCTTGCCAAGGATTGACGATCTGTTTGATCAGTTATAAGGGGCTTCGATGTTCTCTAAAATTGACTTGAGAACAGGGTATCATCAGTTGAGAATTAGAAAGGAGGATGTACCGAAGACGGCATTCAGGACGAGATACGGGCATTATGAATTTATGGTGATGCCATTCGGATTGACAAATGCCCCTGCTGCCTTTATGGATCTAATGAATCGGGTGTTTAAGGAATTCTTAGATCAATTTGTGATTGTCTTTATCGACGATATACTGGTGTACTCGAAAAGCCGGGAGGAGCACGAATTTCATCTGCATAGAGTCTTGCAAACTTTGAGGAAGAACGCACTGTACGCTAAGTTTAGCAAGTACGAGTTTTGGCTTAGTCAAGTAGCATTTCTAGGTCATATAATTTCGGGAGAAGGAATTTTTGTGGATCCAACAAAGATTGAGGCTGTAACGAAGTGGCCTAGACCAACAACGGTAATGGAAGTTTGAAGCTTTCTGGGTTTGGCTGGATATTATCGCCGTTTCGTGGAAGGATTTTTGTCAATAGCAATGCCGTTGACGCAATTATTGAAAAAGGAAACGAGATTTGAGTGGACAGATCAGTGTGAAGGAAGTTTTCAGGAGTTGAAGCAGAGACTGACAATGGCACCGGTTTTGACGATTCCATCAGGACCTGAAGGATACGAAATATATAGTGACGCATCGTTGAAAGGGTTAGGGTGTGTATTGATGCAACATGGGCGAGTGGTAGCCTACGCATCCAGGTAGTTGAGGCCACACGAACTGAATTATTCGACGCACAACTTGGAGTTGGCCGCAATAGTGTTCGCCTTGAAAATTTGGCGACATTATTTATGCGGAGAAAGATTTCACATTTATACTAACCATCAGAGCCTCAAGTATTTATTTTCGCAGAAAGAGTTGAATATGAGGTAGCGACGTTGGATGGAATTGTTAAAAGATCATGATTGTGATATTTTATATCACCCCGGAAAGACAAACCGAGTAGCGGATGCGTTGAGTCGAAAATCAAGCATCGCACATTTGATGGTCAAAGAATGGACTCTGTTGGAGAATGTGCGAGACTCGGAGTTCAAGTTTGAAGTAAGTCAAGTCTCGATCCTGCTAGCCACGTTAAGGATTGAGCCGGAAATCCAGGCTAAGGTTAAAGCTTTGCAGTCTACGGACCTAGAGATACAGAAGATTGTTGGAATGAACGCAACTAAGAGAAAGTCGGATTTTCAGATATCCGAAGATGGTATATTAAGATTTCAAGGACGGTTATGTGTACCAGATGAAGCGAAAGTGAAGGAAGAAATTTTATCCGAAGCGCATCGCAGTAGTTACAGTATCCACCCCTAGCAGTACTAAAATGTACAGGAATTTGAGGCAATATTATTGGTGGAATGGTATGAAGTCGGATATTGCTAAGCACATGACTAAGTGTTTGACGTGTCAGCAGGTGAAAGCGCAACATTATAAACCTAGAGGATTGTTGCGATCGTTGGAAATCTCAGAGTGGAAATGGGAGCATATAACCATGGATTTTGTACCGGGATTGCTAAGAAGTCAAAGAGGTCATGACACCATTTGGGTGATTGTCGACAGATTAACTAAGTCGGCACACTTTTTGGCAGTGCGAAAGGATTTCGCATTAGAATGGTATGCAAAGTTATACGTGCAGCAGATAGTTCGCCTGCATGGGGTACCGGTGTCTATAACATCAGATCGTGATCTTAGGTTTATTGCCAATTTTTGGAAAAGTCTACAGACGGTGTTGAGATCTAAGTTACAGTTCAGTACAGCTTACCATCCTCAGACAGATGGCCAGTCTGAAAGGATGATTCAGACCCTAGAGGATATGCTTAGGGCGTGTATGCTAGATTTTCAAGGTAAATGAGAAGAGCAACTGTCCTTAGTGGAGTTTGCTTACAATAACAGCTTCCAACAGAGCATTGAAATGGCGCCCTTTGAAGCGCTATATGGCCGTGCTTGTAGAACACGTGTATGTTGGAACAAAGTGGGAGAACGAGCTATAACAGGGCCAGAGTTAGTTAAGCAGTCAATTGAAGTAGTTAAGATCATTCGTGAAAGGCTGAAGACAGCACAGAGCCGTCAAAAGAGTTATGTAGACAGAAGGCGAAGACCTCTGGCCAAGTATGGGATCACGTATTTCTAAAAGTGTTGCCCATGCGAGGATTGTCCCGGTTTGGTAAGAAAGGGAAATTGAGTCCGAGGTACGTGGGACCCTTTAAGGTGTTGGAAAGAATTGGAGATTTGGTGTATCGCCCCACGTTACCGCTAAATATGTCACAGGTACATAATGTGTTCCACGTATCAATGTTGAGGAAGTATGAACCGAACCCGACGCACGTGTTGAATTACGAAGAGATAGAAGTAGATGATAAAGTATCGTATGTCGAGAGATCGATCAGGATTGAAGATCGGAAGGAACGGGTTTTGAGGAACAAGACAATTCCGATGGTAAAAGTTATCTAGGAGCACCACGGGACTGAAAGCCCAACCTGGGAAAGCGAAGAAATGATACAACATCAGTACCCCCAGTTGTTTGAGTAGCAGTAATAATTGTAAATTTTGAGTAGTAGTGAGATTGTAAATTTCGAGGACGAAATTTCATAAAGGCGGAAGATTGTGACATTCCGAAATTCTATCAATTGGAATTTATTGAATAATTGAGTTTTATGAGATATGCTCGCAGTAAATTCTTGTCCGGAACTGATCATTTCTGGGAATGCTAACTATTAGGAAAAGGCTAATAGTGGAATTAAATTCGCGCGACTAAAGGAAATTCGATCGTGAATGGATTTTGACCATTAAATTGCGGAAGTGATATTTTGAGCCACTGTTGGCCGATCCAAGGATAGTTGGGGGTTAGTTCGCCACTGTCCTAGTAGTGGATCGCAGGTGATTCCGTTGGACCATGAAACGACTTGACGAATGATTCCGAAATTATACCGAATGATCGCTCCCCTCGGATCAAGTGATTGATCTTCACGATTTTAATGACAACCGAGATCGTCACGCACCGAACGAACTTGCACATGACTCGATTCAGTATCAATCATGAGTCGATTCTATGAATTTCCCCAGCAAGCCGCCCGTTAGCTCGAGAAACGCTCGAGTTGCGTTTAATAGAATTTAATTATGGAATTTTTGCCCATATTGAACACCGAAAAATTAGGAAGTCACGTCGGAACGTTAGGACGACGTTGCACGTGACACGTGTCAATTTTTGGTGCGCTTAAATCCTTCGGAAAAATTTGATTTCGACGAGAAATGGAGAAAGTGACAATTTTGCCCATAAGGATTTATAAAGGATTAGTTTTAGGGGCAAAAGGCATTTTGGTCATTTGTGCCTTAGATATTTTTGGTCAAAGGCACTATTGAAGTCTAGACCTCTTTCTCTCTCTCCTCTCTCCCTTTCCTTCGTGAATTCCCCCCCCCCCTTTTTTTTGCCGTGAAACCTCCTTCTCCACCGTGAGCTCCTTGCCGTCCACCGGGAAGCCCATCGTCGGCGTCGCCGCTCGCCACCACTATCCAGACTGCCCTCAAGCCGCCGTACCAGCCACAAGCCACCACCACCAGCCGCCGTCTCTCTCTTTCTCTCCCTTTCTCTCTCTCACGTGAGGCAAGACCCACGGCCAAGCAAGTCGCGCCATCGCCGCCCAAGCCGATCGCCACCACCCGGGAGCCGTACACCATCGACAAGCGATTTAGTGCCGCCGCTCTCCGTTCTAGCCGCGATAGTTTAGAACGTGGGTAAGTCACGCTCTAAACCCAATTTAGGATTTCGGATATTGACAGGCGATTTTGGGTGAAACCGGGAATAGATTAGGTGCGGAATGGCATGATTTAGAAGTGGGATTAGGTGGTAGGCCTTAGAATTGAAAGCGAAAAATTTTTATTGGAAAATTCAGAAGAATAGTAGGCTGCAAATTACTGTTCACGAGCTGTGATTTATTGTTCATGGGGCTGTGATGATTTGTTCGGGACACAAGTTGAATTTTTAGAATCATTATTTAATGGCGAGAAAGTGCCGTGAAGGATCGGAATTGATCCGACGCCATCTGGTTAGAGAAAATTGGCAATTTACGTGTTTAGGCGTGTTGGGAATTATTCTGGATGGAGTTGATTTAACTGGGTGCTTAGTTGTGTAATTATATAATAGAATTATGCATGTTTGGTGACGCGTGGGCTAGATTGGATTAATTATTGACAGTGGCCATGTGAATTGCTGAGTGAGCGTGTTTTATGTGTGAAATGATGCATGCACGGGCCACGTGTGATGAGCCAGTTGCGTGTGGTAAATGCATGTAGAGCGTATGCATGAGTAAAAAGGAATTGTGGTGTGGCAAGTGATTGTGGGAAAGTATGTGAAAGGGGTGAAAGTGCGAGATTAGGATAGGGTCAAGTACCATAAACTCAAGCAGCGATCACGTAGATCTGTTGCATTTGGCACAGGCTGAGGCTTGAAAAAGCAAGTATGAGATTCGGTCCGAGGCATGATCAGCACGGGTGAGACCGGATTGGACCGAGGCATCATAAGCTTGGGTTTCGATTATGTAGGCCTGTCGCATTGGTGCGGGCTGAGTGTTGAGTCGCAGTGTACCTGAGGCTTATACATTTACGCGGGTCACTGATGAGGAATGTAGAAAGTGATGATGAGAACGAAAAGGACGCACGACGTGGGAATTTGCATATGCGTGTGATTGTGTGTAATATACCTGCTGTTTCTTATTTTGGCACGTGTGAATGTGTTCTATAATTGTTTGGAGGTACGTGATAGCCTAGGTTGGGTTTAGGGGTGTACTTGCTGAGATATAATCTCATGATTGTGTAAACCAACAATTTTCAGAACCTCGACTTAAGTAATGAACCCTCCACCACCGCCACCAGTACATTTTGGAGTACCAGTGCATACGGAGTATGAGGTAGCTGTGTTTCCGATGGGTGACGGGATGACCTGGATAAGACACACGGCGACCGTGTTTGTAGAAGTGGGAAAGCTTGCCTTGTATGAGAACCATTTTTGAGGTTGAACGTCAGGTCATCGACTCCTTTTTGATTTTGGTAGTTTCAGTAAAGTATGCACTGGTAGTCAGAGGTTTGTTTTATTGTATATATGGTGGAACAAGTTGAACAAGAAATGAAAATGTATATTCTCCCAATTCTCCCCAGTTTAAGTTTGTCTTGGTGTTTTATGGTTTTCGTTTGCGCGATTAAATCTCTGATGTTTAGTTGAGGTCAGCGATAACCTGGGACGTCGCAACTGTTCGACCGGAGGTGGGATGTCGCGAGTTCGACGGGGGTTTGGGGCTTGACAACTTAAGGAAGAAATTCTATTAGAAGCGCGCCGTAGTAGCTGTAGTATCCACCCAGGTAGTACTAAAATGTATCAGAACTTGAGACAGTATTACTGGTGGAATGGTATGAAGGCGGATATTGCTAAGCACGTGGCTAAGTGCCTAACATGTTAGCAGGTGAAAGTGCAACACTGTAAACTTGGAGGATTATTACGACCCTTGAAAATCTCATAATGGAAATGAAAGTATATAACTATAGATTTTGTAACGGGATTACCAAGGAGTCAAAGAGGTCATGATACTATTTGGGTGATTGTCAATAGATTGACCAAGTCGGCACACTTTTTGGCTGTGCAAAAAGATTTCGCATTAGATTGATATGCTGACTTGTACGTGCAGTAGATAGTTCGTTTGCATGGAATGCCAGTATTGATAACCTCATATTGTGATCCTAGCTTTACCGTCAATTTTTGAAAAAGTCTACAGACGGTGTTAGGATCAAAGCTGTAGTTTAGTATAACTTACCATCCACAAACAGATGGTCAGTCTGAAAGGACGATTCGGACTTTAGAAGATATGCTACGGGCATGCGTATTGGATTTTTAGGGTAAGTGGGAAGAACAATTTCCCTTAGTGGAATTCACGTATAATAACAGCTTTTAGCAGAGCAGTGGAATGGCGCCTTTTGAAGTGCTATATGGCAGAGCTTGTAGAACGCCCGTGTGCTAGGACGAAGTAGGAGAAAAAAGTATAACTGGGCCAGAGCTAGTTGAGCAGTTGATTGATGCGGTTAAGATTATACGCGAAAGGCTGAAGACAGCACAGAGCCGTCAAAAGAGTTATGCAGATAGAAGATGAGAGTTTCAAGTAGGGGATCATGTATTTCTTAAGGTGTCGCCCATGAGGGGACTATCCAGGTTCGGTAAGAAAGGCAAGATGAGTCCGAGATACGTGGGACCTTTTGAGATTTTAGAAGGATCGGGGAATTAGCATATCGCCTTGCACTTCCACCGAATTTATCGCAAGTACACAATGTGTTCCACGTATCAATGTTGAGGAAATATGAACCGGACCCGACACATGTGTTGAATTATGAGGAGATAGAAGTTGATGACAACGTGTCCTATGTTAAGAGATCGGTAAGAATCGAAGATCGCAAGGAGCGAGTTTTGAGGAACAAGACAATCCCGATGGTCAAAGTTATATGGGAGCATCACGGGACAGAAAGAGCGACATGGGAAAGCGAAGAGATGATGCAACGTCAATACCCCCCATTTGTTTAAGTAGTGGTGGGATTTGTAAATTTCAAGAACAAAATTTTTGTAAGGGGGAAGAGTTGTGACATCCTGAAAATTGGTCCATTTGAGATTTATAAAATACTGAGTTTTATGAATGTACTCGTAGTTAATTTTCCCCCTGAACTGATTATTCCTGGGATACTAACCAATGGGGAAGGGCTGATTAGGGATTTAAATTCGTGCGACTAAAAGAAAATTCGATCGTGAATTGATTTTCGACCATAAAATTGCTGAGGTGACATTTTGAGCTACTGTAGACCAATCCAAGGATAGTCAGGGGTCAGTTCGCCACTGTCATAATAGTAGATCGCGGGTGATTCTGCCGGACCACGAAATAAATTGATGAATAATCCTAAAGCTATACCGAACGATCGTACCCCTCGGATCTAGCAATTGATCCTCGCGATTTAAATGACAATCGAAGTCGTCACGAACCGAATGATCTTGCACGTGACTTGAACTATTATCAGTCACGGGTTGAATATGCGAAATTCCCAACAAGCCGCCCGTTAGTCTGAGAAACGCTTGAGTTGCGTTTAATAAAATTTAATTATTTAATTGAGCTCAAATTGGACATCGGAAAAATTTGGAAGTCACAACGGGACGTTAGGATAACGTTGCGGTTGGAACGTGCAATTTTGGATTATCCTGAATCCTTTAGAAAAATTCAATTTCGGTAAGAAAATGGAAAAGTAACCATTTTACCCTTGGAATTCAATAAAGGGCAAGTTATATGAGGGGGCATTTTGGTCATTTTGCCCTAACTTTTGATTGGACATTTTTGCCCTTGGAATTTTATGAAAATCCCAAATTACCCTTGGATATTTTGGGCAAGATTCAATCTCGGCAGTCGGTTTCAAGATAAGATCGAATCTGGGTCGTCGATTTGATTTGTGAGTAAATGGCAAGATGGTAAATTCCCACTTTGGTCAAAATTGGACTATTTAAGTCCAAGACCCATTCTCTCTTCTCATTCCCTCTCTCTCTCTTCCATTCGGCGGCCCCACCACCGAAACCTCTCTCTCTCTCTCTCCCCCTTGGCCGTACTCCGACGCCGCCGCTCATCGCCCGCCGTGCCGTCGCCCCACGCTACCGTATCGCGCCACCATCGCCACCCCATGCCGCCGTCCCTCTCGTTTTTTTCTCTCTCTCCCTCTTGGCCGTGAGCTGGTCGGCCAAGGAAGCCACGCCGCCGCTTGCCGTAGCCGTTTGCCCATGCCGCCAAGCCGCTCGCCGTTCGCCATCGTCCCCGCCGTTCGCCGCCACTTTTTGCTCTAGCCGCTTTAGTCTAGAGTTTCGGTAAGTCGCGCCCTAAACATAATTTAGGACGTCGGGTATCGACGGGCGAATTTGAGGTGTGATCGGGTTTAATTAGGCGCGGGTTTGTATGGTTTTAGGAACGGAATTGTTCGGCAGGCCTTAGGATTGAAATTGGAAGAATTCGGTGGATTTTTAGAGGCCAATCAATGGCTGGAAATGGCTGATATGAGGGCTGTGATGCTTGATTCGGTACGCAAATTGGATATTTAGAACCGGTGATTAATTGTGTGAAAATGTCATGAAGAGCCGGAACTGATTTGGCATGATTTGGGTATAGAAAAATGCTGATTTGCATGTTAGTTGTGTGTTCGTATTGTGATTGAATTGTAGTGGTAAAATTGGGTGTATTGGTGTGCAATTGATTGGTTGAAATGTGCTTGCTTATGTGCACGTCTAGGCTGGATTGAATTAATTGTCAATCGGCCATGAATGAGCATGAAATTATGTGTGAATTGTCGTGTACACGGGCCACGTGTGATTGGCCAATGTATTGGCATGCAAGTACTAAGTGTGTGAAAGAACGAGGAATTGTGAGTAGTATGGCATGTGCGATCGTGGGAATATTTCCGTCCTGAGGCGATGTGACTACGCAGGACGATATCTGGTACTACCGGAGGACGGCCAACCTGAGGCGGTACCATTACACGGGTTGTGTCGTAGGTGGTAGATGTTGAGCCTGAGGTGGTACGACTACGCAGGCAAGATACATGGCCTGAGGCGGTACCATTACGCGGGGCGAGGAGTGCTAGAAATATAGCCAACCTGAGGCGGTACCATTACGTGGGTTGTGCCCTGGGAGAACGGATATTGAGCTTGAGGCGGTATCATTACGCAGGCAAGATACATGGCCTGAGGCGGTATCATTACGCGGGCCCAAGAGTGTTATGTATATGGGATGATCGCAGTGTACCTGAAGCGGTTTCATTACGCAGGTTACTGGCAAGTAGTGTGGAAAAGGATGTGATGAGACAAGCGTGAATGCGTGACTTGGGATTCGAACATGCATGTGATTGGAAAATATAATATTATGGCTAACGTGCAGGTTGCACGCTGGAAATGCCAAGTAAGTACTGATTATGTGCCTGCTATGCGATGTTGAGTGTGTGATTGTGTTTGTGATTGTCTAGAGGTACGTGATAACCTAGGTGGGGTTTAGGGTGTGTACTTGCTGAGATATATTCTCATGGTTGTTTCAACCAAACCTTTCAGAACCCCAGCAGGAACAATGAATCCTCCGCCGCTGCCGCTAAAGCGTTTTGGGGTACCGATGCACACCGAGCATGAAGTTTTAGAGTTTCCTATGGTGGACAATATTACCTGGATTAAACACACTACCGTAGTCCTAGTAAATGTAGGATTATCTTTGTGGGAGCCCCATACCTATACTGCATGGTTCTTTAGGGACGGAGTAGATGAGTTCGGTCCCGTCCGAGGATTTGATGTCCCTTTTGATTTAGTTGGGGACTGGGACCCGTCTACTGTACCTCCCCCTGACGGCGAGTTGACTAGTGCGGAAACTAATCTGGCGGAGTCTAGACTGCACCTAGCACCTGCGGTACAGGGATTTTCAGGGGCTAAGCACAAACCCTAGCTCGAAGGATCGGAAGCAGAATACGATCCTGATGGATGTGGATTTGGAACCGATCCCCGAGGAGGAACCATTAGAGGAAGAACCCGAGGCTGAACCCGAAAATGAACCTGCTGAGCCTGAGGACAAGCCGGAAGGAGAACCCGAGTATATATTCCCGTTTGAGTAATGGATGGACCCTAATTTCATGCCCGAGGATGATTTCTTTGAGGAGCCGATTGAAGAGGAACAGGTCGAGGTTCCAGCCGAGTTGGGTGACGTCAATAACCCGATTGAGATTGAGGCTGAGTTGGAATCCTCAGAGGATGAGATGGTTCAAGGAGATTCAGGTTCAGAAGACGAGGAATTAGACTCGGAATGGACGCTGAGTAAGGGTCGTAGGGGCTAGTGTAGGGATGGATAATTAGACTTTTTGAGGTGTACCATTTTTAAGGATAAGGTATTTAGGTCATCGATCTTTTGATATCGGTGGTTTATAGTACGGTGTGTATATGTATATGATGGTTTGCAAAATTGTGAATATTATGGTGTAAGTTTGATAATGAGAAATGGATATGTGTATTCTCCCTATTCTTCCCAGTTTTAATTGTCTTGGTATTTATGGTTTCCACTTAGCAATTAAAATCTGTGATGTTTTTAAATGAGGTCGGCGATAACCTGGGACGTCGCATTTATCGACCAGAGAAGTGAGTCGCGTGCTCGATAGGGTTCGGGGCGTGACAAGGAATTAATGCATAATTAATTAATTTGTAGACTTTTAGGGTTAGTTGTCTTTTGTTAATTAACGAGAAAAAGAACAAATATTTTTAGAGAGTCTCATATAGATTTCATTAATTTTTTTTTGGGTAAAAATAGATTTCATTAATTACGCTAAGCACTTTTGTAAAATTCATATTGCATGGCATTTAGTAGGTCATTTAGAATTTATTTTGATTAGTGTTTCACATGGATGATATTTAAAATTAATTCCATAACATATCATTAAAATTCATCATGCCTGCCACGTAGCTGCATCATTCTTGTATGTCATCAAGCCATTTAGTTATATCATATGAGTCAATTCCTTTTAACATAGGATTCTAGGGTTTATTTGTGTTTTTCTTAGATTAGGCATGTTTATTAAATAAAAAATTTAAAAATTAGTATAGGTTACATACCAGTTAGTCATAGTTGATAAGCATGCACAACATTCGTCGTCTACATACTTCTCTGTGTAATAGTCTCTAGAAATTTTGTGGTGACGGATAGTGATATGCTTTGCTTACTTAGTGTATCCAAGTTCTTAAAATCTTTTGCAATCTATCCACTGCTTTGATTATTTGATGTTACATTATTGTTTGTGCACCCGCGTGATCACTCCCTTACAAGTTAGTGGCATGGGATAAAAACTTACAAGGACTAGATGCAAGACATGTTTAGAAGCAAATAAAATGTATTGAAAGGGTGTTGAATTATTCTAGCGTAATCAAGTTCTCGTATCCGTGAATCTTTGATTTGCGGAAGTAAAACATGCTCTCATATTTTACTTGGATGTCTAATCGACCCATAACTAATTAGTGGTAGCTCCAAAATGTAATAAATAGCATGTTGAATCAAGTAGTAGGTTGCGATTGGTAGGGCTTGGGAGAAATCGTGCTAAATACGAGCGATTGCATCGCAAGAGGAACCTTTGTCCTTATTTAGTAGTCCATAAGCTTTCCCTTAGTGGTTCACATCCGGGAAGGTCGCAACACCATTCCCCGTGGTTGAGCTAGATGAAGCTCAAGCAGCTATGGCCAAGCTCAAGGAAACGGGATTGGTTATGGCAGTGAGCTTGATGAAATTCAAGTGGCCATGGCAGTGCTAGACGAAACTCGGACGACCATGGGCAAACTCAAAGAAGCTTAAGCTGTTATGGCCATGGGCTTGATGAAGCTTGAGTGGCCATGGCTACAAGCTTGAAGAAGCTCCGGCTACCGCGGCATTGAGCTCCAAATCTCTCTCTTTGGCTTTTTTTGTATAATTTCGCACTAGGCTTTAAACTTAATCATTCAGTAAATGTATAATCTTCGTATCTCATTCTACAATCATGAATCTGGACTTGAGCTCCACGGCTTTTGCCACATTCTGCACCTAAGGTCTGTTGAGCAAGATCCACGCAATCGTCATGATCGGATTTTGCCAATGCTCCGTAGCATATTGCATGGCCGTAGTAGGAACCATGTTGAGCATAGTAATTGTAACCGTTATCTGATGTGTGAAGGACTAGATCGTCCAAAACAATCCATAGGTCGTTGGAACATGGGTCTATCTCACTGCTGAACGTCCTTGCACTGCATATTTTGTACACCAATCTATCATTATAACCGCACTTGACATCATTGCAAGAACAAACACTACAAAAAAACAAGGATTTAGCCACGGAAATTTGCGACGAATAATTTTTCGTTGCTAATTTCCGACGGACTTTGCGACGAATTTTTTTCCGTCGCAAATTTGCGACGAAAAATTAAATTAGCGATGGAAAAAAAATTCGTCGCAAATTACCGACAAATTTTGCGACGAAAAATAATTCGTCGCTAATTTGCGACGGAATTTCTCACGAAAAAAAATTCGTGGCTAATTTGCGACGGAATTAGCACGAAATAAATTCGTGGCTAATTTGCGACAGAATTAGCCACGAAAAAAAATTCGTGGCTAATTTGTGACGGATTTAGCCTCGAAAAAAAATTCGTGGCTAATTTGCGACGGATTTAGCCACGAAAAAAAATTCGTGGCTAATTTGCGACGATATTTGCAACTAAAAAAATTCGTGGCTAATTTGCGATAGAATTACCCACGAAAAACAATTCGTGGCTAATTTGCGACGATATTTGCCACGAAAAACATTCGTGGCTAATTTGTGACGGAGTTTGACATGGAAAAAAATTCGTGGCTAATTTGCAACGAAATTTGCCACGAAAAAAAATTCGTGGCTAATTTGCGATGAAATTAGCGACGAATTTTTTCCGTTGCTAATTTGCGAAGAAAGAAAATATTTTGTCGCAAATTTGCTACGGATTTTGCGATGAAAAATTTTGTCATAGCTAATTTGTAACGGAGTTAGCGATGGATTTCGCCGTTATTTGGAGCCCGAACTTTAGTGTCGAATTTCTCGGAATTCTGGGATGAATTTAATTGGACGATGTCGATATTATTGTGGCAAGCCGTGATATTACTCGGGATAGGTGAAAAGTGAATTTTTGACCGGGTATTGATTTGAACTGATAGACTTCTCTCGCGGTGTATTTTTATTGATACCATTTGGTCAAATCCTAAATTATTAATTAGAATTTTTCGGGACCGTTAGATTGTTTTTGAATTCGAATCGTGGCCGTTGGATCGCAATTATTGCAATCTGACTTTTCCTCTTTCTCTCCTCTCTCTCTCTTTACCCTTTTTCCACGCTGGTCCCGCCCTCATGCGCCTGACACCACCTACCCCATCATTTCCCCTTTCTTCCTTTTCTTTTTCTTTTTCTTCTTTCCTTTTCTTCCTTTCTTCTTCTCCTTCGCTCTCTACCCTTTTTCCATGCTGTAGGTCCCCCCTCATGTGCCTGACACCACCTACCCCCATTATTTCCCCTTTCGTCCTTTTCTTTCTTTTCTTCCTTTTCTTTTTCTTCTTTCCTTTTCTTCCTTTCTTCTTCTCCTTCGTTCGTTGGTCCTCTTCTGCCGCTCGACTTCTGCTTGTTGCCGCACTTCTTGCCGGCTTGCCCTTCGTCGGACCAGCTCCGCCACGCACCGCCTTCTTGCTGCCAAACCGCCACCACCCCGGCTAGCCCGTTGCCGCCCACGACCGCCATTGCTGACTTGTTTCAGCCAACACGCGGGTCGCACCTCCCGCAACCCAGCCGCCGGTCCGCCTACGCCCGGCCTCGCCGCTTGCTATTGTTGTCCCGACTGCTGAGACCACCATCGCCAACCTCCATTTCAGTCGCTCCCTTTACCGTGCTCATTTGCCGCCGTTCGTCGCCCGTCCGCCGGTGGCCGAGCCCGAGCCACGGACCGCCCTCGTCGCCGCCCTTGTCATCGCGTCGTCGCCTGCGTTAGCCGAGTAAGTTAACCCCTAATCCCGTGTTTAGGATGTTAAACTTGCTTAGGGTAGTTTAAATATTGTTTAGATTAATTTATTAATTGTTTAGTTAATTGGGATTAGGTGACAGAGTATCGGTAGATGTGCGATAAGTTATTGTGAATGTGGTGATACGCTATCAATTATATTATTATTGTTGATTATGTTATTAATATTAATATTGTCAGAATTAATTATTATTTTATTATTTTCGAATTGAAATATTAATATTTTATTATTAAATAATTAAATTATGAAAATTAAATATTAGTATTTTGGATGATTTTCAATATCGAATTGTGATGCCAATGTTGGATTACGCCGTATAAGTTGGCGTATTTCGAAAATGATTTGAATGATTTCGATTCGAGAAAATATTTTGAATTGTGGAAAATACACATTTATTTATTATTATTTCAGAAAATCTTGAATCTCAAATTATGATTTCCAACTTGTATGGTGATGATTATGTCATCAATTGTTATATGAAAATATTTATGGGATTTTTGGAAATAATTTATTTTTATGATTATGCCAAGTAATTATAGTGATGCTTCTCGACCTCGCCACCCAGATCTAGCCGGCGAGGTGACATCGCCCATGGCCGGCAAGGTCGAACTCGCTGGCCTCAGCCGGTCACTGGTCGCCAGACCGGCGACGGGAGAAAAATATGTAGGGAAAAAAATTCGAAAAAAAAATTAAAATTTAAAAAAATTTCGGGAAAAAAATTATTATAAAAAAATAAAATATGAAGTCAATTTTCTTTTGTAGGTACGTATCCGTTTAAAAGTTTCGCAGATGAAGTGAACGTTTCAATTCTCATCAAATTGAGCACTTTCAACTACAAAGATTTCAGTCAGTCAAATACTTGGGTAATTGTTTTATTTTTTAAAATTTCAAAGTAATAAATTTATTGATTATTTTTGTTTTAAATATTTTACGAGATTTTGTTATTTTTATATAGACACAATGCAAAGAGACAGGGCTTGGATGTATAATAAGAACTTACCTGGACGTCGAGGATTGACCGATGAGTTTTGTGCTGGGTTGGAACTATTTTTGGACTTCGCTAGTAGTAAATATGAGTTGATGGATGGAAATAAGTTAAGGTGTCCGTGTAGAAAGTGCAGTAATGGTAAATTTCATGTGTGTGATACAGTTAGAGAACATCTTTGTAGATTTGGATTTACTCCGAACTACTATAATTGGACTTGTCATGGTGAACCTTTTATATCTGATGAAGGATATGGAATAAGTGATCAATTTTCAATTAGAGAAGAATGTAGCTATTATGATCAATTGAACCCATATCAGAGGATGGTGATTGATGCAACTGATCAGAATGTTGTTTCAGATCCGAACCATGCAAGTACTAGTTTCACTCCTACACTTGAGGAAGAGATAGGAGTAACAGGTTTTGATGAGAATGTGGGTAATGAAACGTTTCCATCTAATCAGTTCTGGGAAGTGTTGAAAGCAGCAGATGAACCTTTATGGACAGGTTGTGACAACCATACTCAGTTATCAGTGACAGCAAGATTGTTAAATATCAAGGCAGAGCATAATGTGTCTGAGAATTGCTTTAACTCTTTTGTTGAAGTAATGCGAGAAACAATACCTCGTGATAGCATCATGCCAAGTGATTTTTACGATATGAAGAAGTTAGTGAATAACTTAGGTCTTCCAGTTGAAAGGATTGATGTATGTAGTAGGGGTTGTATGTTATATTGGAGAGATGATGAAAATGCAGAATCTTGCAAATTCTGTAGCCTTCCCAGGTACAAGATTAACAGGTCACAGGGTCATAATCGGAGGTAGGGTCATAATCAAAAGCGTAGACCATGCAAGTAAATGTTTTATCTGCCTTTAATCCCCAGATTGCAAAGGCTTTATGCGTCTGAAGCCACTGCTGAACACATGACTTGGCATGCAAATCATGAAACAGAAGAGGGTCTAATGTGTCATCCTTCAGATGCAGAGGCATGGAAACATTTTGATATAACATACCCTGAGTTTGCGATGGAGCCTCGAAATATTAGGTTAGGTCTCTGTGCTGATGGATTTGCGCCATTTGGAAAATCAGGGAAAAGTTATTCATGTTGGCCAGTTATCGTAACTCCGTACAATCTTCCACCTGGTATGTGCATGAAGACACCTTATATGTTTTTGACATTGATCGTGCCCGGCCCGCAAAATCCAAAAAAGTTGATAGATGTTTATATGCAACCATTGATTGAAGAGTTACAACGGCTATGGAATGAAGGTGTCGTTACGTATGATGTTTCTACTAAGCAAACATTTTTAATGAAGGCTGCTCTTCTTTGGACGATAAATGACTTTCCAGCATATGGAATGTTATCTGGATGGAGTACAGCTAGGATTTTAGGATGTCCGATATGTTTGGAGAGATCGAAATCATCCGGATTAAGACATGGTAAGAAGCCCTGCTATTTTGACTGTCACAGGCAATTTTTGCCGATGAATCATACATTCAGAAGGAATAAAAAAGAGTTCATCAAGAATAGGATTGAAAGAACTCATCCACCGTTGAGGTTGACCGGTGATCAAATATGGGAGCGAGTGCAGGACTTTCCAACTGTTGTTGAAAACCATCATGGCACAACTATTGCGTACGAAAGTGCACATAAGTGGACTAAACGCAGTATATTTTGGGATCTACCATATTGGAAGGCCCATCTTATTCATCATAATCTTGACGTTATGCATATTGAGAAGAATGTTTTCGACAATGTCATAAATACTGTTATGGATGTCACGGGAAAAACAAAAGACAACTTGAATGCAAGAAAAGATATGAGAGATATTTGTGGTCGGCCAACATTAGATGTGGCTGCAAGCAGCAGGGGACCAAAACCAAAAGCAGTTTATACGTTGGATAAGGAGCAGAGACGAGTCGTTTGTCAATGGTTGAAATCTGTGCGGTTTCCTGATGGATATGCTTCGAATATTGGAAGATGTGTTGATTTGAACGAATGCAAGTTGATAGGATTAAAGAGTCATGATTGTCACATATTTATGGAAAGACTAATTCCAATAGCTTTGAAGGAACTTCTACCTAACTTTGTATGGGGTGCCATTACAGAGTTAAGTAATTTCCTTCATGATATTTGCTCAACAGTGTTAAAAGCATCACACATGGAGAAACTGGAGAGAGACATTCCAATTATTCTTTGCAATTTAGAAAGGATATTTCCTCCATCGTTTTTCGATTCAATGGAGCATCTCTTAGTTCACTTGCCTTATGAGGCCAAAGTTGCAGGTCCCGTCCAATTTCGATGGATGTATCCATTTGAGAGGTAAAAAAATTTTCAAAATAAATTTAAAAATACTTTAGTAAATATTATGTTCTGATAAACTTCTTTATATTGCAACAAGGTTCTTATATCATTTGAAGAAAAAAGTGAAGAATAAGGCATGTGTTGAAGCTTCAATTTGTAATGCATATATTATGGAAGAAGTGACAACATTTGCATCATACTATTTTGAGCCGCACGTGCAGTGCAAGAGGCGGAGAGCAGGAAGAAATGATGAGAGTCCCATCGATCCCAATTGCAAATCATTCTCTATTTTCAATTATCTCGGTCGACCAAGCGGTGCATGTCAATTTCGTTGCTTAACAGGCGAAGAATGGCAGGCTGCCCATACCTATATTTTGCTGAACTGTCCAGAAGTGGAGCCATACTTCCAGTAAGTGTATATTTGCAAATATATGTATTGCTTGTCAAATATTTACTAATATATAAATGTAAATTGTTAATAGGATTTTTCAAGATTCAATGTATGGACTACCACCAAATGAGTTCGACCGTTTGTGCGATGAACAATTTGCAGCATGGTTCAAAACATATGTAAGTTGCCTATAGACCAAAACCAAGTTATTAATATTTTATACATATATATTATTGACTTTGCGTGTGTAATCTTAGGTTCACCGTGATCAAGGTAAAAAGCAAGGATTGCTATATTATCTATCATGGAGTCCACAAGCAACCATACGCACTTGGCCAACATATTTCATAAACGGGTATAATTTTCACACTCAAGCATATGGAATGGGAAAAGCCACAATGAATAGTGGTGTGTGTGTTCGGTCATCCAATTGTGGTAGTTCAAAAGATGATTTTTATGGCTTGTTGGATGAAATCATTGAGATAGAGTACCCCGGACCATTAATGCGGGTTGTGTTATTTAAGTGCATGTGGTTCGACCCCGTCAAAGGAATGAAGGTGCATACGAAGTTTAATTTGGTTGAAATAAATCACAAGAAAAGGTATAAGAAATACGAACCATTTGTGTTGGCACAATAAACAATTCAAGTATATTATGCATCATATCCTAGTTTGAAACGTGACAAAGCTAATTGGTGGGCTGTATGTAAAGCCAAAGCACGAAGAAAAGTCGAGGAACACTGGAAGGATACAGCCTATCAACAAGAGGAAGTTTGTAACGTGGTTGAAACTGAAGAATATAACATTCCTACTCCACGAGATCCATGTGGAGCAATGATAGATGTAGCTATAACTGAAATTCGCGAATCAAATTTAGAAGGTGTTGCAGAATCAGATTTTGAGACAGAGGATGATGAGGACGATGAGGATGATGAGGATGATGAAGATGATGAGGAGGATGATGATGCTCAAGAAGAAGATCAAGATGAAGACGAAGGTGAAGATGAAGATTTTTGAGACATTTTTACTAATTATGTCGTAATTATTATTATGACAAAAGTTTATTATTGTTGCTGTTTTTTGTTATTATTATCATTGTAATTGTTGTTGAATACTGTTAATGTTATTGTCTGGAAAAAAAATGAATTACACGGGTGTGGGATAGTAGAAATGAAATCCGTGGCGAATTAGCTACGGATTTTTGCCACAAATTTCATGAAAATTCGATTTTTTTGGGTTTTTTATGAAATTCGTAGCAAAAATCCGTGGCTAATTTGCCACGGATTTTAGCCACGAATTTCAAAAAAATTCAAAATTTTTTGGGTTTTTTTATTATATTATAGGAAATTCGTGGCAAATTAGCCACAGATTTTTGTCACGAATTTCATGAAAATTCGAATTTTTTTGGGCTTTTTTATTAAATGAAATTCGTGGCAAATTAGCCACGGATTTTTGCCACGAATTTTAAGGAAGTAGAATTTTCTAGGCTCTTTTTATTTTCATGAAATTCGTGGCAAAAATCCGTGGCAAATTTGCCACGGATTTTTGCCACGAATTTCATCAAACTTCGAATTTTTTTGGGTTTTTTATTTTCATGAAATTCATGGCAAAAATCCGTGGCTAATTTGCCACGGATTTTTGCCACGAATTTCATCAAAATTCGAATTTTTTTGGGTTTTTTATTATATTATAGGAAATTCGTGGCAAAAATCCGTGGCAAATTAGCTACAGGTTTTTGCCACGAATTTCATTAAAATTCGAATTTTTTTGGGTTTTTTATTATATTATAGGAAATTCGTGGCAAAAATCCGTGACAAATTAGCCACGGATTTTTGCCACGAATATCGTGAAAATTCGAATTTTTTTGGGTTTTTTATTATATTGTAGGAAATTCAAATTGGCCACGGATTTTTGCTACGAATTTCATGAAAATTCGAATTTTTTTGGGTTTTTTTATTAAATGAAATTCGTGACAAAAATCCATGGCAAATTTGCTACGGATTTTTGTCACGAATTTCATGATAATTCGAATTTTTTGGGTTTTTTTATTTTGATGAAATTCGTGGCAAAAATTCGTGGCTAATTTGCCACGGATTTTTGCCACGAATTTCATCAAAATTCAAATTTTTTGGGTTTTTTATTATATTATAGGAAATTCGTGGCAAAAATCTGTGGCAAATTAGCCACGGATTTTTGCCACGAATTTCCTGAAAATTCGAAATTTTTTGGGGGTTTTTATTATATTATAGGAAATTCGTGGCAAAAATCCATGGCAAATTAACCACGGATTTTTGCCACGAATTTCATGAAAAGTCGAATTTTTTTGGGCTTTTTTATTAAATGAAATTCGTGGCAAAAATCCGTGGCCAATTAGCCACGGATTTTTGCCACGAATTTTAAGGAAGTAGAATTTTCTAGGCTCTTTTTATTTTCATGAAATTCGTGGCAAAAATCCGTGGCAAATTTGCCACGGATTTTTGCCACGAATATCGTGAAAATTTGAATTTTTTTGGGTTTTTTATTATATTGTAGGAAATTCAAATTGGCCACGGATTTTTGCCACGAATTTCACGAAAATTCGAATTTTTTTGTGTTTTTTTATTAAATGAAATTCGTGGCAAAATTCCGTGGCTAATTTGCTACGGATTTTTGCCACGAATTTCATGATAATTCGAATTTTTTTGGGTTTTTTTATTTTGATGAAATTCGTGGCAAAAATCCGTGGCTAATTTGCCACGGATTTTTGCCACGAATTTCATCAAAATTCAAATTTTTTGGGTTTTTTATTATATTATAGGAAATTCGTAGCAAAATTCCGTGGCAAATTAGCCACGGATTTTTGCCACGAATTTCGTGAAAATTCGAAATTTTTTGGGTTTTTTATTATATTATAGGAAATTCATGGCAAAAATCCGTGGCAAATTAGCCACGGATTTTTGCCACGAATTTCATGAAAATTCGAATTTTTTTGGGTTTTTTATTATATTATAGGAAATTCGTGGCAAAAATCCGTGGCAAATTAGCCACGGATTTTTGCCACGAATTTTAAGGAAGTAGAATTTTCTAGGCTCTTTTTATTTTCATGAAATTCGTTGCGAAATTCCGTGGCAAATTTGCCACGGATTTTTGCCATGAATTTCATCAAACTTCGAATTTTTTTGGGTTTTTTTATTATATTATAGGAAATCCGTGGTAAAAATCCGTGGCTAATTAGCCACGGATTTTTGCCACGAATTTCGTGAAAATTCGAATTTTTTTGGGTTTTTTTATTATATTATAGGAAATTCGTGGCCAAAATCCGTGGCAAATTAGCCACGGATTTCATTTAAATTCGAAATTTTTTGGGTTTTTTTATTTTCATAAAATTCGTGTCAAAAAGCCGTGGCAAATTTGCCACGGATTTTTGCCACGAATTTCCTATAATATAATAAAAAAACCCAAAAAATTTCGAATTTTTTTGCCACGGATTTTTGCCACGAATTTTATTTAATACAAAAACCCAAAAAAATTCGAATTTTCATGAAATTCGTGGCAAAAAGCCGTGGCAAATTTGCCACGGATTTTTGCCACGAATTTCATCAAAATTCGAATTTTTTTGGATTTTTTATTATATTATAGGAAATTCGTGGCGAAAATCCGTGGCAAATTAGCTGCGGGTTTTTGCCACGAATTTCATCAAAATTCGAATTTTTTTGGGTTTTTTATTATATTATAGGAAATTCGTGGCAAAAATCCATGGCAAATTAGCCACGGATTTTTGCCACGAATATCGTGAAAATTCGAATTTTTTTGGGTTTTTTATTATATTGTAGGAAATTCAAATTAGCCACGGATTTTTGCCACGAATTTCATGAAAATTCGAATTTTTTTGGGTTTTTTTATTAAATGAAATTCGTGGCAAAAATCCGTGGCTAATTTGCTACAGATTTTTGCCACGAATTTCATCAAACTTCGAATTTTTTTGGGTTTTTGTATTATATTATAGGAAATTCGTGGTAAAAATCCATGGCAAATTAGCCACGGATTTTTGCCATGAATTTCATGAAAATTCGAATTTTTTTGGGTTTTTCTATTAAATGAAATTCGTGGCAAATTAGCCACGGATTTTTGCCACGAATTTTAAGGAAATAGAATTTTCTAGGCTTTTTTAATTAAATGAAATTCGTGGCTAAAATCCGTGACAAATTAGCCACGGATTTTTGTCACGAATATGATTAAAAATCGACTTTTCTGGGTACTTTTATGAATTTCGTGGCAAATATCCGTGGCAAATTGCTCACGGATTTTAGCCACGAATTCCATGAAAATCGAATTTTTGGGCTTTTGATGAAATTCGTGGCAAAAATCCGTGGCTAATTAGCCACGGATTTTTGCCACGAATTTCAAAAAATAGCCGCGAGAATTTTACATTTCTATTTGAATTTGCCGCGAGAAAATTCAAATTCGTGGCTAATTCCGTCGCAAATTAGCCACGAATTTAAATCCGTGGCTAATTTCAGCTGAAGTTTCCAATACATCGTCGTCTTCTTTGGCCTTTAGAAATTAATTAGGGTTCTTCAGAGTTTCTCTCTCGGGCGAACGATTCTGCTGCTGCTTCTTTGCTTGGCGATCTTCGGCGGCTGAGACGGTGAGTGTGCTTCTGCTTCTGCTGCTTCTGCGCTTCTGCTTGCTTTTGCTTGCTTCTGCGCTTCTGCTTGCTTTTGCTTGCTTCTGCTTCTGCTTGCTCTACTTGCTTCTGCTTGCTTGTGCTTCTGCTTGCTCTGCTTGCTTTTGCTTATGCTTGCTCTGCTTGCTTCTGCTTCTATGTTTGGTCTGCGTCGTTCTATTCGTGGGTGAAACAGAATGGTTCTGTTTCTGTTTCCCCAACGAATTTCATTCTGTTCTGCTTCTGTGTTTCTCCTTTTGTGCGTAGGCTGCTTCCGCTTCTGTTCTGTCGCTTCTGTTCTGCGTTTTCTGTGTGTTGGGCTTGCTTCTGTGCTTTTGCTTCTGTTCAGCGTCTATGTTGGGTGTACGTGTTGGGTGTACCTCTGCTTCTGTGCTTCGACTTCTGTTCTGCTGCTTCTGCGTTGGCTTCTGCTTCTGTGCTTCTGCTTCTGCGTCTGTCTGTGTTGGCTGGCTCTGTTGGCCTGCTTTTGTGTTGTGTTCGCCTCTGCTTTGTTCTGTTCGTGGGCGAAACAGAATGGTATTGGGTCTGTTTCGCCCACGAATTTGATTATGTTCGTGGGCGAAACAGACCCAATCTGTTTCGCCCACCAAACAGAATCAAATTGCTCATTTTTAAGTTGGAATGTTGTTGGATTTAGGTTGAAATTTGATTGGAATGCGCTGAAATTTGATTACATTTGGGTTGAAATTTAGTTGAAATTTGTTTGAAATTTGGTCGAAATTAGGTGAAATATGGTCGGAATGAGCTGAAATTTGGTCGGTCAAGTGGAAACGGCTTGCTGATCCAAACTTACCGCCTATGGCCGTGACGCAAGTGGTTTTTTGGCATTTTGAAGTCGTTTAGATGGGTTTTTTGGTGAAAAACGATTCCGGTGAATAGTGTTTTTTGTGATAATTTTTTTTTTCGTTTCGCAGTCATTTGGACGTTAATCTCTATTTTTTCGTTTTGGAGTCATTTTGTGCCTTAATGATGGTTTTGGTTTTTGGTTTTGTTTATTTCCGTAACAGTGAGCTTATATCGGGGCAATTTGGAAAGGCAACTTTAGGTTAGTTGTCTTCATTTCCTGCA
Source organism: Syzygium syzygioides (assembly GCA_031216285.1). Taxonomy (NCBI): domain Eukaryota; kingdom Viridiplantae; phylum Streptophyta; class Magnoliopsida; order Myrtales; family Myrtaceae; genus Syzygium; species Syzygium syzygioides. Next base: position 34,995,636 of record CM062249.1, read on the forward strand.
TTTTCTTGTTTTAATGATGCTATCGTTGGAATATGGCATTGTAGTTTTCTTGTGAACATCTTCTAAGAGTGTTGCTAGTCTGTTATCTGTTGTAGCTTGGGATATAATTTGTTTGTATGTATGGCCTTCTTGACACTAAAAAATGATTAACTTTTCGATTATTGACAAGTGGTAAGTTTAGTTGATAAGAACAAAGTCTGGTAAGAACGGAGGTCCTTCACTAACTTAAGGAAATTGATAACTCGCTAATAAAGTCATCAATAGCCTACATTACAAAAGTTATAGACCGAGGTCCTTCACTAATCATTGATTGCTATTGCTGAGTGTTGGAGCTTGAAAAAGAAAAGATGATGGATCGATGCAATCACACGATTGCCCGTTGGTTATCCCTATGATCTTGGAACACGCAACTCCTTGTGGAAAACAACTATTAGATTATAAAGGATTGTGCATAGGCACATGATTGCTGATCAATGATTGTAAGTAGTAACTGCTGATGCTGCTAGTACAATATAAGTAACTATGTGGTAATCTTTATAAATGTTCCCTAGATCAATCACAGAATACCTGTTATTGCAATGTTTTCTCATCTTTAAGTTTTTGCACATTTACCTGCCTTTCTTGTAATCTTTAATCCTAGTACTTGCATTTTTCAAGTCCTTTACTTTTCAGCTATTTACTTTCATGTCCAAAATCAACAAAGGTAATGTTTTTCCTAAAAATCCATCAATGTGATACATATTATTAGATTTTCTCTTTTCGGTGAAACATCATATTTTAGAGTAAGATAACACACCAATCAAAAGCGACGTTCATGATACGCACTATTATATAGATTCAAGTTAAGTTCAACTTGACTTCAAGATTAAAGGATTTTGCGATTTGGATCGTATACTTCGCTCCCTTTTTTAAGCATTGGCCAATTAATGATATCCAATTTAAACAATTGTTGACATCATCTCTCTGAGTGACTTTCTGGGTTCTATTGTTTAAGGAAAAAAAAAGAAATGTTTTCCATACTGATAAATTGCTAAAAAAATTGATAAGTGACAAAAAACTGTTTGTAAAAGGTATTAACTTCACCCCATTCCCGGATAACTTATTGGTAAGTGCTTAAATAAGTTCTAAAGTTTCCGTTTTTTAGTCAATTTTAGACTAGAAAGGTTTTATTTTGGTCAACCAAAGACTTGTTCACAAAGTCCCAGTCAAATCAGGAGCTCACCATAAGTAAAATCAAGTGTGTATGTTCAAGTTGAATCAATCAGGCCTCTAATTGCCTCCTTTTTTTCAGGGGCCAAGTTTCTCTCTTGCTCTCAATAACAAAATGGTAAGCTTCACAACGTACATCATTATGTTCTTTAATACATGTTCATTATTTTTTACATTTTTATCTAACCTTGCAATTTTTAGTATAAACGTGGAGGTCACATGCGTCGTGGTGATGCTTCACAAAGAAGACCGGCCCTTTCCGCTTCAGCCTCGTCCCTTTCCGCTTTCCCTACCCCTGCCCTTTTATCTAACCCTCAACTAGTACATGGACACATTGGCCCTTCCTCCGACCCTCAAATGCCAACTGAATTCCCTCACATGCCAACTGAATTCCCTCAAATGCCAACTGAATTTACTTCAGTTCCATCGCCTTCGGTTCCACCTTCTTCTTTTTCAACGCAACACTCGACACATGAAGAAGATACCCGATTCATGATAGCCCCGTTTGGAGATTCGTAAGTATTTCATTGTTTTAACTATATGTGAATTATTATGGATGTCAACTGAATTATCCGTATGATGCTACGTATGTTCACATGCTACATGCTACCATGTATGTTCACATTCTTTATTTGTATAACCCGTTTGCAGATTCACGGATGCTACGCAAGTTGTGAGGATACTTAATAAAATAATCAATAACCATTGGATGGAGCAATATAGTACTTGGACCACCACTCCAAAAGAAGTAAAGGAATTGTGGTGGAATGAGTTCAAGGTAAGTTTTGTCATTTTATTTCCTCACAAACTAAGTTCGATTTAGTATATCAAGTGTACAATTATTTTTCTATTGATTGCTTGCAGCGGAAGTTCAGGTGGGATGAAGTGGAAAAGAGAGAAATTAAAAGAATTTTTAAGAAGAAAGTCGGTGATCACATGCGAAATGTGATGAATAGAGCAAAGAGAAAGCAAGAAAAGCCGGATTTTATTACAGCTGACAATTGGGCGGAATTTCAGAGAACTTGGGACACCGAAAAGCATAAGAGAATCAGTGAAGTTAATAAAAAGAATCGAGCTTCTAGTTCCAGTGAAGGGTCTGCCACATATGCTGGGGGCTCTATCAATATCGGGGAGTATAGAAAAAGAATGGTAAGTCATGTTTAAAAGACATGTTGTAAGTTAAATCAATAATTACTCATTTATGTTTATATTTTGTAGGCACATGAATTGGAGACAGAACCAACATTTATGGCTACATTTGAACGCACCTTTCAGAAAAAAGATAAGACATGGACTGGCAATCGAGCAAAAGCTATTAAGGTATGTATGTAAGGTTATATTTTGTATTTACATATATATGAAGTTTTTTTTATTTTTATCTATATTGTTAATGTAGGACAAATATGATGAACTTGTAATGAGCACGGCTGCTGCTAGTGGTAGTGGTAGTGGTGATGGTGATGGTGATGGTGGTGCTGCGTCCGAGCCATAGTGACTGGATGAGAGAGAATGGTACACTTTTGGTGTGATTATGGAATAGCATGGAACCATCCACTGCTGCTAATGTCATGTTCCACACAACTGCCAAGGGATTGTGAAATGATCTTATGGAGAGTTACTCACAAGACAAAAACATGTCTAGAGTCTATGAGCTCTATGAGAAGATCTTTAATTTTAAACAGGGGGACAAGTCTCTTGGAGAGTATTATAGTGCTTTGAACGGCATGTGGGAAGAACTTAATCTTTATCAGCCTATCACTACTGATCTTGAGATACTAAAAACACAACGAGCTGAATTTCAGGTGGCCAAGTTTTTATCAGGCTTGAATGCTGACTTACAGCCTATGAAGAGTCAACCTCTTGCTGGAGAGAAAGTTCCTTCTATGAATGAAGCATTTTGTCGAATTCAGCACAGTGTCCCTCCGCCTTCTACATCATCTAAAGATAATTCAGCATTTATGGCTAGTAGTGGTGTTCGTGGTCGTGGTGGATTTTCTAATAGAGGTCGTGGTTTAGGGGGAGGTCGCGATAGTGGTGGTGGACGTAGTGGACAAAATTCTGATCGAGATAGCCGTCGGTATATATACTACGGCAAATCTGGTCATATTGTTGACACATGTTGGGCTAAGCATGGCAAGCCTGAGTGGGCTCAGCGATTAGTTATTGCAAATGCTGCTATGTCTGAAGGGAGTGCTGGAAATGTGTCCTACGGCGACACGAATCTATCTATCCCAAGTGGGGGTAGTTCTTCTGAGTCCACGTCTCGGGATGATATGGTCGCACAACTCATCAAGCGTGTCCAACAACTGGAGGCTTCCAATTTCTCATCCATTACCACTCTTGCACGTACAGGTAACATGGCCTTTTTCTCTACTTTGTCTCCTGGCACCTCTTGGGTCATTGACTCGGGAGCTTCTAGTCATATGACGGGTAAGCAAGAATTATTTTCTTCACACCATAACACTAGTCCTTCACTTGAAGTTATTCTAACTAATGGTTCCTCTACTCAAGTGGTTGGATCAGGGGCTGTCTCACTTACACCCTCCTTATCCTTGTCCTCCATTTTACATGTGTCACGCCCCGAACCCCAAGGGTGCGCGACACCCCGCTATGGTCGTTGAGATGCGACGTCCCAGGACTCGTCGCCGACCCTTCATTTTATCTTTTAATTACGCATGCGGAAACGAATACAAGGATCCCCGGACAAACAACAAATAGGGATAGCAAAGGAAAACCAGACATAACAGAAGCCATTTTTAATATTCACTTGATTAATCCCTAGAAACAAGTTTACAAGCCCACTCCGGGCATTTTCACAAAAAGCCAGCAAAAGACAAGGGCCAGGGTTAATCTACTTCATCAACCGGTCGAACTCCAAAAAGATAGCTTCCAAACACCCCGAACCAAACTGGGTGCGCCAACACGCTAAGGGCCTGAAAAAGGGGGTTAACAACAACAATGAGACGAATGTCTCAATAAGTTAACGCCTAAGCCCCGCTTAGGAGGCCTACTTGCACGGGGGTCCCTAATCAGGCAACAGCACATTATTAAACAACCACAGGCATCCTTACCTCGCCTTGATATACACGTTGATGAAATGCATATGTCACATACTCGAAGCATTTAGCGAGATTTTCCATGCATTAATGCAACACAGTCGCGCGTGTCTCGATTATAAAGCAAAACCCGCTTGGGCACGTCCCATACCATGCCTAGCAGTTTTTACCTCATAATCAAGCACTATGCATCACACGTGTTCCAATTATTACGCCCCCTCGGGGCCACTACACATCAAGCGATCTGCAGCAAGATGGCAGTCTACCGGTATAACCGGGCTCCGTCCCGCTCCGTCGGGCACGGCTACGTCAAACGATCTACAGTAAGACGGCATTCCAATACGGCAACATCAAACGATCTACAGTAAGATGGTATCCCGTAAGGAGCATCAAGTCCGGCCTCGGGCCGCAACAAGGCAACCGGGGTATCGGCACTCCAGATTATCCCCAGGCATCCGATAAATCGAGTATTGTCAAGCGATCTACAGCAAGACCCCGATAAATTAGGCATCGTCAAGCGATCTACAGCAAGACGGCTCCGACGTGTGACCACACGAGCACACAAGCATTCCGGCCAATTATTATCTTCTCAATTAGCCCATACGTTCATGAATAGTGCTCATATTAATGCCATACAACATCACATGGTCACACTTACAATAATCAATCAATTTTGCATGCTTCGATGTCAAACCCGAATATCAATCACAAAACGTCACTAACATTACTTGGCATAACAGAATAAAATAATTTAATGCCAAAAACTCGTAAACCTTCTTGAAATTTTCCAATCAAAATATATTGTCACGTAAACAATTAAATACGACAATTCGCGGCAAAATCGCCAACATTCAAGCTAGAAATCATAATTTGAAATTATAAATTTTCCGAGATAACAATAAATTAAATTCGGAATTAATTAATTAATAATACCCGAAAATAATTTAATTTTCCAAAATGTCAAAACATTTCCTCGAATCAAAAATCATTCAAGTCATTTTCTAAATACGTCAATTTATACGGCAAAAACCAACATTGACATCATAATCGACGTTAGAAAATTTTCCGAAAATAATAATATTTAATTTTCGGAAATTAATTATTTAATAATAAAATAATAATATTTAATTCCGAAAATAATAAAATAATATTTAATTCGGAATTAATTTATTAAATAATAAAATAATATTTAAAATTCCGAAAATAAATAATTCAATAATAATAACCAATAACAATAAACTAATCCATAATTTATACCCTAAACACAATTAATTAAACACTAATCCATAATTACACATAATCCTAACTAAACCAACTTAATACTAACCTAAACACTACTTAAACTACCCTAAGCAAGTTTAACACCCTAAGCACGGGATTAGGGGTTAACTTACTCGGCTAACGCCAGCGACGACGCGAGAACGACGGTGGCGACGAGGGCGGTCCGCGGTGGCTCCGGTTCGGACTCGGCGACCGCGAACGACGACGAACGGCGAAGGGTGGCTGCTGTGGTGGCTGGTCGGGGCTGTTCCGGGCAGCTGAGACAGCAACGGCGACGATGGCGGCAGCCGGACAGCGGCGGTGACGGGCGGCGGGCGGTGGCGAGCTCGACCGAACTCGCGGCGGAGGTGGACGATGAATGGGCGAAGGGCGAGCTCGGCTAGAGGGGAGTCCGGGATGGCGGTCGGAGATGAGCGGCAGCGGGCGTGACCGGCGAGAGGCGCGGCTCGTGCTTGGCCGGAACGGGCCCGCGACGAGGGCGAGCAAGCAGCGACGACGCGCGGCGTTGCTCGGTCCGGCGAGCTGCGCGTGTGGCCGACGACGGGTGGAGACTGGGCCGGCGAGAAGGCGGCGCACGACGACGACGAGCGGCGGTGACGAGCGGCGGGCTGGTCCCGGCGGTGAGCGGCAAAGGAAAACCAGAAGCTCGGCGTCGGGGAGGAAAAAGAGGGGAGGAAGAAGAAGGGAAAAACAAAAAGAAAAGAAAAAGAAAAGAAAAAGAGAGGAGAGAGGAAGAGTGGGGTAGGTGGGGAAAAGAAAAGGGAGTCAGACGTGGGGAAGGGGAGAAGACCGGCGGAAAAGAGGGGGAGGAGAGAGAGAGAGAGAGAGAGAGAGAAAAGTCCTATCGCAATAATCGCGATCCAACGGACACGGTTTAAACCCGAAAACGATCCGACGGTCCCCGAAAAATCCTAATTAATAATTTTAGGATTTGGCAAAAATTGTGTTAATAAAAACACACTGCGAGAGTGGTCTACCAGTCCAAATTCGCACCCAGTCAAAAATTCACTTTTCCATTAACCTTGTCAATTTCGGGATTGGCCACAACAATATCGACACCGTCCAATTAAATTCGTTCCGGAATTCCGAGAAATTTGACACCAAGGTTTGGGCTCTAAATAACGGACAAATTCGATCGAGTGCGTTTCTAGCAAAATCTCTAATTTAAAAATTTAAAATAACCGAGAGTGATCAGTTCCCGGGCGAGATTTTACTATAATCACACTGACGAATTACACGTTTTATAAATCCCAAAAATGGGTCGAAAATCGGAATGTCACAACATGTTCCCCAACTTCCTTTGAATTTGTTATCTGTTAGTCAGTTAACTAAAAATCTTGGTTGTTCTGTTACATTTTACCCCTCCTATTGCATTTTTTAGGACCTTCAAACAAAGAAGAAGATTGGTGGAGGGCATGAACATGATGGACTCTATTATCTGGATGGTGTCTCCACTGCTGACGCCAATGGTCTAGCTGCTAGTCCTATTATCCCCCTATTATGGCATTCCCGTTTAGGGCATTTATCTTTATTTAAGTTACAGCAAATAATTCCCGAGTGTAAATCAATTTCTACTCTTGAGTGTGAGGCTTGTGAACTTGGGAAACATTATCGTAGTTCTTTTCCTAGTCGTAGTGATTCTCGTGCATCTACTTTATTAGAACTTGTTCATTCGAACATCTGGGGACCTTCCTGTGTTGCTAATAGAAATGGTTTTAAGTACTTTGTTACTTTTGTGGATGATTATTCTTGGCTAATATGGCTTTATATGCTTCATGATCGTTCTGAATTTTTACATGTTTTTCAATTATTTCATCGTGAGGTTACTAATCAGTTTAATACATCCCTCAAAATTTTGCGAACAGATAATGCTCTAGAATACTCACAAAAATCATTTTCTTTGTTTTGTTCTAGTCTTGGCATTATACATCAAACAAGTTGTACTTGTACCCCTCAGCAGAATGGTGTGGCCGAGAGAAAGAATCGTCACCTTCTAGAAGTTGCTCGTTCACTCTTGTTACATATGCATGTCCCAAAATCATTTTGGAGTGATACTGTCCTTACTGCTTGTTACCTCATAAATCGTATGCCTACCACTGTCCTCAATCAACAGTCACCAATCAGTATTGTATTTCCTGACAAGCCGTTATTTCCTCTTACCCCGCGTGTCTTTGGGTGTGTCTGTTTTGTCCATAATCTACGACCTGGTGCTGATAAACTATCCCCTCGTGCTACTAAATGTGTTTTTCTCGGGTATTCACATACTCAAAAGGGATATCGGTGTTATGATCCTATGACTTGTACTCAATATATCAGTGCTGACGTTACTTTTTTCGAGGGCACACCATACTATTCTACTGAGGGTAAAGAGTTTTCAATTGACATTGTAGTTGATCCTCCTATTCCACAACTTATGCCCTTAGATTCCGTTAGTCCTTCCGTACCTCCTCCCTTGCAGGTATATCAGCGGTGAAAGCAGTCTACGGCACCACCAGTCTCCAGCTCTTCCATGCCCTCCGTTCAATCTCCCTCCTTGTCTCCTGGTCCGGACGATCTTCCGATTGCCCTTCGCAAAGGTACTCATTCTTGTACACAAAAATCCTCTTTTGCTTACCTTATCGAGCGTTATGTGTCTTTTTCACATCTTCCTCCTCCATTGCATGACTTTGCTCTATCATTACATACTCACACAATTCCTACTTTTACCACTGAGGCCTTGTCTCATCTCGAGTGGAAGAGAGCTATGGATGTAGAAATGGAAGCTTTGGTGTCCCGCCAAACGTGGTCTTTGGTTGATCTTCCTCTTGGGAAAGATGTGGTGAAGTGTCGTTGGGTGTACACTATCAAGTATAACCCAAATGGCTCAGTTGAGCGTCTCAAAGCTCGGCTCGTTGCTAAAGGTATTACTCAAACTTATGAAGTGGATTATTTTGAGACTTTTTCCCCCGTGGCACGTCTCAATTCTGTTCGTGTTATTATTTCTCTTGCTGTGAATTTTGATTGGCCATTATATCAATTGGATGTCAAGAATGCTTTTCTTTATGGTGATTTGTCTGAAGAAGTATATATGGAGCAACCTCCTGGGTATGTTGCCCAGGGGGAGGATTGCAGTAAAGTATGCTGGCTACATAAAGCCATTTATGGATTGAAACAATCTCCTAAAGCATGGTTTGAGAAATTCAGTTCAGTGATTTTCAAGTGTGGTTTTCACCAATGTTATTCTGATCATTCTGTTTTTGTTTGCAAGAAGGAGTCGGGAGTGGTCATTCTTGTTGTTTATGTGGATGATATAATTGTCTCTGGCAGTGATGTGACCGGAATTTCTGAGGTTAAATCTTTTCTTCAACAACAATTTCAGATTAAACACTTGGGAGCTCTTAGGTATTTTCTAGGTATTGAAGTTTTATGAAGTAGGAAAGGTATTAATTTGTCTCAACGAAAGTATGATCTTGGTCTTTTATCTGAGACTGGTACACTAGCTTCCAAGCCAGTTGATACTCCTATGGATCCAAATCAAAAGTTTGGAGTTGATGATGGAGATGATACTGAAGATAAACATCGGTATCGGCATCTAGTTGGGAAACTAATTTATCTTACTGTTACACATCCCGATATTTCTTTTGCTATTAGTGTGGTGAGTCAGTTTATGGAATCACCCAAGAAGGCTCATTGGGATGCTATTTGTCGCATTCTTCGATATCTTAAAGGCTCTCTTGATAATGGACTGATTTATAAACCGAATGGTTCTTCCACCTTAGTTGGCTATTCTGATGCTGATTGGGCTAGGTCAAAGTGTGATCGGCGATCTACGACTGGGTATTGCACCTTTCTTGGTGGTAATTTGGTTACTTGGAGAAGTAAAAAACAGACTACCATTGCCAGATCTAGTGCGGAGGCTGAATATCGTGCTATGGCACAAACTGTGGCTGAATTGCTGTGGTTGAAATCTCTTCTCCAGGAGCTTGGATTTTCTATTAATCATCCTATTGATATGATGTGTGATAATCAGGCAGCTATTTATATTGCTGGAAATCCTGTTTTTCAAGAGCGAACTAAGCATATAGAAGTTGACTGTCACTTTGTTCGTGATGCTGTGAAGCAGAAGTTGGTTGCCACTCCTTATGTTGCCTCTAGAGATCAGTTTGCTGATATGTTTACTAAAGCGTTGTTTCATCCTACCATTGTTGCTAGTTGTTCCAAGCTGGGCATGGGTGATCTATATGCTCTAGCTTGAGGGGGGTGTTAGAGTAGAATTATTTTTATTTTCTAGGTTTTATTCCTTTTTACATATATAAGGGCATTATGGTCATATACAATTCATATTTAATATAAATATATTGTGATGGGTGTAGGGTTTCAGTTACACACAGAAACCAAGAGCCCATTTCTTGGATTTTACAATCTCTTTCTTTCTCTCTTCTTCTCCTTTCTTTTTCTTCTCTCTTCGTTCTTTTCTCTCGTTATTTTTCTGCGGGTTCTCTAATCAGCTTAGTAACAAAACAAATAGGGCTTCAATTTAAAAAAAATTATAAAAATTGTCACTAGATTTGCATTGCATGGAAGTATTTTAACAATATATTTTTTTAAAAAAATCATATGGACGTGTTTTAACAATATAAGTCGGGTCAGGTACGAATTGGATATGAGTTAGGTAGGGGTCAAGAAATTTACATTACGAATGGATGGGTATAGAAGAATTAATAGGTTAATTTGGGTCGGACCATTTATGACCCGATCTACTCGTTTGACAGGTCTACCATAGATGAAAGATATTCTCGACCAACAAGAGATGAAACAATTAGCAATTTTGGATAGAATTTTTCTAAGACTTGTCAAATCGCTCTCAAATCAATTAATGATAAGAGCTAACTGAGATGAATCTAACTTGTGTATTTCATCGAACACATAGTGAGCATTTCGGAATATGATCATCCATGCAATTCTAAGCCTAAGTTTTTCTATCCAAAGTGTTTCATTAACAAAATTAGTTTCACATCAATGAAACATAGCTTTAGTCCTAATGGTTTCCCAAGCAGCTATCTGTATCGATTTCAAATTCTATTTCCACTTGTAAAGTAACTAATATAAAATGTTTCAAGTCCTACTGTGCTTAGGAAGAAGTTCAATCGCAATTATCAGTCAAACTAGCACAATGAGATTTTGGAGACTGTCTCCAGTGAAGAGGAACGCCGAAAACGAGGCTTCTAGTAGGCGTGATTAGTACCAGGGTGGGCTATTCTCACCCTAAAATCGGGAACCGCCCGCTAAGGGCCAGTTCCACAAAAATGGGAACTGGGGACCACTCATTGATTCTTGGACCCATCACTTGTACAAAATGAGAGCTTGATTTGTTGACTAAAAATAGGTGTCGACAATGCATAGAAAGGTTCTCTTTTTTTAGAAGGAAGGAGAACAAGCTATGAGACAGGAAGTACCCTAAGCTTGCATTTGTTTCATGGAAAACTCAAAATTTGAAAAATATTTTCCGAAAAATGATGAGTGATATCGCTTAGAAAAATTAGTCAATTGAAACTATTTACCTTGTCAACATCAATTTGTACCGAACTATTTTTGTAGATGACGAAACTATTATTTTATTTTTGTGAGCGATATGACCAATTATTTTTTGGAAAATATTTTCCAAATCTTGAATTTTTTGTGAAAGAAAGGCCTCCTAAGTCTGAAAAGACTTTTGTCAAAAGGTGAACAAGTGTAAAAGGAGAGAACAATAGAAAGTGAATAGCTCCTCGAACATGAAGACGTTAATTTGCTTGGAATGACCTATTTATGGAAGAACATATACCTCAACGGAAAATTGGAGAGAAGTCTAGAGGGACCACTTTGCTAGAGCACCTCATGCTACCAACAGTTTAGATGGTTGGCGTACAAGCCTCTACAATCTTGGTGGGAAGATGAGGACTCTTTATCAATTTGATTTCAATTAATATCGGTTTCTACAGCCTCTAAAATTTTATTTGGAGAGACTATGGAATACAATGATAAGAGACTAATTCAAGGTCTCTAACATGACATATTAAGCGTGAGGTGCTTAGTCTCTCTGTTATTTTACCCATTCAATTTTTGTGCTTTTGGTTTTTAGGATTATACCCATTTTAACCCACTTGCAAGATTTGAATCAAAAATACCCGGTTCTAGCTGTCAAGCTGCCAGAAAAAGCTGGCCAGCGAGTTTGAAATCTTTTTCGAGGCTCACATATCACTTTAGACTTTATTTCAAATGAAATCCACTCTAAACCCTCTTTTGAGAAAAATCTCTAATTCAAGCCATGAACTCAACTTTGAATCAGTTCTTAACACAACACTCTTTTTACCAAAGTCTTGTACAAAGGTGATGTGTTTGTTTTCCCAATTGGACTCATTCACTTCCAGTTGAATACTAGAGAGACCCCTGCACTGGCCTTTGCTGGTTTGAGTAGCCAAAACCCAGGAGTCATTATCATAGCTAACTCCGTCTTCGGAGCGAAGCCACCCATTTCTACTGATGTTCTCACCAAGGCCTTCCAAGTGGACAAGAAAGTTGCTGACGACCTCCAGGCAAAGTTTTGGTACGACAACGACTAAATGGAGCAGATGACCAGAAAAATGCCCACAGAGCATGTGACCCATATAGCGTATGAGATCATTGCAACTCTCCATGAGAGATTGCCAAGAATAAATCAATAATTTATCTCAATGTTTATACGGAATCTATGTACCTTGTTTATGAATTATTGAGCAATAAAGATCATTTACTAGGAAACTCCGTCACCACCACCACAGCCCCTCTCCTTCTCTTTCTCCGTCTCTCCCTCCCTCCTTGTTTTATGGAATATCTCTCATTCGAGAGGAGCCAAATGCTAAGCAAACTCATATCTGAAACAAAAACATAGATTTTGATTAGACATCTATGAATTCAGTGAAAATAATTGCGACGACTTGGGAACTCAGATCAGCCTCGAAATGATCATTGAAATGCTGTTGTCATCTTATAGAGCACATAAGATTATCGGACACATTGCATTACGGGGCTTGAACTCGCCTAGAGATTCGACATACTTTTATTAGGATCCATAAAAATTCCACTGGTGTCAACTTTTTAATGCTCCAATTTTGTGGAAGCAAGGGAAAGGAAGTCCCAGTCCACACACCGCTTGTCATCAAGATCCATGCTTCGTGCTGCCTAGATGCCGACTTGTTTCCTAATAACCAGGATGTATCGTCATTTTGTAGAAAACATGCGGTATTTTCAGAGTTCAACATCTGCATATCTGGGAAATCTGTCCTATTGCAATTTGGTGGGAGCTCTTCCGATTTACGTGTTTCACGCCATGCTGAATTTCAGACCATTTTCAAAACCACGACTAGTTTCAACCAAAAGCCCGATTTGGAAAACCATTCACTAAGAAACTATGCCATAGGCCAAGAATACTCCGAAAATAACTCTAGATAAAGGAGTTGATTAAAAGAAGAATATGGAAATTTAAAAAATAAAAGGAAGTGGGAGACATAGACTCACTATGACCAAATTGAAGTACCTCGCGATATTATATGGATCAGGTGTTCGGAAAAGAATGGAGAGCACTTAAGCCATAGAACTTTCCATTCTTCGCAAGAAGACGACTGTCATCTAATAAACTTTTTGTATTGAAAACGGTTTGGATGTGAAGCTCGCAGCACAGATGCAAATTGAAAATTCACCATCATCTGCACATCTTCAACAACTCTCCCATTTTTCCACGTTATATTAAGAAGTGTAAACTGTCTTCTAACAGCTCTGCCCCTTCTTCTGCAATTCCTATAACCGAGTCCTCGTTAGCAGAAGTCGAGAAATAACTTTCTTTTTTTCGATAGTTTTATTTCTTTTTCAATTATTGTCCCCAGTACATATTCGTTTTGGATCGGCAAAAGGACACTCTAAGTGCCATAACTTGTGTACGGCGCTCACTTTGGTACCATAACTTTTTTCGGATCACTTTGGTGCTAAGTTGGAGGAAAAACGATTACTTAAGTGTCATAACTTTTTTTTGGATCACTTCAGTGCTAAAAGTTTTGAAAAACGATCACTTAAGTGCTAACATTTTTGAAAAATAATCATTTGAGTGCTAAAATTTTTGAAAAACGATCACTTAAGTGTCAATCTCCGGCGAGACTCCGGGGAGCCACGTCAGCTTCAGAAATTAATAAAAAAAAATGCCACGTCGGATTTCCGGCGAAAAATTGTGTACGGCACTGGAGTTGGCACTTAAGTGATCGTTTTTCAAAAATTTTAGCACTTAAGTAATCGTTTTTCAAAAATTTTAGCACTAAAGTGATCCAAAAAAAAGTTATGGCACCAAAGTGAACACCGTACACAAGTTATGGCACTTGTGGTGTTTTTTTGCCGTTTTGGATCTAATAAACAGAACCAACATTGGTTGGCTTCTGCACTTTTTACATCCTTGCAATGTGTAAAAAACATAAAAAAAAAAAACAGAAGTACATGATTGAATCGTAATGCAATGCATACACCAGGCAAAGCGATGAAGTTCCTGCAAATTTCCCTTTCAAAAAGCTTCAAGTAATCCAATTTACTTCAACAAGACAACCGCTGACGTGTTGTATGCAGGAAAAGTAAAAAAAAATTTGCAAACTCCCAAGGTCTGGTTGTTGTGACTTCCATTAGATGGAGGTAGGTGAAGCACAAAACAAAAATTGAATGGTCCGACCTTATCTAGAAGTCCATTCCATAAACTGTTAGGCCATCTAGAAATCCACTCAACAGAATATGAGATAACCTTCTTAACAATTCCTAGCCGTGTGAAACAACCTGAAGTTTAGTCCTGGATAAGACAAATTTTTAGTCCAACATATGAAGTGCATTGCAAGCAAGCATATGCTCAGAATAGTCTTTGTAGTTTCCTCCAAATAACTGAGTGGATCAAATTTCTAATTTAACAAGGATAAAAATCAAACCACGGACTATTTCTTTCAGGAATGTGAGAGCATATCTTCCTAAGACATGGAGATTGACCCTTTCAACAACATTTGCAGAGCCAATATAGTAGTAGTCCTTACTCAAACTAGTTGAGCTTTGAAAAGGTGTCAAATAGCAATTATCTAAGTGTGACAGCCCAAGCCAAGCGGCAGAGAGCGAGGAGGAGGGATGGTGGTGCGTCCGCGCCTTAGTCCTCGGATGTGCGCAAGGAAGGGGGAGTCTCTCTTGTCCCACATCGCCTAGAGGGAAGTCCTGGACAGACTTATAAGGTTTTGGGTTCTATATCTATGTAACGCATTTAAAAACCGTGAGGATCAGTGGGTCCAAAGCGGACAGTATTACACAGTATAAACCCGGGGTGTTACAGGTGGTAGCAAAGCCGACTTTCGACCATGTGTGGGCCCACAGCGAGGGCGTTGTGCCTATAAGGGGTGGAGAGTGTAACGGCCCAAGCCAAGCGGCGGAGTGCGAGGAGGTCGTTGCACTGATGACTTGGCTTGGTTTTTCGCCCCTAGATCACGTCAAATCACCTTCACTAGTACATGAATGGTCGTGATAGGAGCCATCACTCGCATGTTCCTTTTCAAGACTTGTCCTACATGGATATAGTCCCAGGTCGTTGCACCGTTTCTTGGAGGTTGCTGTTCATTTCTTGATCTGAGAAACAGGAACTTTAATCAATGGACACGTGCTTGTAGTTGTTGTGGAATGACTCGTCCATGGTGTCTAAAACTAAACTTGCATTATATTTATAGATTTGTCAAATAGAGCACTTGTCGCCATGCCTCGTCAAGTAGATGACGTGGAGAGAGCCCCACATAGGCTTACTAACTTATTCAACACTCACCTTTAACAAAAACTTAAGCCAACATGTTTAGTATCAACTGAATAAATTAACTGCTCTTCACCTCGACACATATCCGACGTGGATGCAATTTCACTAATACTCTTATATGAAAACCTTAAAATTATAGTTTGTTAATACTTTATTGTGGGGGATTAACTACAGTCTAGTCCTTTAAATATTCTTGTTTAAGTGATCTGATCCGTTAACAATCTTTTTGTGAAATGTAGTTCTAACTTACATGTATTTGTGTGATACAGTCATCCTATCATTTTAGCGGTATTCCTATTGTTGAATCATTGATGTAGCAATATACAAAAATGTTTTTGGATGTGGCCCCACATTAGAATAAAAATTACAAAAGTACCAAAGAAAAGATTTGTGGAGAGAGAGAGAGTATGTGTGCAGATTTCTCGACATCCCAATCTTGCTCACAAGGGTCCAGTGTCCCTCGAGGCACAACATAGGTCAAGCAACCTCGTCGAACTCAGGCAAGTAGGCGCCGCCACCCAAGCACCACCTTCAATCATTAGGGAGGGTGGCCTGACCCTCAACGGTGGGGGGTAGGGTCCACCTGGCACTCTTTTGAGGCCTTGCTAGGCCTAGGCCATGCTTTAGAAGGGTCACAGCCTCATAGTATTTCCAGTTGTAAGGGTCAATCATTGCCGGGTTAGGCCTAACGATGGCAAGGAAGGGCTTTCAACAGAACCCTCACAGCAAGGTTAAAGATCATGAGCCCTCAAATTGTAGAAAAAAGGTTCAAGAGCCCTAGCCAGTCCTCAGCGAGGCTGGCTGAGCCCTAGACACCACACAACGAAGGCCTACTAGTGCTATCTTCGATGGGGGAAGGCTAGGAACACTTTGCCAAAGCAAGGGTTCCTAACCTTCTATTATTTGTAAAAAAAATTTTGACCCATTTGGATGCCGGAAGGCTAGCAACAGTTTGCCAAAGCGAGGGTTCCAAACCTTCTATTATTTGTAAAAAAAAAAAATTGACCTATTTTCATACAATACAAATTTAGTGTCTAATACCCAATCCCATCCATACTCAACACATATACGACCTGATCTATATTGCTAAAACAATTCCATGTTTAACCCAATTTAAGCAAATTCATACTCAAACTAAGATGAATACACGGAGTGAGTGAGCGCGAGATTAAGAGGGAGTGAAGAGAGAGTCATAAAGATGGGTTGAGTCTAAGTAAGTTGTAAACACATTTAACACATAAGTCTAAACCCATTTACGACCCATTTTGACTAGTCCATTGGTCAACAAAGTGGGCATAACTTTCGATCCGAGTGGGTTTGAGGTGCTCCCTGGAGTTCTGAACCCCATGAAGAACAAATCATCTGTTGTGGCTTTCTTGGGGTCCTTGCAAAATTTCTCATTCACAAGCACTGCACCGGAAGCAAATTGATCATGTTAATATGCTTATCTTAATGGCTCCTCTCATATAGTGTTGCTTTTGCCAACACACTTCAGATACAGAACAATGGTGCAGCTAATCGATTTTCTTTCTTGGAATTCAAACTGCCATCTCACTTATTCGACAAAAATCTGATAATGTTTCGTGTGCTCAACATTGTTGTAAGGAAGAAGATATTGTTTAGACTCATTCTATCATATCAAACAGTTGGACCCACAACAGAAAGAAATTGAACACATGGAGTGAGTCTAAAATATTTTATTGCCAGAAGAGAAGGATGCGACTAACGCTGAGGAAAAACCAAAGAGCTAGGTTAATACTCCCCAGATTACCAAATTTTGTTTCTGTTTTTAACCTTGAAGTTTTTGATAAAGTAAAATCAGGACTCAAGGGGATGAACAAGAAAAACCTTGCATGCAAGATTGGGATGATTCAGACGAATAAATAGCAAATAAGCAGAGACCACTATTGCGGTCAGCTCTGCTATGGCCTGGAGTCAACAATAATTTAATGTGACATGAAAAAATGGGAGAGTTGTTGAAGATGTCTGTCTGGAAGATAGTGACTATTTAACTTGTACTTCTCCTGTGAGCTTCACATCCAAACCGTTTTAGATATTGAAATTTCATGAGATAATTGTCCTTCTCTGCTTGTGAAGTATGGAAAGTTCTCTGGCTGAGGTGCACTCTATTCTCCACCGAACACCTGCTCCGTATGATATGTGGTAGGTGACTTCAATTTTCTTATAGTGAGTCTTGGTCTCCCACTTATTTTGAACTTTCCATATTGAACTTCCCTCAAAACAAGGAGAGGGGGGTGGATGGGATTGGGGTGGCAAGTTCCTTAGTAGATGATATGTTATTGCTCAATGACCATTGAGATGAATTATTGATTTATTTTTTACAATCTCTTGTGGAAACTATGAATGATATCATAAGTTATATGGTTCAATTAATCTATCATCTTTTCTCTAATCATACAAAACCAACTAAAGGATAGAATAAGAAAGCTTTGTTTTAAAAAATTAAAAAAGCATTGTTATTTATAAACTTGTCAAACAGGTGGGGTGGGGTGGGGTGGGTAGGGTCAGATTTGGGGTGGGTCAAAAATGGTCCAACCTAAATTGACCTATTGACCAATTTGCCAGACTCAATACTCTAGGCATATCCATGGCTCGCATCTACTTCGCTCCAAATGCCTAGACCTTCCCCACAATCACCCTTGAGGTACCGAGGTCATCATCATCATCGAGGGCACACTCGTCCTGGGCTTTGTCACCTCCAACCATTTGAACAACACCCTCTTCACTAGAGTCCTGCACAAGGGGGATGTGTTTGTGTTCTCCATCAGTCTCATTCACTTCCAGCTGAACATTGGAAACACTTATCCACTAACCTTTGCTGGTCTGAGCAGCCAGAGCCCAGAAATCATTACCGTTGCCAATGCCATTTTCAGAGCAAGGTCATCGATCTCCCAAGATGTGCTCACCAGACATTCCAAGTGGACAAGAAGGTCATTGACTACCTTGAAGCACAGTTTTGGTATGACAATGACTAAGGGTGCCCAGGGGGTGCCGCCACCCCCTGCAATCATTAGGGTGGGTGGCTTGACCCTCAACGGTGCCAAGGTAGAGTTTGTGTGGGCCTAGGCCATGTTCTAACATGGTTGCCGCCCCCTAGCATTTCCAGTGGCGAGGGTCTATCGTCCCCGGTGCAACATCGGCCCAGTGAAGATCATGACACACTCACAAGCACCATAAAACCCCTATCTCCTCCCTCCCTCCTTAAATTGCAGAGCAACGGCTTGCACGTCCTCTCCACGGATGGAAGAGGGCTAGCAACACTTTGCCGAAGCAAGGTTTCCTAACCTTCTAGCATTTTGAAAGAAACGAGTACATTTTTTAAACAAAGTTTTTTTGTTATATCATCTAATTGGTTTTGCATGACCAGTGTCAAGTGTCCAATAAACGGGCCTATGCCACACAAGCTGCCACATCATGTTCCCAGAAAAAGTAGTCAGATAATAGCTGAAGAGCATCGATTCCAAAATAATTGAAAGCTTAGCCTATGAATGGATAATTAAAATCATAGTTATGTCCTCAGGTTTAATATTTTTTTCTAAACTGAATACCAATTTGGTTTCATCACGTGCTTCTAATTTTCGGATCGCTCTCACACCATGTCAACATTGAACAATGCAGAATAGAAATGTTGTCATCGTGATTTTTATACTATGATTTTATATCTATAAACAAAAAACTGTGGGAGTTTGCTATCGGTTAATTAGTCATAGTTACATAACTAATCAATAAAAAACTGAAAATAAAAAATAAATTACAACATTACAGAAACTATATATGTATATATATTTATATATGTTGACGGCAAGCAGTAAATCTTCGGTTGATCTCAATAATAGCTGCCGATCTTCATCACGCAAGAGAGAGGACGAACACTTAGAGTTTTCATAACTTCCCTATGATTAGTAAGCAGTAGATATAATCAGAGAATGACTTGCATGATTACAAAACTCATGTTACCATGCTCAGTCATATATCTATATAAAAAAATAAACTTACGTGAAACCTATTACTCTATATTTTGCACGATCACTCATTATTATTCCTTTAGTTACCCGCTGACCATGGTCACATCTCGATTTGTTCTTCTCCAGGGTTTCAACAAGAGACTTGATCTTGTCAGCGGTCAGTAACTTCGGAAGGCACTCATCCAGACCCGTTTCCATGAAAGCTTCCTTGTCGGCTCTGGCATCCACCGAAGTCACTCCCACGATCATGCTCTCTACCCACATCGTTCACAGCTCCTTCGTCGCCTACACACGTGAAAACAAGGGAGAAATTGTACATCATTGCTCCATTTGATATTGTACATATGTATGTGTCAAATATGAGACAGAATGAAGAATTAATTAATCTTTACTTCTGTGCCATCCATGATGGGCATTTGCAGGTCCATGAGAATAATATCAAAAGATGAACCAGAGAGGTGAAGATCCAAGGCCTCCTTCCATTTGTGGCAGTTTGAGTCTGGACTTGTTTTGCTAATTTGAGCTTGCTCGCAAGTTTCTCTTATACTTTACGCACCAGCAATTCATCAGCCACAATCAACACGGATAACTTTTCTCTCATCCGTCCGGAGTTATCACTGTCCACATCACGTCCATCGTCGATCCTCGTGCTGGGGCTTGCCATTTCTTGTGTCGCTGGAGCACCAAATTCAGCAGGATGGTTTTCCTGGAAAATAAATTGAAAGGATTGAAGATCATGTAAGTTCGAGTTCTCCATGTGTTTCCCAAACGGAAAAACAAAAAGATGAATGATAAGAAATATGGTTAATCACAACCACGGTGTTTTTAATGTGCAACAAGTTTAAAATTTTTAGCATGTCATATGCATGGCTTATGGTGTACTTATTAGAGTAGTTCAGTTTTCTCTGCTAATGTTGATGCAAGGATGAAAATGATTACATTGTTTATCAAACTGATGAAACGATGAATGACAAGAAAAAATAATGTATGGGTGAAGTGATGAATTAAAAATAATTCTAGGACTAAAGAGTTGGTAGCAAGGAAAAAATTTGTCAAAGGATGAATGACTAAAAAGCAAAAAATCAAAAGAGTGAAAACATGCACGAAGATTTTTATGATATAATAGATGAAGCTCTCTATGCAATACCTTTCCTTTTGCGAAAGAGGATATACCAAAGGTAAAATCAAAATGGAGAGAGCTCTAATCAATGCCAATTCAACATGGACGGCCATCTGGTGTATATATAGTGAAAAGACGGTATAGTAAAGTTCGATTTCTTACATGATCCAACGAGTGGATTCCCAATGCAATTAATGGCACGATCAAGAAGAACACACACCATAGATGAATAACTTCAGAGTTAAATATGTGACTCATCATGCCAAACAAGTTGCATGGTAGTTGGCCCTCTGTTACGGCCTGTGACCTGTTTTACTCTCATTTACCCCCCACTAATCTTCCAGTGTCTTTCGACCAAAAAAAAAAAATCTTCCAATGTCTACTTTATAGCATTTATTCGTAATCTTACTTGTTCAAAAGATTTTGATTAATGTAGGATATCAATGGTGATCAAGCAGAAGTTTCCACGATTATGATGTCTCGCGGCCCTTCTGCATGGATAATACCTAGGACAACATAACTCGAATTAATATCTTTTTTCCATTTTAGGAAAACAATTTACCTTAACAACGAAAATACATGAAAATAAAAAGGTATTTCTTGGTTAGGTTTTGACTAAATCTTGGGCTATAATTCGTATTTAGACAAGTTATCGTTTTGAACTATCTAAATGCCCTGGTCTAGTTGTTTTAGGCCATGTGCCCAATCAGTTCTAAACTTATTGTACGAATGCCAATTCAGTTACAAACTTCTTGATGTTGCCAATTTAATCCTAAACATTTGCATAAAATTCCAACTTAATCCTTCTAGCCAATTTTTGCCAAAATGGCTAACGTTGTGACCTCGTTATTGCCGATTGTCCTATGTGGCACATTGTCACGTCAGCGGTTTTCGGTGAAAATTGACACAAATGACTATATTGAATTTTGTGCAAAGATTTAAGACTAAATTGGCAAAATTAGATAGTTTATGACTGAATAAGCAATAAGTCTTCCACTAATTGGACAATTTCCCTGCCTATAACATTATATATAAAATTATGAAAACAAACATATCCATTATTTTATCTAATAAAATGACGCAATTGAAACAAGCATAAACTCTTTGCCGCTGCGAAAATATTGAAATTCTTTTTCCAGCTCTAAATCATCCAACTTTCCGTAAGAAAACTCCAAAATTTTCAATTTCTTGCCCATGACCAACCTTCTCAATAGGACATTTTGCGTTGTTATTCCCCTGCCTCCAATGGCCACGGTCATCACCACCACGATCCCACTGATTAGCATGGTAATCATAACTTCCATCCCGTCGTTAATCCGTGTGGTCATAACCACCGCATTCATCCACCTCCGCGGTTCTACCAACCGCCACCACGACAACCTTTCCCGCATCGCCCGCCATAATGATTCTGGGTGAGGGCATGCTCATGGTTATCCTCTTCGTCTCAGCCAAAGCCACGAGCTTCGTACTGACTTTGGAAATCGTCTCCCTGCCTGTTCCCATACAAATCAGGTTCGTCCGCATAGGTCGGTAGGAAAATTACTAAAAAAATTATAAAATTATTGCACTTATGCCAATTAAGTCGTAAATCTTTTAATTGAACCAATAAAATTCTAAAATTTTGACAATTTATAAATAAGATCCATCCGGTCAATTTTGGCTAAAAATTGCTAACATGGATGTTGGCCGTACTACATGGCAAAGTTGATGCTGACATGGACAAATTTTTAGATTTTTCTGAATATTTTTTTGTTATTTTTTTCCTTTTTCTTGTCTTTTATTTTTCTTCTTTTCTTTTCTATTTTCTTTCAGTTCTTCTTTTTCCCAAATGTGAGCCAATGAGGGCGCTGAGGCCCTCACCCAGCTACAAGAGAGGGCTATGGGCCTTGCATGTTGACTGGTGAGGGTCGCGAGCACCTCACCATGCCCGACAAGGACAGCAGTGCCTTAGCCTAGCCAAGCAAGGGTTGCTAGCCCTCACCGGCCCAGAATTGTAAAAAAAAAAAAACAAAACAAAACAAAACAAAAGAAAATTAAAAAAAATATTCATGTCAATGCTAGCCGTACCATGTAGGACGACTATCATCTATATCAACAACTTTCGACTAAATTGAACAGTTTAGAATTAAATTGACACAAGTACAATAGGTTTACAATTGTTGTCACGCCCTGAGCCCATCGAGCACGCGACATCCCTCTACTGGTCGATAAGTGTGATGTCCCAGGGTATCACCGACCTCGAATAACCATAAAAGATTTAAATCGTCAGCGGAAACCATAAATCACCCGGACAATTTGAAACTGGGAAAGATCAGGGAGAATAAACATGTTCTTTTCTCATTCACACTTATACTATAATATTCACAATTTTACAAACCATAATATACAAGTGCACACCCCACTAAAACCTCAAAGATAAAAAGGACGGATGACCTAGCAATTCAGACCTCAAAAATGGTACTTCCGAAAACCTACTCTGAACCCCTATACTAATCCCTACGCCCCCTTGCTCGGCATCCATTCTGAGGCTGACTCCTCATCTTCTGAACCCGAACTCTTATGATCGGTCTGCTCCTCAGAAGAACTCGACCCTGCCTCTATCTCGATCGGGTGATTGATGTCACAAGACTCAGCTGGAACTCCGTTCTGATTCTCCTCAGCTAGAAAATCAAAGAAATTGTACTCAGGCACGAAATTGGGATCCATATACTCTTCAAACCGGAGTATATACTTCGGTTCTCCTGCAGGCTCTTTCGACTCCTTAGACTCGTCAGGCACGCCCTCAGGTTCCACTTCGGGCTCCGCTTCCTTTGGTTCTTCCTCGGGGATCGGTTCTAAATCTATGTCCATCGGTTCAGCCTCAGCTTGCGATGCTTTGGGCTCGGGTTCATGTTCAGCCTCCGAAGATCCTTAAGCAGCGGGTCCTAGGTGCATCTCGAATTGTGCTAAGCTAACCTTTGTACTGGTCAACTCTCCATCAATTGGGGGTACGGCAGTCGGGTCCCAATCCTCAACGAGATCAAACGGAACATCAAAACCCCTAATGGGCCCGAACTCACCCCCGTTTGCATCTCGGAAGAACCAGACAGTATATACATGGGTTTCCCATAATGGTAGTCCTACCTCTACAAAAATAGTAGTAGCATGCTTAATTCAGGTCATGTTATCTAGCATAGGAAATTCTACCACATCATTCTCGGTGTGCACTGGTATCCCAAAATGCACTGATGGCTGTGGCGGAGGATTCATGAGTCCTGTTGGGGTTCTGAAAAATATTGGTTGAGACAACCATGAGACTACATCTCAGTAAATACACCCCTAAACCTCACCTAGGCTATCGCGTACCTCCAGACAACTACACAAACACAAATCACACACAAACGCCAAATCATCACATAGCAGGCACATCAATGAGTTTACCCGGACTTATCCTGCTTGCACCCTACACGTTAGTTGCAATCACATTATAAGCAATCACATGCATGATTAATTCTCATTCTCGCGCATTTCCGTTTGCCTCATCACGTTCCTTTCCGTGCCACTCGCCAGTGACCCGCGTTACAGTACACACCTCACGTTCACTGCGACTATCTCATCACAACACTCTAGGCCCGTGTTACAGTGCACACGTTAGGCCATGTTTCTTGCCTGTGTAAACATACACGCCTCAGGCTCAATATCTACCACCTACTGCGCAACCCGCGTTGAAGTACACGCCTCAGGTTGGCAGTCTTCCGGTAATACCGGGCATCGT
Source organism: Syzygium syzygioides (assembly GCA_031216285.1). NCBI lineage: Eukaryota > Viridiplantae > Streptophyta > Magnoliopsida > Myrtales > Myrtaceae > Syzygium > Syzygium syzygioides. The sequence goes on from CM062249.1 coordinate 35,019,850, forward strand.
CCCGCATAAATGTACACGCCTCAGGACGGCACAATTCCAACGATCTCACATACTGTACCACGCACTATTTCTCGTTCTTTCACACATGCATCAATCACTTGCCACTTAACTGATCAATTATACGTGACCCGTGCACGCAACAATTATACACAAACCATGCTCACTTAGCAGTCGACATGGCCAATTTTAATAATTAAAACAATCTGGCCCAAGCTTGCACCCAACAGACATAATTAAATCAACCAATTACACAATCACGAATTTAATTTCACCACCACAACCTAATTATAATTCAAACGCACGTAAAACACAGAAATCGTTATTTTTCTCTGACCAAATGGCCTCAAATCGATTTAGTTCCTTCACGAGACTTTCTCGTCATTAATTCTCGGTTCTAAAAATCTAACTTGCAACCCGATTGGCCCATCAAAACCCCATAAATAGTAGTCCACAGCCTACTGTTATTCTCAAATTTCCAATAAAAATTTTCCGATTTCAATCCTAAGGCCCGCCACATAGTCCCACTCCTAAATCATGCAATTCTGCACTTATCCTATACCCGGTTTCACCCAAAATAGTTTGTCGATACCCGAAATTCTAAGTTGGGCTTAGAGCGCGACTTACCCACGTTCTAGACTATCGAGGCTAGAACGGAAAGCAGCGGCACTTAATCGGGAACGGCGGCGATGGTGTACAGCTCCCGGCGGGCGGCGATCGGCTTGGGTGGCGATGGCGCAGCTTGGGCGATGGTCGGTGGGGCTCACGGCCAAGGGGAGACCGAGAGGAAGTGAGAGAGAGAGAACGGCGGGATGGGGGTGGCGTGATGTGGTACCGCGAGCGAACGGTGGCGGCTCGCGGGCGTGACCGGCGATCGGTGGTCCGAGCGGTGGGACGAAACGACGGGAGGGAGAAGCTGCCAAAGGGGGCTCACGGTGGGGGGGGGGTTTTCACGGTGGAGAGGGAGGAAGAAGAAAGAGAGGAGAGAGAGAAAGGGGTCAAAGGCTAAATATCCAATTTTGACCACTTTTTGATAATTTACCAAAATACCCGTCTCTAATCTTTTTAATCCGACGGCCGAGATTCGATCTAATCTTAAAATCAATGGCCCAAATTGAATCTTGCTTTAAAATATTCAAGGGTATTATGTCTTTTCCAACTTTAGAGGCAAAAATTACTAAAATGCCATTTGCCCATAAAACTAGTCCTTTATTAATTCTCAAGAGCAAAATGGTCACTTTCTCATTTTCTCGTCGAATTCGAATCTTTCCGAAGGAATTGAGACATGCCAAATTTGCACGTTCCAATTGCAACGTCATCCTGGCGTCCCGTTGTGACTTCCAAACTTTCCGGTGTCCGATTTGGGCTAAATTAAATAATTAAATTTTATTAAATGCAACTCGAACGTTTCTTAAACTAACGAGCAGCTTGTTTGGAAAATTCGCATATTCGACTCGTGACTGATAATATATCAAGTCATGTGCAAGTCTGTTCGGTTCGTGACAATTTTGGTTGTCATTAAAATCACGAGGATCAATCACTAGATCCGTGGGGTACGATCATTCGATATAGGTTCAAGGTCATTCGTCAATTCATTTCGTGGTCCGGCGGAATTACCCGCGATCCACTACTATAACAGTGGCGAATTGATCCTTGACTATCCTTGAATCGGTCAACAGTGGCTCAAATTATCACCTCGGCGATTTCATTGTCGAAATTGAATTCACGATTGAATTTTCTCTTAGTCGCGCGAATTTAATTTCCCTATTAGCCTTTCCCTATTGGTTAACATCCCAGGAATGATCAATTCCATGCGAGAATTTACTACGAGTACATTTCATAAAACTCAGCATTTTATAAATCCCAAATTGACTAATTTTCAGGATGTCACAGTTGTTTTGGCAAATTTCCCCTGCGGAAATTATTCCTTTGCAATCTTGATTAATCAATATTTTCGGGATACTAGACTTGGCACAAGAAATGCACTTTACTCGGTAACGTTCTTTGAGATATACTATAGGGTTGTAAAAGAAACGATGAAAAGCTACAACGATGGGGACTTCATCAAAAGCCACTTTCCATGTCAGGTGATACGCATTATTTAAGCAGAAGGAGACAAAGTCAAACAAATCGCCAAGTCGTCGTGCTTGTTATGGAGTAATTCATCCTTGGACTTGAGAAGGGGGAAATAGACAAAACCTCTGAAGACTTGGTAATTGGCAGGGAAACTTGCTAAATAAACCATATACTGGAGCAAACATTTTCTTCTATAAAGAGAGATCATGTTGCCATTCAACTTCTCACTCCTCCCTCAAGCAATACTAGTCTGTGCAAAGATTGGAACTTGAGATCAAGGCCCTAACTCCTATCCACAACCGCAATGAAGTTTCTCCCGATTAGCTTGCTCATATTGGTTTTGGCAACTGCCACTGCTCTTGCTTATGACCCGAGTCCTCTTCAGGACATATGCGTGGCCACTAATAACATGAGCTCTGGAGGTTGGTCCTCCATTCTTGCATTATTCGTGTCTTTCACTTCTGCCTTATGATGTCGAAACTTTACTCAAATTCTTTTTCTTATACAATATTCGCGAACGGAATGTTCTGCAAGGACCCGAAACAAGCCACAGCTGATGATTTCGTCTTTGTGGGGTACAGGAATCCTGGAAACACATCGAATCCGCTTGGATCAAAAGTCACACCGGCATCCGTCAACGAATTTGCAGAACTCAACACTCTTGGAATATCCATGGCTCGCCTTGACTTCGCTCCTGGCGGCCTAAATCCTCCCCACACTCACCCTTGTGGAACCGAGGTTCTGGTCGTGGTGGAGGGTACGCTACTTGTTGGCCTCGTCACATCCAACCAATTAAACAACACTCTCTTCACCAAAGTCCTGCACAAGGGGGACGTGTTTGTGTTCCCTATTGGTCTCATTCACTTCCAGTTGAATATCGGAAACACATATGCGCTGGCCTTTGCTGGTCTTAGCATCCAGAACCCAGGAGTCATTACCATTGCTAATGCCGTCTTCGGAGCAAAGCCATCGATTTCTGATGATGTTCTCACCAAGGCCTTCCAAGTGGACAAGAAGGTTGTTGACTACCTCCAGGCGCAATTTTGGTACGACAACAACTAAAAGAATCTATGACCAACATAAGTTACATGAATAATTGAATTACAACATTAACCTTGTTTCCATAAGTGGTTGCTATACACACATACTATGTACCTCATGTATGACTGATTCAAATAAAAGATTGTTACCTCTCTCTCTCTCATGCGTAATGACGATGACTGAATTCATGCCTCAACCAAATGGTTATAAATGTGAAACAAAACCTACACCTTGTCTGGAAGTGTTCAATAATACTAAACTATGATGAACTCGGAAGTCGGAAGGATGTTATCTAATATTATATATTGCTCATCAGATCAAGGAAATGTGTACTCTAAAGAGAATATCATCAAAATTATATGCTACCCTAATAAATAGTCTGATTTCAAAGTCTTGTGATTGGGTTAAGAGAATGAAGAAATCATCAGGGTGATCATTTCACTCACTGCCCTCCGGTTGCCAAAGAATAAGAAGAGCTGACATCATTATCCTGGAAGAAGTTGCCCAAAAGTATTTCAAGAGTTAAAGTTTGATAAATTACAGTGGATGACACTTATCATTTTATCACCGTCGGTACTAAATTCTGCAGATGACTTATCTTTTTCTTTAGTATGACCAAAACAAAAATCTTTTATGCAGTCATTTTCCATCTACAATCGAAACATCGGTTTGAAACCTCATAATTCAGCTGGAAATTATTTTCCAAGAATGTCGTCGCACACAGTACAATTTATAAGTGTGTACGCATGTCTATAGGACAAAGTAAAAACCTCGAATAAGATATGTACGGCATAGATCTATTTCTGGAAGCAATCAATATTATAAACCATGAATTAGCGGGCAAATGCAGAGACCCGATACTTGCTATGCTCTTATTTTGACAATTTCCAAAAGAACTAGAAAGCTAAGTTGCGTCTTGTCGCGACCTAAAAATCAAATCGGATTTTCGATCTTAGGCTAATGGATTACTAGATCAATTAAATTAACTAACCTAGCTCGAGTTCTCCCAAACTCTACCAATTCGCAACTTAGGTCCAATTATGAACATGCAAATATTTTCAATGGGAGCCGCCACTAATCATTTAGGGTAGGTTGATTAGAAACCTAAATAAAATAGCGGGAGTACTATTTTATTTCTGCGAACCAGAAATTATGAATTCGGGGACTTGTTTACGCTAGATTCCCTAACGCCCTTTCGGTACCAATTTCAGGAAAAATACTCAATTTGACAATTTTGATAAATCTTGACTTAGAGTTCAAGGGTGCAGAAATTTTCTCTTTTTTTTTTTATTTTTACTTATTTAAATGAAAGCTAACCTATATGTAATGACGTGCAAAAATTGACATGCGATTAATGCAACCTAACATGCAAACTATATGTCATGCGACAACGTGACCTGTTTCTAATGACGGACATATTATTTTTGTATTTTTTTAATGAAATTCGGAATTAAAAATTCCAATTATCTAAACATGCAATTTTAAACTAAAGCAATTAACCTATTCTAGAGTAATATTTTTGGTATTTTTTTTAATCGAAATTGGAAATTAAAATCAAGTAAAAAAATATAACCGCTAAATCTTTCGAATTAAGTTTCGATCTGAAGCCTGACAGATCGATCATAAAATTCGAAATACCCGCTATAGAAATAACTCTATCTAAAACCTGATGGATAGATTTATTTCCATGTGCGCGGTTACGGATTAGGAAATTTTCCTAATCGATCACATCTTGAAAAAATTTTGATATCTCAAATATTTCGGATATATTCAAAAGATTTTGAAAATTCTAAATTCTATCCAAATTTGATAAATAACAGATATCCAAGATTTAAAAAAAAAAAGGAAATAAATCCTAATTGAAATAATGCCTATTGTTCAAATATGCAAAGTAAATATCAATAAGCATGAATTAAGCAACAAAATATTCAAATCAAATCGGGATAAGATAATTACCTGATTTGCAGATTTCTTTTCAATTTTGAATTTGCAACGGATCGGGATTGCGGATCGCGGGACTCGACGGATGAACCGGCGGTGATGATGGTGACGACGATGTCGCTCGCGGTGGTGCACACGGTGGGCTTTACAACGGCGTGGCTCTCGGTCAAGGACTGGCTCGCGAGCGGTAGTAAGGGGCTGTAAGGGGCTGTTCGTCGGGAATACTTTGAAAGGGCCCGAAACCCTGCAAAAGAGACTATGAAAGCTTGCTGGTTGCTACTCGGCCACAGTGTGGCGGCTGAGAGGTGGCTGGATGATGAAGGGACTTGATGAAATCGCTTGGGGGTGCTGCGGCTTCAAAATTGCTGGTGTTCGCGGGACCAACTGCACGCGTCGTGGACGACCAGCAACGATGGCAGGAGGAAACCTGGAGCGGAGGGACTGATTCCCATGCGACGTTGGAGCTATTCTTCTCGTGGATCTCTTCTTTTTTCTTTCTTTTTCGCTCCTATTGTGGCAGTGAAGGACCTGGCTTTTGCCAAACTTGTCTGCAAGTGGATGTTTGACCAAATTGTCAAACTGCACTCACCGGGATGAGTACAAGCGTCACCCCTTCATCCATCTTCGATCTCCAAGGGTGCTGCTCTCTCGGCTTCTATTCACGATTTCTCTCTTGAAGCCGTCTCTCTCTTTTTCTCTCTCTTTTCTCAAGTGATTCACTCGTGTATCTCTAAAAAAATCTGATTTGAAAATTATCTGCACTCCCCCTTATGAGACATAAACATATATTTATAGTGTAAATCTAGGTCAATTAGCTAGGCTTTCTAATCCTAATAGGCTTAAGTTTAGGCTTTAATTTAATTCTAAGTAGGCTGACTTAATTTGGGCTTTTTTTAAATTAAGCATAATAGGCTAATTTAAGCTCAAATTAAGACAACCAAGCCCTTTTACATGTGATTTTCGGCCCATGCTTTCCGAGTGAACCGAGTCTCGTTCGATGCCCGAGCTCGATTTACATGATGAATTTTAAGCTCGCTTACCACCGCCGATCCGATGCGAAATGCAGTTAATCCATATGAACCTAAACTTTGTGCTATGCAATTTGTAATATTTTTGTTCAGGGGCTAAAATTTAATCCCTAATTTTCTATGCAATTAACCACTAAATGATGCGCCAAAATTTAGGTGTCAACAGCTGCCCCTCTTGAAGTGGAGGTTCGCAGAGGTTTCGCTCAAAAACTGAGACCTAAATTTAAACTATGCAAAATGATGAATGATTTTTTTTTAAATGCAATGATGCATGATATGCAAACAATAAGGAACGTATGCTAAGGCTTCTCACTTCGTGTAGAGCAGTGAAAGAGCCTTACATACGAATCGCACAAAAAGCGTCCAAGTGAGAGAAAGCTTTATAATGCTTTGACTTCCCTCGATCTCCAAACTTCTGGTCCACTGGAAGTAAGGTTCTCAAGGTACTGGATTACCTATCTGTTACCTGTAATTTCCTACAGATGCGAAATAGTGCATGATATAAAGAAAGAATGAGATGTGTTGCCCATACCACTAGACAATCACTAAAAGGATCATATCGCCTCTTCCATTGGATAAACATGAAATGGGGTGTGCCGCGTACTCCACTTAGCAATATCAAATGAGAAATTATGTTGCCTGTACTAATGGGCAAACATGAAATGGGGTGTGCCGCGTACTCCACTTAGCAACACCAAATGAGATATTATGCCACCTATCCCACTAGGCGAACATAAAATGGAGTGTGCCGCGTACTCCACTTGGCAACACCAAATGAGAAACTATGCCGCCTATCCTACTGGGCGAATATAAAATGGGATGTGCCGCGTACTCCACTTGGCAACGCCAAATGAGAAACTATGCCGCCTATCCTACTGAGCGAACATAAAATGGGATGTGCCGCATACTCCACTTGGCAACGCCAAATGAGAAACTATGTCGCCTATCCTACTGGGCGAACATAAAATGGGGTGTGCCGCGTACTCCACTTGGCAACACCAAATGATACGTCACCTGTTCTACTTGGCAAACATATGAAAGAGATCATGTCTCACATTCTGGGAAAAGAGAAACAATGAAGAATAATTAGTAGACGTACCTGATTTCTTCTTGTGTTATAAAAATGACAACGCCAATTGCATTGCACCTGTTTTTACCCGAGAAAAGGTTAAAACAACACATGCGCAGGGGCAGAGAAAACATAATTTATGAATCTGCTTGCATTACCAAGCTTCACCGGGGAATTTATCAATAAGAACAACCATTTCGTCCTTTTGACAATTTGATCACATTAAATGAGAGACCTTTAATCAGAAAGGACTTTCTACTCACTCTCAATGAAAGGCTTTTGACCCGACCTTTGATGCGGGTATAAGAATCACTAAAACTCTCTTCATCGTGCTTGACAAAGGTTCGGATATTCTCAAAATCAGTATGACTTGACCAATCTGAGAGGTCTTTATAAGGACTAAAACGTGGGTTTGGTCAATGGCTTAGCAAAAGGGACTCTTTGAGTCGAGGCTACTGAAAGAATTGATATCACCAGCTGCTCCGGGTTTACAAGTCAGGAATACTGCAAAAATGAGATAGAAAAATCTTGCTTGCACTTCTTCAAGCAACATTTATAAGCATTTGAAACTCTACGTTAACTCAAGTGCCCTATTCTGAAGAGACTTCGGTAAAGATTGTAACGTAGGTTCGAGTAGGCTTGAAATGAATGGCCTATTTTCATCAAATGGGGTATTATGAACATTGAGATTGGTGATCATTCAATTATGCTACTGATACCATTGATCTATCTCTAGCAATTGCTCCATAAATGAACCTTCAAACGGTCTTTTCCTTGAAGACTGATCTTGCATATTGACTCAGTTCTTGCTGAAGCTTTTCTCTCTCTCTCCTTTTTCTCTTTCTTTTTTTTTGAGAGAGATTTTCTTTTCGAGATATTTTTCGAGAGAGAGAACTTCGATTTAATGTAGTCCTTTTGCGTCCTTTCTGATGAATTTTCTTTCGAGCTCCCATTTTCCTCAAGTCACCTTGAACTTGCTTTGAGATGATTTCATTTGTTTATCACAAACATGATCACCAATCGGGTTGAAATGAATCCACCGCTCAAATTGGGTATGCAAAGGGAATAATGTGTAGGGATATAGAAAGAAATGCTCTTCGTCATATCTAAGGCACTCGAGCTAACACAGAACTTGCATGCAATAAATATACTTGAAGATTGATGCAAGTGAAAGCAAGAAAATTCTAACCATTTTGAACTTTTTAAGAAATTGCCCCGGTATGGGATTGTTCCTGACAGGGGTAAGAAATGAAACTCCGTTCAAAGGGTTAAGCAAATGATAATCTGTAGTGTTTAGATAGAGGAAATGAATGCCTCTCATCATTTTGGTCGTCATACTTTTCGTGAGATAATGCTTTACCTTGTTAGCACGGAAAATTCACTCAAATCGCACTAGGGATTATTATTCAGGACATGTGTGGACATGACTTGCCTTTCGTCATCTTGAAGTCTCTTATGCAATATGATCGCTTCATTAGGACAGAAACAGATTGCCAAATCAAAAGCCTTCCTCAAACAAAGCTTAGTAACATCAATTGATTCATAAAATTCAACTTGATACTTGATAGAAACAAAGTCAGAATGAGTACAAATCAAGTGTAATACTTCTTCACAGAATCATAATTAATTGGACTGGAAAAAAAAAACACGACCATCCATCTCAGCCAAAATCAAAGCACCTCCTAGAAGGACTTTCTTCGCAATGTATGGGCCGCTATAATTTGGGGTGAATTTTCCTCCGGGAACAAGAAAGTCCGGGAGTACATTCCTTAGGGCTAGATCATTTACCTTGAAGTGTCGTTGACGCACTTTTTGGTTGAAAGACTTACCTACTCATGCGGCAACTGGATCGGGCATTTCGTCTCACTCTCAGGGGGATTTGCCATTCTCTTCACTTCTCTGGGTTCTCCGGAATCACTCAGGTTAACGATGATAGTTTGGTCTGATGTGAGGACTTTAGGCCTTTCATGCCGCTCTAGATCATGCTGAATGTCTAAGGAATTGTCGTGTTCGTCGGTGTCATTGGGATCAAGCTCAGCTGCACATAATTCATCAGATTGGATAGTTCCCATGCCCTCACGTGTCACAAGATTGTCCCTGAAACATAAAGTAAGGGATTCAGAAGGACAAACAGAGGTAAACATTGCATTTTTTCCTAAATTTTTTTCTTCTTTTAAATTTTTTTTAAGAAGGTTTTAACACGAGGGAGCATGAAGAAGCCTAGGCCTCAGAATTCTCCTTGGACTATATTTTTCTTTTATCGGTTGGATATCATCACCGGGCTGGTTTGATGTACCTCAACATGCCCTAAAAAAATGAAAATAATTTATAATTTCATTGATTATCACCGAATAAATTACATTTATTGGAATGGAAACTAGGACAATAAAGTCATAGAAATGAAAAATCCTAAAAAACAGCTCTCAAGACGGGGCAAGTCCTAGAAAGCAATAGAAATTCCCACGCAGGGGAGTGTGCGAAAAAAGTAAAGGTGTCACTCTCGCGGGCCAGTGCCCATTTCATCTAATGGTCCTTCCTCAATAGCTCCAATGAGCATGTTATTGAACAGAGCAGTGATTCCCTCAATCGCATCATCAGGATCTTCTGTCACTGGAGGTGTTAGATCATCCATACCTCCCCATCCATCGGGGATGATATCACGCGGGTCAATATAGAAGCTCGGGGGGGCCAAATATTTCACGTAGTAGTTGAACTTGCCGCTCGGTTGCCCTAGGGTGTTGATCACCTCCTTCTCTTCATGTATTATTCTTGCAGGACTCGGGGATGTGGTTTGGATGTTTGGAACTATGAGAAGATCATCTCGGCCTTGGCAAAGCCACAAAGCACGAAATGTTGATGCCCCGGTATCTAAGAGGTCCTGAACCTTGTGCTTTAGATCAAGGTCGTACGACCATGAAACCATCTTGTCACTTTCATAAGCGTAGGGCTGAGATGATGCTAGGACCAGTACTTCTGAAGCATCGGGTATAATGATCCTGAGGTCATCGTCAGAGGCGTCCTCGAGAGAGGGCATGTCAGGATCCAACTTAACTTGTTCATCGGTCATCCTTGCAAGTTCTTCATTCCAATCAATGATGACTTGGGATATAGCGGCCACTACCCCGAATTCATCTGTTGTCCCAGTCATCCCCTCTCACCAACTCATCCACTTTCTTTCTTATGTCATCGGGTGACACCACCTCACCGGTCGAAACATAACCATCTTGGACTAAAGCGTCGAACATATCTTCGAGAGGGACCCTAAAGCCTCGAACCTGCTTGACTCTCGGGCCAAGGACAACATTTGTACTGCTCGAATGATCAGGGAGTGGATTGTTCTGCACATTGGGCTTACCGGCTGGCTGTAGTGCAAATGCTCCAGTCTCAAGTAGATCCTGCACTCGATGTTTGAGCACTTGGCAATCATTTGTCGAATGCCCAACCTCACCTCTATGGTAATCACATTTCTTCGATGAATCATACTTTGCATAGCCGGCAGTGTTAGATCTTTATGGCTCTGAATTCAGCAAGTTCTTCTTCCTTAGCACCGCCAGTACTTGAGATAACGTCCCGAGAAATGGAGTAAACTGGCAGGATTTGCACTGTTGGCGTGGGTCCTGCTGGCCTTGCCATCCATAAAAGGTTGTCTGCTGGGTGCTAAATTATAGCTTCGGGGCCTAAGTTGGCGTCTTCTGCACATAGATCATGTTGACTTCGGGGACATGCTCTTTATCCTTCTTATTAGTAAATCTCTTACTTGATGAACCTAACTCACTGTACCATCCTTTCTTGAGCCCGGTCTCAATCTCCTCACCCATGGCTATCAGCTGGCCAAAAGATTGGGCGGCCGTTACTAACATTCGTGAACGAACCGGCTGTGGTAGAGTAGACATGAACAACTTCATTAAGTCACGTTCTAAGGGTTCAGGCATGATCTGTCTCACCATGTTCCTCCAGCGAGTGGCATACTCCTTTAGAGTCTCGCCCTTTTTTTGGTCAGCTCTCTCCAGGGTTTCCCTTGTAATAGTGACGTCGAGATTGAACTTGAAATGCTTGACGAGAAGGTTTGCCACCTCTTCCCACGAGTCTTTCCGGTTGATCTGGTGGTTGGTATACCACCTCATTGCAACATCCTTCAAGCTTGCTTGGAAGGTTTGGATCATTAGGGGTCCGTTAGATACATATCTATTCATGAGCCCCTAGTACATATCGATGTGCTGAATTGGGTTCGAGGTGCCGTCGTACTTTTCAAAGGCTGGCATCTTGAATTTATTAGGCACTTGGACCCGGGTAAAAATGGAAAAATCAACAGGCAGAACACTTTGAGTTCCCTCCACTTCACGTAACCTCTGGTCGAGTTTGGCCAACAACTTGGCATTCTCATCGTTGGGGGGGTGAATGAAGAACAGGGATCGACGGAGAAGCACTAATGTCAATCAAAATGGCATCATCTAGTTGAAGGGTTGGATTAGTGTTTACTGCAGGAGATTTGTCAAGGTGGAGGCCTTGACGGGTTGGAGGTGGAATCTCCGATTGGGAGGCAACATTGATCTACTGCTGATTGGCCATGAGATCACTTATTATTTTGGACATGGCAGCCATGATCTACTCATTGATTGTATTCATGTGTTCTTTCAGCTTTTCGTCAATCATGGCTGCAATCTCGGCTTAATTGGCCATCCTTCTTTTAGTCACCGATCGAGTATTATGAGGATGAGGGGGATCCGTGGCAAATTACTTGCAAAAAGCAACGATCGAATAAATACAACAAGTAAGAATAACGAGTCGGTCCATGACATCTTCTAGACCCTCAAGATGAAATTTCTTTCAAACGACCGATTCGTCCAGTAAATCCCGAAATTCCAAATTGCTTTATTCAATAAAAACCTGGATTGATTCCAAAATTTACAAATTATAGCTCCACGTTTTTCATTGAATTACTCAAAATGGAAGCTGTCTCAAAAGAATTCTTATGAAAATCGTTCAGCAACATTTATTACCAAAAAACATCAATAGCATGAAGTACAAATGTAAGATAACATTCCATCCTAAAAAAAATGAAAAACTCTCTAAACCAAACTAGAAATCAGATAGTCTTCCTCTTTTTAGAGGCTACGTGATCTATAGACGAATAGCCTTCAAGGCGCGCCGTAATCGTGCATTCTCTTCAGCCAGAGCATCTGCCTTATCCTGGGCCTTCATCGCCTTTTCTTCGCTGATTTTGATTTGAGTCTGAAGGGTATGCCGTACTGTCACGACTGGGATCTTCGGGAGTATCTCAGCAGAGATGGTATGATACTGAATATACTAGGCCGCGGCAAAGTGACTTTTCATCCTTTCAGTGGGCTCATCCGCGGGCCAAATCAGCTTCTAAGTGGAACAATTTTGCCAAGCCTCAGAATGACGCCTAAGCCTGACTCTGTAGGACTCCCCTTTCTCGAACTGGACTTGAAATTCATTGGGCCTGAGTGGAGGTGGGACATCCTGCAGAACTCGGAATTGATGTGTAACCCAAAGGGGCTGATAGCAGGTTGCCCCATAAATGCCCCTCAAAGGTACGGGCTTCTGATCGCCATGGTATAGTCAAGCATTAACCTCTCGAAACCACACAGCTTGCTAAAGGAAAATCTTAGAGCTTGGATTCTTGAACAAATGGACCCATTGTGTTTAGTGCAAACTCTTAGTTTGATCTTATATTTGTTTGAACCTTAAAATAAGGTTATTAGTCATGCCCATTTCAAATACAGTCGTATTTTCCCCAAATTGAGAAAGGTGTGAGAAAAGTCAGATTTGTAAAAGCTCAATCAGGGCTCGAAAAGTTCTATCTTTTCCTTTCTTGAATCGTGTCAGAGATATGAAAGTCTCTGCCAGAATTGTATTTATAAAACTAACTTCACCACATATTAGTTTTACTGTCCAAGCCATGACGGGATCAATAGCATTTTGACGGAATGAAAAAATGATGAGTCCAAAAAAGGCTAAGATAAAAATCTTAGATCTCATGAGAACGGAGTTATTTTCAAAACATTCAATAAGAAAAGATAATGGGCATGCTTGACAATTACCCTTTAGCACTTTTTTAACTTCCTTTTTAGTCAAATTCACAAATTTAACAAGCACTACCACAGGATCTACCTTAATAGGTGGTTCAACTATATCCAACTAATCAATTTCCCAATGGCAATACTGTATTCTTCCAGAGTCGATGTGAGCTCAAACTTACCTCCCAACACAAATGTAATTGTCTCGGGGCACCAAAAATGAGCGAGTGCCTACATGATCCTGCTCTGAACATCTATGTCTAGGATTGGTAGCATGAATCCAATGCGTTTGAGAACGTACTGCTAACCATTTGGCTTCAACTGGCTCCATAACTTCTTGAGCTCTAGCTTTAGAGTAGGCACGAAACGGATATCGAGGCGACCCATTCTTATATAGACTACATGCCAAAAGACTCAACCTAAACCATGGACCGACTCAAAATAAGATACAGAAAACCAAAGATAAAGCTCGAGAAATTACCATCTTTGGGGAAAAAATGTCAATCACAGAGACATGCACATGAATCGTGAGTTTAAATCTTAATCTATTTATCATAATGGCTTTTGCAAAGTGAAATGATGAACGGAACGACACGTCGCAGCTTCGCGAACAATCATCATGACTAGTCGCGGCCTCGCATACCATAGTCATGACTAGTTGGGTCCAATCACTTCGGCTTGGTTCAGTCGACAAGGGTAAGCTCCATGCATTGTAGCCTCACGTGCATGAGGACGACCCTTGAGCCATTTTTTGAAAAAGTTTTTGGGATCCAAATGGGATAACCTTTAGCGAAATCTTAATGCCAAGATTAAAGAACCATCCAAATACCATCTTTAAACTATGGGTGTGACCCAGGTCCGGTCACAGGTTGTGTGTGGTGTAGTGCAAATACTGTAAATCATGCACAACAATTATATGCAAACACCACTTCAATAGTACAAAAATTAAATCACAATTCCACTCCACCAAGCCTGCAAAACAAAGAGTTAGCCAATCACTACTCCCCTTATAACTCTCATCCTGCAAAACCATTTAACACCTAAGAATGAGAATTCAATCAAATTTTGTCAAATCGAGTGATTTTTCCATAAAAATTTTTGGCCTAAGTCCTCCTTAAATTTTTTTTTAAAAAAAATATTCAAGTTATTCTCCCTAGTGGAGTCGCCAATCTGTCGCAACCTAAAAATCAAATCGGGTTTTCGATCTTAGGCTAATGGATTACTAGATCAATTAAATTAACTAACCTAGCTCGAGTTCTCCAAAACTCTATCAATTCACAACTTAGGTCCAATTATAAACATGCAAATATTTTCAATGGGAGCCGCCATTAATCATTTAGGGTAGGTTGATTAGAAATCTAAATAAAATAGCGGGAGTACTATCTTATTTCTGCGAACTAGAAATTATGAATTCAGGGACTTGATTATGCTAGATTCCCTAACGCCCTTTCGGTACCAATTTCAAGAAAAATACTCAATTTGACAATTTTGATAAATCTTGACTTAGAGTTCAAGGGCGCAGAAATTTTCTCTTTTTTTTTATTTTTACTTATTTAAATGAAAGCTAACCTATTTGTAATGACGTGCAAAAATTGACATGCGATTAATGCAACCTAACATGCAAACTATATGTCATGCGATGACGTGACCTGTTTCTAATGACGGACATATTATTTTTGTATTTTTTAATGAAATTCCGAATTAAAAATGCCAAGTATCTAAACATGCAATTTTAAACTAAAGCAATTAACCTATTCTAGAGTAATATTTTTGGTATTTTTTATCGAAATTCGAAATTAAAATCAACTAAAAAAATATAACCGCTAAATCTTTCGAATTAAGTTTCGATCTGAAGCCTGACAGATCGGTCATAAAATTCAAAATACCCGCTATGGAAATAACTCTATCTAAAACTTGATGGATAGATTTATTTCCATATGCGCGGTTGCGGATTAGGAAATTTTCCTAATCAATCACATCTTGAAAAAATTTTGATATCTCAAATATTTTGGATATATTCAAATGATTTTGAAAATTCTAAATTCTATCCAAATTTGATAAGTAATAGATATCCAAGATTTCCCCAAAAAAAAAGGAAATAAATCCTAATTGAAATAATACCTATTGTTCAAATATGCAAAGTTAAATATCAATAAGCACGAATTAAGTAACAAAATATTCAAATCAAATCGGGATAAGATAATTATCTGATTTGCAGATTTCTTTCCAATTTTGAATTTGCAATGGATTGGGATTGCGGATTGCAGGACTCGACAGATGGACCGGCGGCGATGATGGTGACGACGATGTCACTCGCGGTGGTGCACACGGTGGGCTTTACAACGGCATGGCTCTCGATCAAGGACTGGCTCGCGAGCGGTAGTAAGGGGCTGTTCGTCGGGAATACTTTGAAAGGGCCCAAAAGCCTGCAAAAGAGACTATGAAAGCATGCTGGTTGCTACTCGGCCACGGTGCGGCGGCTGAGAGGTGGCTGGATGATGGAGGGACTTGATGAAATCGCTTGGGGGTGCTGTGGCTTCAGAATTGATGGTGTTCGCGGGACCAACTGCACGCGTCGTGGACAACCAGCAACGATGGCAGGAGGAAACCTGGAGCGGAGGGACTGATTCCCATGCGACGTTGGAGCTATTCTTCTCGTGGATCTCTTCTTTTTTCTTTCTTTTTCGCTCCTATTGTGGCAGTGAAGGACCTGGCTTTTGCCAAACTTGTCTGCAAGTGGATGTTTGACCAAATTGTCAAACTGCACTCACCGGGATGAGTACAAGCGTCACCCCTTCATCCATCTTCGATCTCCAAGGGTGCTGCTCTCTCGGCTTCTATTCACGATTTCTCTCTTGAAGCCGTCTCTCTCTTTTTCTCTCTCTTTTCTCAAGTGATTCACTCGTGTGTCTCTAAAAAAATTTGATCTGAAAATTATCCGCACTCCCCCTCATGAGACATAAACATATATTTATAGTGTAAATCTAGGTCAATTAGCCGGGCTTTCTAATCCTAATGAGCTTAGGTTTAGGCTTTAATTTAATTCTAAGTGGGCTGACTTAATTTGGGCTTTTCTTTAATTAAGCATAATGGGCTAATTTAAGCTTAAATTAAGACAACCAAGCCCTTTTGCGTGTGATTTTCGGCCCATGCTTTCCGAGTGAACCGAGTCTCGTTCGATGCCCGAGCTCGATTTGCATGATGAATTTTAAGCTCGCTTACCACCGCCGATCCGATGCGAAATGCAGTTAATCTATATGAACCTAAACTTTATGCTATGCGATTTGTAATATTTTTGTTCAGGGGTTAAAATTTAATCCCTAATTTTCTATGTAATTAACCACTAAATGATACGCCGAAATTTAGGTGTCAACACATCTCAACATTAGCTTGGAATGATTTAAGACTTTATGGCTATTGCACGAACAAATTTAGACATATCATGGTTCAGAGGAAAATTTATAGATGACTTACCAAGAAGAGCCAGCAGATAAAACAGAACATAGGCATTTATTTCTCCTCGCTCCGGTTGCGTGGAAGGTTAGAGCAGGGAAAATTACAGATTACATCACGTTACGTCTCAAGAACCTTAATTTAGATGGTTGGTTACACAAAAGAAAAAACAATGACATATGCAAACTGGAAGACTGGTGGTCACAACAATAACAAATCAAATTGAAGGCGTCTACCTTAAAACTTTTATTGGTGCAGGTGGATAATGGAGTGAGTGGGTCAAATTGCAACAGCAACATAACAAACTAAAGTAAAAATTATGTTAATCCTCACGCAGGCTCGTCCGACCCCATCTACAAGTCCCTTCCAGAAACCATGAGACCATCTGGAAATCCACACTACAGACTATGAGATAAACTTCTTAACAAAGCCTAGCTGTGTGAAACAACCTTGAGAAATGCTTAAGTCCTGGATAAGATATGTTCTAGCCTAACATATAAAAGTGCATTGCAAGTAAGCATATGCTCTGAATGTTCTTTGTATTTTCCTCCAAATAACGGAGGGGGTTAAATTTTCTAATTTAACGAGGAACGACATCAGCAACGACAGACTATTTCTTAAATGAATCTAAAAGCAAATGTCCTTAAAACATGGAGATCGACCCTTTCAACAACTATTGCAGATACAATATCGTGTCTGTCCTTAGTCAAACAAGTTGGGCTTGAAAAGGTATCAGGTAGCAATTTTATAAAACAATTACTTAGCTCGGGTTAGGCCCGTAGATCACTTCAAATCACCCTCAATAGTATATTAATGGTCGTGATAAGACCAACGCATGCATATTCCTTTTCAAGACTTGGCCTACATGGATTTAGTCCCGGGTCGCCGCACCACTTCATGAAGGTTGGCGTTCATTTCTGTATTTGAGGAACAGGAAATTAAAGTAATGGACACGTGCTTGTAGTTGTTGAGGAATGACTCGTCCATTGTGTTTAAGACTTAACATGCATAATATTTGAAGATTTGCCGATTTTACGTTGCCTATCACGCAACGGCACCGTACTGGGTCAACCAATCTTCATCCATGTGTAGAGCACTTGTGGCCATGCCTTACCTAGAGAGAGCTTAAATAGATTTTTCAACATATTCACCGTTAACAAAAAATATAAGCCAACAAGTTTAGAATCAACTAAATATATTAATTATTCTATATCACGACAGTTATCATGACAGTTATCAGACGTGACACCATTTCCCTAAACCTCAATTGTGATAGGGTAGGGCACACTTGGCCCTCTACAAGACCTTGCAGGGTCTAGGCCATGCTCTAACAAGGTTGCAGCCCCTTACCCACGGCGAGGCACACGAACCCTAGCCACCGCACAACAAAGGCCTGCGAGTCCTCTCCTGGATGAGGGCTAGCAACACTTTACCGAAGCAAGGGTTCCAAACCTTCTAACATCTTACAATAAAGATACTTCTAAATTTTTTTAAACACAGACAAAAATAAATTAAACAAAGTTTTCTAATTTTATCATCTAATTGGTTTTGCATGATCAAAGAAAAGATGATAGAGTAATTGAGCCATAAGATCATTCGCAGTTTGCATTAGAGATTGCCCAGAACAAAACAATAATTAATCTCAATGGTCAATTGAACAATAAAATATCATATTCGAAGAAACTCCCTCCCTCCCTTCTCCTTGTTTTCAGGAAAGTTCAATTTGAAAAGTTCAAAATAAGTGGGAGACAGAGACTCGCTATAAACAAATTGGAGTCCTCTCCCATAGTTTATAGGGAGCAGGCGTTCGGTGGAGAATGAAGAGCGCTTGAGCCATAGCACTTTCCATACTTCATAAGTAGAGACGGACAATTATCTCATGAAATTTCAATATCGACAACGGTTCAGATGGAAAGCTCACAGCAGAGGTACAAGTTAAAAAGTCGCCATCGTCTAGACAGACATCTTCAACAACTCTCCCATTTCTCCATGTTATATTAAGAAGCATTGCTGACTCCAGGCCATAGCAGAGCTGACCGCAGTAATGCCTTCTGTTTATACGCTCTTTCTTGGTCTGAAATATCCTGAACTGCATAAAAGACGTTCGTTGTTCATCCTCTCGAGTCCTGGTCTATACTTTATCAAGAACTTTAGAGTTAGCAACAGTGAAATGAAATTTCGTAATCTGGGGTGGGTTAGCTTAGTTCTTTGTTATTTCCTAACAGAAAACTCATGACCTTCCGGAAGCGTCAGTTTCCAAGAGATTTCAGCAATTTGCAAGATTCACCAGTCCAAGAAAGTAAGCAAATTATACTGTCCATCCTCAAGTGCTGTGTCTTCTAAGCTCTAGATGATTACGGAGCTGTGCAAGAAACTAAACCCTTCTGTTCAATAGGTTGAAAGGCAGTCCCAGCTTGCGACGACAGTATTTTATTTCCAACCTCCCCATGAACCATTCTTGGAAAGAAGAAAAAGTTATACACGTGCATCTTTTGACGCCTCTAAAGAAAGGTTATTTATTTAGGTTTTGTCACGCCCCGAACCTCAACGGGCACGCGACGCCCCTTACCTGGTCGACGAGTGCGACGTCCCAGGAATGTCGCCGACCTTGAAATTATCATCAGAGATTTACAACCACAGCGGATATTACAATTAATCCCGGACAATATAAAAACTGGGGAGGCATTAAGGGAGAATATACATATCCATATTTCATTTCCATTCCACTCGATCAAACTTGTACCACCATATTTACAAAATACAAACTTTAGTTTACCAGTGCACACATTACTAACCCTTCAAGAGTAAGAACAAAAACCGATGACCTGCCATCCAACCCGTAGCAACCTTTAACACCCCTTGCTTGGCGTCTACTCAGAATCTAACTCCACATCATCCCGTCTCCCATTTGAAACTCAGCTGTCCCATACTCTGTATGCACTGGAACTCCAAAACGTTCTGGTGGCAGCGGTGGATTATTCATCGCTCAGGCGGGGGATTTGAAATGGTTTGGTTTATACAACCATGAGACATTTCTCAATAAGTTGTAACCTAAACCCTACCTAAGCTATCACGTTATTCCAGACATAGATAAACACACGACCAAACAAACCACCACAGAACACGTGAATACACGTACCTGGACTCTCGACACACGCAGCCGCACATTAGTTCACTTATAAAAATTTTATTTTGAAAACACATGACACACATACGAACTTTTCATAAATCACTCACCCAATGAACATACCACATTTCCAATCTGCTCAACATACACACATTCCACCTCCACTTCCTCATTCTATCCATTCTCAATTCCTCTTTCCCACATCACTCGCCAGTGACCCGCGCAAACGTACACGCCTCAGGTACACTGCGACCACTCATCACTTCCCACATCACTTGCCAATGACCCGCGTAAACATACATGCCTCAGGTACACTGCGATCAACACTCAGCCCGCACCAAATGCGACAGGCCTACATGATCAGAACCCAAGCTTATAATTCCTCGGTCCAATCCCGGTCTCACCCGAGCTGATCGTGCCTCGGACCGAACTCAATCATGCTCTTTCGAGCCTCAGCCTGTGCCCAATGCAACAGACCTACGTGATCGCTACCCGAGTTTATGATACTCGGCCCGATCCCAACTCACTTTCTCTTGCCATTGCCTCAAATTCCGTGCACACACTTGCACCCCACACTTCACCACATCACCATTTCTTCTTTCTCAAGTACACGCTCAACACACGTTTACCACACACAACTGACCCAACACACGGGGTTCGTGCACACATCATTTCACACATAAAACATGCTCACTCAACAATTCACACAACCAATGTCAATAAATAATTCAGTTTAGCTCATGTGTGCAACAAACAAGCATATTCAGTCACTTAATTACACAACAACATGCTCAATTTGTTCATTACCATTTATTTATAATTAACTAAACATCCAACACGTAAATTCCCATTTTTCTCCGACTAATTGGCATCGGATTAATTCCGAGCCTTCACGGAACTTTCTCTCTATCATTTCTAGGTTCCAAAATTTCAACTCGCGCCTCAATCGGACCCTCGTAGCCCGCGAACAGTAATTTACAGCTGGTGAACAGTGTTTCGAGGCATATAAACAGTAATTCGCAACCCCAATTTTCTGAATTTCTAATAAATATTGTCCGAATTAATTTCTAATGCCTGCCATAAAATTTTCACTCCCTATTCATGCCATTCCGCACCTAATTCCATACTGATTTGTCCGAAAATTATCCGTTGATACCCGAAGTCCTAATTTAGGTTTAGACGCGACTTACTCGCGTCGGCTATCTCAGCATATCACATGGTCAATTGAACAATCATTTCAATTGAACCCAAACGTGCATGAATCAAACATATTTACACCAGCCCATTACACAAATGAACGCACAATTCCGTCACCTCAACTCAATTATAATTAAAACACATAAATTTCTATTTTTTTCTCCCACCAAACGACACCAAATTGATTCCGGTCCTTCATTTCATAAAATTTCAAGACGGACCTAATGGTACCAATCACGCGTCAAACGACTCACCGCAGCACAGTGAACAGTACTCCCACAGCTCGTGAACAGTAATTTTTGCACTCAAACCACAAAATCACACTACCGACTCTTCACGACACTTACACAAAACTCCGAGCCGGACTCAACGGTACCATTCTCGTACCCAACAACACACCACAGCACACTAAACCCCAAATCACAGCATTGATCGGTCCCTAAATTTCCACCAAAATTCTCGGAATTCAAGCCTAGGGCCCGCAATTCAACTTAGCCCCCAAAATCGTAACAACCCGCGTCTACCTATACCCGAAACAACCCGATCTACTAGGCGAGGTTTAGATCACAACTTACCGAGTTCTAGACTCTCTCGGCTAGAACAAAAGCGGCGGTAAATCTTGAAATCCAACGAAGGCTTGCGGCGGCGGCGGCTTGTGGCGAGTGTCCATGGCGGTGGGTAAGGCTCACGGCCACTTGGAAAGAGAGAGAGAGAGTCGCGGTTGGATGGGGATGAGGTGGTGAGGACGGCAGCTTGGGCGCGGCGGCGGTCCGGCGGGCGTGCGATCGGCTGCGAGGACGCGGCGGCGAACGGCGGAAGGAGAGATGGCCGGTGAGGGGTTCACGGTGCAGGAGGGGGAACCCACGACCAAAAAAGGAAAAAGGGGGGGGAGACTCACGAAGGAGAAGGAGAGAGGGGAGAGAGAAAGGGGGGTCAAGGGTTTAAATATCAATTTTGACCACTTTTTCGCAAAATGACCAAATTGCCCCTTGCCCTCAAAACTACCCCTTCTTTAATACTCAAGGGTAAAATGGTCCAATTCTCCGTTTCTTGCCCAAATCGAATTTTTCCGAAGGATTTAAGCGCACCAAAAATTCACATGTGTCACGTGCAACGTCGTCCTAACGTTCCGGTGTGACTTCCTAATTTTCCGGTGTCCAATTTGGGCAAAAATTCAATAATTAAATTCTATTAAACGCAACTCGAGCGTTTCTCAAGCTAACGGGCGGCTTGCTGGGGAAATTCGCGAAATCGACTCATGACTGATACTGAATCGAGTCACGTGCAAGTCCGTTCGGTACGTGATGACATCGGTTGTCATTAAAATCGCGAAGATCAATCGCTTGATCCGAGGGGTACGATCGTTCGGTATAATTTCGGAATCATTCGTCAAGTCGTTTCGTGGTCCAACGGAATCACCCGCGATCCACTACTAGGACAGTGGCGAACTGACCCGCGAAGTCTGCAGGTTGAACCTCTATTCTAGTGTTATTGACATTCTGTTTTCTTCTCGTTAATGATGCTATAAACTGAACGTGCAAAAAGGTTTTGTTTTGGTAGCATGACAACATTGTTACCTATCATAACTAGTCTAATAGTCATCGCATATTGAGTGATGTATATTAAGATGAGTTCTGTTTTCTTATGCAGTGTTTGTGAACGGGGAGTTTTGCAAGGACCCTAAGCAAGCCACTGCAGATGACTTCGTCTTTATGAAGTTCAGAAACCCTGGGAATACAGCAAACCCACTTGGATCAAAAGTCACACCTGCTACAGTCCTCGAGTTTCCGGGACTCAATACTTTGGGCATATCCATGGCTCGCATTGACTTTGCTCCCGGCGGTCTAAACCCTCCCCACACTCACCCCCGTGGCACTGAGGTGCTGGTCGTCATCGAGGGCACACTCCTTGTCGGCTTCGTGTCATCCAACCAATTGAACAACACTCTCTTCACCAAAGTCTTGTACAAAGGCGATGTGTTTGTTTTCCCAATTGGACTCATTCACTTCCAGTTGAATACTGGAAAGACCCCTGCATTGGCCTTTGCTGGTTTGAGCAGCCAAAACCCAGGAGTCATTACCATTGCTAACTCCGTCTTCGGAGCAAAGCCACCCATTTCTGCTGATGTTCTCACCAAGGCCTTCCAAGTGGACAAGAAAGTTGTCGACTACCTCCAGGCACAGTTTTGGTACGACAACAACTAAATGGAATGGATGACCAAAGAAACGCTGACAGAGCATTTGAGCCATTTACTTATGAGATCATTCCCAGTCTTCATGAGAGATTGCCAAGAAAAAAAACTATACTTTATGTCAATGGTCATTGGGTATTTGTACCTCTTGTATGATTTATTGATCAATAAAATATTATTTTAAAATCTCCTGCTTCTTATTCCCTGTTTTGAGGAAAAATTATCATATGGACAGGAGCCAAATGCCAAGCAAAGTCATAATTGAAACATAACGCAGATTTCGATAAGATTTATATAAGTTTAGTGAAAATAATTGCGACGACTTTGGTCACTCGGATCATCCTCAAAATGATCATTGAAATGTTGTTGTCAACTTATCGAGCACAAAAGGTTATTGCATGCATTCCATTGCGGGACTTGACCTCTCATATTGATCAGATATGCATCTAGGACGATCCATCTGTATTCCATCGGTGTCACATTTTCATTCTCTGATTTTGTAATGGCACGGCACAGTAAGTCCTAATCCACACTCAGCATGTCATGAAGATCAATGCTTCGTGCTGCCTAGTTGCTGACTTTTTTCCTATCAACCAGGATGCATCGTTCTTGTAGAAAACATGCCGTATTTTCACAGTTCGACTTCTGCTAGCAATTAGGCGGGAACTCTTACTATTCTTGTATTTCACAGCACACTGAATTTGCAACGATTTTCGAAATGATGACTAGTTTGAATAAAAAGCCAATCTGAAAGACCACTCACAAAGAAACCGTGCCATATGCAAAGAAAACTCTCTAAAATAACTCAAGATAAAGTAGTTGATTAAATGAGAAATATCAAAAGTTGGAAAAAAAAAAGTGGGAGACAAAAGACTTACTATGGACTTAAACATAGGACCTTCCATACTTCACAAGTAGGTAAGGACAATTATCTCATAAACTTTCGGTATCGAAAACGGTTTAGATGCGAAGCTCACAGCAGAGATATCTACACATTTTCAACAACTCTCCCATATCTCCAAGTTATCTTAAGAAGCATTGCTGACTCGGGGCTATAGCAGAAGCTGACCGCAATAGTGGCTTCTGTTTATTTGCTGTCTTTGTCTGAATCATCAGGATCTGCATTCAAGTTTTCTGTTGTTCTGCCACTTTTTTCTCTTATCCCTAAAGTTAAGATGTCCAGAATGAACATCTGGACTTCAATTGGCCTTACACCTTAAAAAAATCTATTCGACAGAAAAGGTGTGATTTGATAAGACACTCTATAAATGACGAACAGAAAGGTCCTATGATGAGTTTTAGAAAGCCTTCATTATTGTTATCCAAATCAAAGAGACGACCCAAGCATCATCCTCTCGAGTCCTATACTTTATTAAGAATATCAAGATGGAGGAGCTTCAAAATGAAAAACAGTAAAGCAAACTTAAGTAATCCAGGGAGGATTAACCTGGTTTTTCGATGTTTCCTAACCAAATCTCTCTCGACTCGTGACCTTGCTGAAGAAGCTTCATTTTTCAAGAGAATTCAGCAATTTGCAATATTTAACTCAAGTGAGCTGTTGTTTTAACTCTATATTATTAAGGTACGGTCCATGAACCTAAAACCTTCTATTCATTAGGCTGCAAGCAGTGGCAGCTTGCACAAGAAGAAAAATTTATGCCGAAGTGTTGTTTGACAAGCAATGATATATTGTAAAGGAAGATAATTTATGGAAGTTCATCTAGCAAGAGAGTGCATCCCTTTCTAGTACAAAGTAATGTGAGGTGGCTAGCAAGGTTCACCTAGAAGAGGGTGAATAAGCGATTTAAACAATTCTTGACCGATCATAAAAGATCAAGAACAAAGTCTCAACAACGTTCAGATTGTAAACAATCTTTGATAACAATTGTGTAAGTGTGCAATGTAATAAATGAAAGGAGCTTTAAGGGCTGAGAAAATCTACAGGCAAGACGTATAATGGTTCGGCTTAAATCAAGCTTACGTCTAATCTCTCAAACTGACAACCTACTGGCTAGGTTCTACTAGATGATCAATGAAGAGATTACAATTTTTGAGTGATAACACTCTATGAATGACAGGTCATTCTATCTCACTCAATCACTCTTACAATATGTCTCTCAATATCACAGATTTTAGCTCACGAAGGACAAGTAGCAAAGTTTGAAGCATGCTCAGACTTTGGAATTGTAGATTATGGATATCGTCGCTCTTTCTGCTCCTCAACATTTGGTCTCCTTTTATACTCCTCCACTTCCAATCTAGCCGTTGAACAGTCTTCAGAGGATCATCTTCCAATTTTCAACTTGGACAGATTTGTATAAAGAGGATTGAGTAACATTAAGCAACAAAGTCTGAGTCCCACTGAATTTGATCACCCATACTATCACACCTCGAAATCTATCAGGATGGGGGATGACACGGCCGTCCTTCCACCTAAAGGATGCAACCTCAAATCATGTAAAAGTCCTCGTGACATCGCTCTCGCTCTATTGGCCGCTAATCAAAGACCCTAAAAGATTGGGAAAAGATGGGGGTGAGCAACCACAGCTCAGTAAGTAGTGCGTATCTCTTCTAAGCAGATCGAGCAACCACTATGTATACATAAAACAATACCAAAAACTCATATTTTCAAACCCACAATATCATGTACATATCATATCAAATATGAGTTATCTTCCTTTCACAAAATTTGATACAAACTAGAAAATACTCATTTAAATTAATAATATCAAAGCAAAAATCAATGGTCCATTCTATTGGCCAATCTAATCGAAAAACACACACCAATGGTCCATTCCATTGGCTAATCTCATCAAAAGCACACATCAATGGTCTATTCCATTGATGAATCTCATATGACATCACATGTCGATAGTCCATTCCATCAACCAATCTATTGCTCAATATCAAACTATGATCACGCATCTCGCCCTGTGATAAAGCGATCAAGATTCTTCCCTTGACAAGGTCTTTACATACTATAAGCCAATGTCTCAGCCCACAAGGATATCCTAGACTAGTATGCGCATACCCACAAGCCCCTCAATGGGCTCACAGCGATATTGAGCACTAACACATATCGTCCAATAATCCACAATACCAAATCCATAATAAGTTTCATAATCCACAATCAACATCACCATCTGATTTCACAAAACAAAACACATAATCTTTCTCAATTTCGTTCGTCAAACCGAATGCATTTTACAAGACATTTCTTACATCATTTCAAAATTCTTCATAAATCGATATGTACATAACGTTGTTCATAAAACATTTCTCAAATAATTAAGAACTCATTCCATAAACTAGTTCGCAACATAATACGTATATATCCTTTCGCAATATATCTTAAAACCATTTTCGAATTTCTCAAATCGTTCTCAAATATCAAAAGAGTAGTAATTGCTCGATCCAGAATTTTATGCAACAAACATGCTTTAGTAACTCGTACGATACTAAAAAAAATATCACTTTCAAAATATGAATTTATAAATTCATAGAAAAGATAGCACCACTCACCTGGAATGCCCCAAAACCAAATAACGTAGCTAAACACATTAATGATCGCATAATCCTATCAATTGAATGAGAATCGACATCAAAACCAAGTAAAATACTGAGATAATTACTAAACGGCTAAATGACACTTAAACGCTAACAAGAGAACTAAAAAACGCCCACAAATTGCTCATCTAAAGCTATTATCCAAATTGTCCGCAACGTGGAACTTGAGCGCAAAACTTGATCACGTCGTAACTTTCTCCATTGAACTCCGATCCCGGCAAACTTATAGTCAAAAGAAAACCTGTTTCAAGTATTACAAAAGCCCAACTTGGCTATTCCAAAATCGAGCCAAAAACCGATGAAAATCGGCCTAAAGGCCACTGGTCACGCACTATTCACCTTGCGCAGCCAACTTAAAAAATTCATATTGAGCAAATCGTAGGTCCAAATCAAGATCTATAAAATCCCATGGCTCTACTATAATATTTGAAAAAAAATTCAACAAGTTAACAAGTCAACAAAGGCTACAGTGGACATCTTCTGATTTTTAAAGGGGCCGAGAGTTGTTGAGAAACAGAAGGAAAAATAGAAAGAGAAGAAAAGAGAGGAAAGGAAAGAGTAAGAAGAAAAAGAGAAAAGAGAAGAGGGTTTTGGACTGCAGGGGTCTTGCCAAGCCGATTCGATTTCGATTAGCAATATCCGGTAAGTATTAGCACCCCTCATTTGTTCAATCAGAATATTTTTCCAAGTTAGGGATCATATTTCGAAATTATGTTTTATTAAAGTAGTAAAGTC
Organism: Syzygium syzygioides; assembly: GCA_031216285.1. NCBI lineage: Eukaryota > Viridiplantae > Streptophyta > Magnoliopsida > Myrtales > Myrtaceae > Syzygium > Syzygium syzygioides. Next base: position 35,047,313 of record CM062249.1, read on the forward strand.
CAATTTTTGAGTTGTTAAGCTACGTATATATATAAAATTGGTAGCTTAGGGTGTTGTGAAGCCGTGAGATTTTATGAATTTTGATTTGGACTTATGGTCTGCCCAATATGAATTTTCGAAGTTGGCCATAGAAGGTGAACAGTGCGCGACCAGTGGCCTTTAGGCCAATTTTCAATGGCTCGATTTTGGGATGGCTCGATTTTCATCGGTTTTTGGCTCGGTTTTCTACTGACTATAAGCTCGCTTGAAACGGAGTTCTGTGGAGGAATTTATGGTGTAATCAAGTTTCACGTTCAAGCTTCACGTTGCGAATGGTTTGGATAATCGCTTTGGATGAGCAAATTGTGGGTGCCATTGAGTTGTCCTGTTAACATTTAAGCGTCGTTTAGTTGTTATGTAGTTATCGTAGCATTTTAGTTGGTTTTGACATCAATTCCTATTTAATTGTTAGGATTACGAGATCGTCGATTCGAGTGAGCATCATTGCTTGATTTTTGGGGATTTCAGGTGAGTGGTGCTAGCTCTTCTATTTCTATACTCATGTCTTGAAAGCAAAAGAGATTCGATATATTATGAGTTGTGAAATAGTATATTTGTTGCATAAAAGTATGGATCGGGCATCTATTACATTTTGTTATTTGTAAATGGTTTGAAATATGTTTTGAGAATAGTGTTGCAAAACGAGATATATAAATATATATTAATTTCTGAATTTGGTTTATGAAATGGTTATGTCAAATGTATTATGATTTAAGAAACGAGTTTTCAAATGATTTGAGAAATACTTTACAAAAGGGATTTCTGGTTGTTGAGTTGAGTTGTGAAATGCCATATACTTGGTTTGTGAAATGTGTTCAGTGTGACAAAGAAAGATTGCATTTTGTTTTTTGAAATCAATTAGTGATATTGATTGTGGATTATGAAACTTATTATGGATTTGGTATTGTAAATTATTAAAGGATATGTGTCGGTGCTCAATATCGATGTGAGCCCATTGAGGGGCATGTGGGTGTGGGTATGCGCATACTAGTCTAGGATATCCTTGTAGGCTGAGCCACCAGTTTATAGTAGGTGAAGATCTTGCCAAGGGGGGAATCTTGGTCTCCTTATCACGAGGCGAGATGCATGATCATGATTTGATATTGAGCAATAGATTGGTCGATGGATAAATCATCGATGTGTTTTTTGCTGTACTAGGGCAAATCCTTGAAAGCGATGGCAATAGGGCTGCGGCTCAAAAAGGATAATATCGAGTCAAATTAAGGGATGTAGTGCGGCTGTGCCTCTATCCCGAACGAGGCCTTTTATGATGAGATTAGTCAATAGAATGGATCATTGATGTGTGATTTGACGAGATTAATCAACGGACTTGACCATTGATGATTGAATTGTGATGGTGTATCAAATGAGTATTCTCTGGTTTGTATTAAGTTTTGTAAAAAGAAAATAACTCATATTTGATATGATATGTATATGATATTGTGGATTTTAAATTTTGAGTTATTGGTATTGCTTTATGTATGCATAGTGATTGTTCGATCTACTTAGAAAAGATACGCGTTACTTACTGAGCTATGGTTGCTCACCCCTCTCTTTTCCTAATCTTTCAAGTTCTTTATTTAGCAGCAATAGAGCGAAAGCAATATCATGAGGACTTTTAGGTGGTTTAAGGCTGCGTCCTTAAGTGAAAGGACGACCGTATTATTCCTCATCCTGGTAGGTTTCAAGGTATGACATCCACAACACCATAAACTATCAATTCTATATATATACGTAGCTCAACGACTCAAAAATCATATTTCGCTATACAAATCTCTAATAATTCCGAATTTCAAGCCCTAAATCCGAAACTACTCTGATGGAACCAATGAGGGGTGCGAATATATACCGGCATTGCTAATCAAAGTCGAATCGGCTTGGCGAGTCGTCCGGATCAGGAGCGCGCTAAATTTTCCCTTCTCCCCCCTTTCTTTTTTCTTCTTTCCTTTCTTTCCTTCCTTTCTCTCTTCTTTTCCTTCCTCCCTGAAAGTTCTCGGTCCTCTTTTATAAATTGAAGTCCACTATAGCAAATGTTGACTTTTCAACATTTTTGACATTTTGACCTTTTTCTTTTCTTTTTTTTAAATATTACACATACAACCAAAGTCTTGGTTTCCATTAGTAGAAATTCTCCATTTAATAGGAAACTTGCCTCGAAGTTGATTGTCAATCTTTTTTAGATATTTTACATTATTAATTTCCCTTGCAAAATAATCTTTGAGATCAAGTCTATCAAGACTTTCCACTTGTGAAATCTTGGCCAGATTACTAGCCGTTGTGTATGTTATGAATTTGCGTTAAAGTCTGGATATAGTCCGGTTCTATATAATATGGTCTTGCTTTCAGAACTTATGTCAAGATGGGTTGTTCATTAAAGTTTGAACCTTTCGATTCCATCATAAAGTCTTAAGTTTTTCATCTGTCATATAAAGTCTAAACTTTATCTTTTACAATATATATTCTAAACTTCTCCTCCTGCCATATATAAAGTTTGAACTTGTTGAGGTTATAAGTTTGTCATCTTCAAAGTATAAGTTCATGAATCAAATTACTTCAAAGCATTTATCAGACTTACAAAACACTCATTGTCACGCCTCGCACCCATGGGCACACGAACATCCCATCGCAGTCGTTATGTTGTGACGTCCTAAGACAGGTCACCGACCCACTCATTTCATCCGTCAATTATCATTTCATGCGGAAATGTATACTAAACTCCCAACAATTAAAAAGACAGGAATAGCATAGAAAAACAACCATCCAAATACATATCAATAAGACACTTTTGTACCTTTACATCCTTATCTCCAGGAAGTTAGTATATTTACAAACCAACACTATAGTACTTCCTATAGGACCAACCGGTCAGAAAGGGGTTGGCGGACAGGGGTTTAACGTCACACTTCTACTCTAAAAAGGCGTTTCCAAAAAGTAGATCGTATGCACCTTTATAGCTATGGTCCTGAAAAATGTTAAACAATGAGGAGTGAGATAAAATCTCAATGAGTCAACTAACTAAACCCCGATTAGGACGCTAATTCACCTCAGGCGTCCCTTGTCCCCACATCTTAATGATGATGGCAGATCAATAGCAATGCGCCTCGTGCCCTGCCTTAGTTACAATACGAGTTAGCAACTCAATCATAACATGATAAATTAACAAGGCACATCCACACGCAGGAAACCCTACCTGGTCCTGGCACACTTACAGCACATGACAAGTTATAACATCACATAAATAAGCAGCCTAAATCACATATAATCATATCACACCACAATAGTTTCGTGTGCAATGTACCATGCGTGTTCCAATTATTAACGACCCCTCAAGCCACGGCACATCTTGAAGGATGGTAGTCTTTTGGACCTACCTAAGCATCATCCTGCGTATACATACGCCTCAGGACATCATTCCATTTGGAGCACTGAGTCCGGCCTCTATTGCGACATGGCATTGTCTGGCACCCATGCTATTGCAATCATCAAACGACATCTGAAATCCATCGGACATCGTCCCGCGTAGAAATATGCCTCAGGATGGAATCCTTTATTTGATCACTCAAGCACACAATCACTCATGTCAAATTATAATCTGTCTCATTTAACTTGATGCAAGAGTACTATATGCTCATACATTGGAATATATTCGATTTCATACATAAAAATACACAAAACATTCCCATATAATCACGTGCCACCAGCTAATGCACCAACACCGCATACCAAGATTACATCATGTATTCAAATATTTCATTACATGACAAATGGTTCTCATCATGAACCTCATACGTTATTCCACATTATTACCAAGCCTTATATTATAATATCTCAAAGGCCATTATTATCAGTGATAGAACATGTGTTTCATTCTACACGACCCAAGTATGAATTACATTAAAATAATTCCAGCAGAATAATATAATTAATTATTTTACTCATTCATGATAAGCTATCATTTTATTCAAAGATAATTTAATAACCAATTATTGATAACCTATCGATAATATATTGATAACTTATAACGAAAATAATGATAATTTATCACTTAAGTGGAAGATAGCCTATCGCAATTATTGATAAGCTATTATTAAAATTTCCAATAACCTATCACCATTGCTCCAATAACCTATTATATATACAACGATAACTTATTGCAATTACCGATAACCTATCCCAATAACTTATCGCGCTAATGCTAATTAATTAACAATACCTAGGTTTACTTATAATCTAATATATCCCTAAGCGTAACTAATGGCCTAATCAACAATTAGGTAGTTAATTCCCGTTTAACAATGAGTTTAACAACCATGGTGGAGGTGCGGTGACGGCGGAGCCACGCGAGCGTTCCAAAGCACGAACCAACTTTGTGAAACGTGGCAGAAGACCTAGACGGCGGCTGACGAGGCTCGGTTCGGCGCGACTTGAGGCCCAACAAGTGGCAACAAGTGGTGGCTAGCGACAGCAACGGCGTGCAAGTCACAGTGACAGTGGAGGAGTGGTGGCTGGCAAAACACAAGAAGCGAGGAAGAGAGATAGTGAGTGACCGAACAAGAGGGAGAGGAGAGAGAGGGAGACCAAAGTGAAAATTGAGGGAAATGAGTGGTGAAATTGTGAGCCAAAGGTTGGAAATGCAAGAGAGGCTCTTCTATTTATAGACCTCTTATCAACTTACTAGAGAAGTTAGCTAAGCCAACTTGCAAAATAAGTTATCCAAGCTAATAACACTAGATTCATATCGCTTTTTGGTCAACAAGCTTGAATGCTTGGCTAGGAATTGAACTTAGAAGCCAAGTTTACCAAATATCACAAATTGCATTAATATGCAAGAGACAAAAGAATAGAAGGAGAGCATCTTGGCCTTGTCTTCTTCAATTGGGCGGCCAACAAAAGAGAGAAGGAAAAAGACAACTTTTCCCTGAAACGTCTTCAATTTGTGTAATCCCAAATAATAGTCCCATCTTTGATTTCTACTCCTGAAATTGGGGTCAAAACAAGGACGTCACACTTATAGATAGTTTTGTCTACTTCAAAATTTATTAGGAGATTTTCCCAGCATAATGAACTTTGGTGCCTTGTATGTCATGTAATAATTGCATAGGTGGCCACTATCTAATGCCCATGAGGAACAGGTGGACTTTGACAAGTCAAATTACATAAGTCCACCTAAGAAGTTGCCCTATCGATAAGGGCACTAAAATTATGGAAAAGAGAGAGAGAGAAGACAGTCCTAACCGAGAGATGAGAAGGCAGCAAAGGAGAGAGAGAAGTCCTTCAGGATACAAAAACAAAGGAACGAACAAAGGAAAGAGAGAAAACTTTACACTTACACGCCTCGGACATCTCAACCGGATTAACTCGATTTTGCATCGACCGGTGAGGATCTAAGCCATTTGTTAAACTATGCAATTATATGGAAATGATAGTTCAAGACTTTGTGGAGTCGTGAGGTTTTACGAAAATAGATTCTAAACTTTTGATTAAAATAAATTTTAAAGTTTTGGGAGCAAGTTCCGTGTAGCAAACGGCAACAAATATCGGCTTTGGACAATCATATTGTTAGCGTGTAGAAGTAATTTTGTTAGCGAACAAGCTTTGTTTAGTCACTTCATAATTGAGGTGGTGTTTTACTTGATTTTTATATCAGTTTTCACTAAATTGAGAGGATTTCAAGCTCGTCGACTTGAGGTAACTTTCGTGATTTTGTTTAAACTTTCTCATGTGAGCGGTGCTATCTTTTTTTTAAATTTATAAACTCATGTTTTAAAAGTGACAGAAATTAGATATATTATGAGTTATGAAAAAACATATTTGTTTCCTAAAAATCTAGAGTGGCATTTATTGCTTTTCAGTTATTTGTGAATGATTTGAAAATGTTTTTTGAATAGTGTTACCAAAGATTATACATATTGATTTGTGAATTTAGTTTATGAAGTGAATTCTGAAATGGTTTGCAAAATGGCCGATAAAATGTACTCTATTTGATTAATAGAGTTGTGAAAGAATTATGATTTGGTTTGTAAATATTTTTTGATTTTTAGATGGTATAAATTTTGTGGATTATTGGAGAACAATGGTTTGATGCTCATTAACACTATGAACCCGGTTAGGGATTTCTAAATATGCATACTAGTTTTAGGATATCCTTCTAGACCTAGTTACCGACAAATAATATATGGAAATCTTGGGGGGGATTCTTGGTCATCTTATTACAAGGTGTGACATTCTAAATTTCGACCTACTTTTGGAATTTATGAAAAGATATTATCATCAATGCACTTTCTGTTATATCTCACTTGGAATTGGCCATTCTTGAGAATAGTAACCATTAGGGAATGGCTAGTTAGGATTTCGGTACATACGACCCAAGAACTCAAACCTGGATCGATACTTCGACCATAAGGATTGACGAGGGGATATTTTGAGCCATTGTAGGCTGATCCAAGAATGATTATGGAACAATTTAACAATGTTATACAATTAAGTCACGGGTGATTCCGTTTAATCGTTGTATGCATTACGAACGTTCCAAAATCAATTTCCAACGATCTTGTCATTCGGAACTAGTGATTGACCCTCGTAATTACATGACAATCAAAGTCACCATGGCTCAAGTAAACTTAAACGTGGATTGATATCAAATCAACCACGAGTCGACAAGCGTAAACCCTAAAAGCCGCCTGCTAGTTTGAGATACACGAAAGTCGCGTTTGATCGACTTTGGCCACAAATTGGAATTCGAACTTGGGTATCAAACTTTCAAGGATATCAAAATTATTATATTGGACGACGCCGCATTAAGCTCCCTTTCTTATCAGTTTGCTAAAAAATTCTCCAAAAAGTGAAAATTGACTCAGAAATTGGAAAAGACGATTTTACCCCCGTGTGTTCTAGAATTTATTTGTTGAGTGGAAGGACATAATGGTCTTTTTACCCTGGTGGCTGAAATTCCCTCTCTTGGACAGTTTTGCCATTGTTTTTTTTATTAATTACAAAAATGCCCTTTTGGATGCCTTTTTGTCAAGATGCATTCCTAGCCTTTGGATTTTTCTTGGGCATCAAGGATTCATCCAAGCCATCTATTTAAGAGATATGTTTAGTTCACTCTCTCTCTATCCTCACTTTTTCCTTGCTCTCTCTCTCTCTCTCTTTATTTTTCTCTCTCTCTCCCTCTCCCTTGGCCGAGACACCGTCCACCACCTACGAGCACCTCACGCCACCACCCTCGACCACCGTGAGCCGCCCCAAAGCCGCCGTTCACACCCGGAGCAGCCGTCGTTTGCCAGATCACCATTTGGGCCGCCGTCGTTCGCCGGAGCTCTTGGCTTGGCCGGGACTGGTGCTGCTGGGTTTGGCTTAGTTCTTAGCTTAAATTAGTGGTAAGTAACTCCCTAAACCTTGATTAGGTTAGTAGGTTACCAATGGATAGTATTTAGGGGTTGTTAGGGTAATTTAGGGGTTATTTTAGGGGTTATGGTAGATGTTGAATTAAGGATTTTTTGGTGGCTAGATTTGATGATTATACGGCTGATTTGAATGTTAAGATAGGTAGATTATGTGACTTGAGTTTGAGCATATGTTTAATGTTGCTAATTGTGCTTAATTTGGCTAATTATGATTGTTTATTGGTTGTTTTAATTAAATTTGTGGGTTAGCCTTGTGGCTGCAATAATCATGTGGTAGTCGCTGAATTGGATGATTTGGACATTGATCATATGGCCCCCATTGATTTTAGATTGGTTAATTTTAATTTTAGGGCTTAATTAACATGATTATGTGCTAATTTTGATCGTACGGTTTAAATTAAATTAGGAGGTGATAAAATTTGATCATATGGTTTATTAGAGATCTGAAGTCGATCGTGTGGCTTTGATTGACTATCGTATGGTTAATTAGTCGATTATGTGCCAATTAAATGTTTAATGACAATCATGTGGTGGATTAGTTGTTTAATGCCGATCGTATGGTTAAATTGTTTAATTGTATGGTTAATTTATTTAATCATGGCTAAGTAGTTGACTATGGCTTGATCGTGTGGTTGGAATGATGATTTCATGGCCTAGAACGAAGATCGTATGGTTGAAATTGACGTTTCATGATTAATCTTGCACTTGATGAATAATCATAGGATTGCAAAAGTGGATCGTGTGGTTAATTATGGCTATTGTTGACTTAGCATGGCATATCATGATTATATATTAATGTTTGATACGAAAACGAGTGCAATTCATGGGGGTAAGTACAGCGCAAGTGCCATAACTTTTGTACGGAGGACACTTAAGTGCCATAACTTTTTTTTGGCTCACTTGAGTGCCATAACTTTCAAAAAAATGAACACTCAAGTGCCACTTTCGAGCTGATCGTGAGGGTCCAAAACCGCGACCTTTCCGGTCGAACGGTAACCTTCCCGGCGAGGCGAGCACCACCAGCTTGAAGAGGGGGTGTTGGTGAATCATTCCATGGCCTCCGTTCGTCTTGAAATTTTCGTTTTAGCCTTCGTTGACGAGGGTAAAAATGCTTCGTAGTCACACAAATCGGCTCGATAAATGTGTGACTACGAAGCATTTTTACCTTCATCAACGGAGGCTAAAACGGAAATTTCGAGATAAATGGAGGCCATAGAATGATTCACAGACACTCCCTCTTCAATCTAGTGGTGATCGCCTCGCCGGGAAGGTCACGGTTTGGCTGGAAAAGCCGCGGTTTCGGGCCCTCACGACCAACCCCTCTGACAAGTTGGTTGTGAGGACCTGAAACCACGGCTTTTCCGATCGAACGGTGACCTTCTCGGTGAGGTGAGCACCACCAGCTTGAAGAGGGGGTGTCGGTGAATCATTCCATGGCCTCCGTTCATCTTGAAATTTCCGTTTTAGCCTCCGTTGATGAAGGTAAAAATGCTTCGTAGTCACACAAATCGGCTCGATAAATTGTGTGACTACGAAGCATTTTTACCTTCATCAACGGAGGCTAAAATGGAAATTTCGAGACGAACGAAGGCCATGGAATGATTCATCGACACCCCCTCTTCAAGCTAGTGGTGCTCGCCTCGCCGGGAAGGTCACCGTTTGACCGGAAAAGCCGCGGTTTTGGGCCTTCACGATTAGATCGAAAGTGGCACTTGAGTGTTCATTTTTTTGAAAGTTATGGCACTCAAGTGAGCCAAAAAAAAGTTATGGCACTTAAGTGTCCTCCGTACAAAAGTTATGGCACTTGCGCCGTACTTACCCCGCAATTCATGGCATATTTATTCGTAACAAATTGCACGTCATAAACACTTGCATTGGCTAATTAAGGAAGATTAAAATTAGCCAATGCGTGATTGTTTACGTGTATGGCCATGGTGAGTTCCGTCTAAGACGAGTTCTAGACGATACCCGATGGAAGTTCGGATGCTGTGTGATACTTGACTTGTCGGGAGGGGTTCTATCCTAGACATTGCCAATCACGGTGAAGGCCGGATTGATGCTCCTAAATGGAATGCCGTCCGGTACCCGACTTGTCGGGAGGGAGGGAGGAGGGGGGGTTCGATCCCGGATGTTGCCACGCCCAAAGTAGTGGGGTGATGCCTGGCTATGCCGGAAGACCGGCGGGAGTTCGGTGTGACTTACGGTGGGTCGTTAATAATTTGGATAACTTCGAGTGTTATGTGCATATGGTATGCTTTGCGCTTGATTATGAGATAAAACTGTGAGGCACGGTATGGGACGGGCCGAAGTGATTTCATCTTATAATCGAGACTCGTGTGAGTGATTGAGTATGTCTAGGCTTTGATTGCTCTTATGCATATTGATAGTATGCCATGGTTATGATGTAATTCAAGACTTTGCAAAGTATGTAGTACCATTGTTCGTTTGATAGGAACTTACCTTATTGGTTAAAATTGCATGACTAGGGTGCCGGAGGTACGTGTTGCCCTAGTCGAGGCTTAGGCAGTTTACTTATTGAGATTTTATCTCATTTCCTGCTGTTAAACATTTCAGTCCCTCGACCTTGATTATGACTGAGCCTCCGCTATGTTTCGGGGTACCAACGGAAACAGAGCATTGGATCACTAAGTACCCAGCTGGTGAGAATAGGGAGTATTAGAAGTATGAGAGTATAGTTTGGGTCGTTGATAGTGAGTAGTACTTGACAGCTCACAAGTATATGGCACGGTTTCTGAGGAATGGAGTTCAGACTTTTGTTCCTCTATAGGGATTTGATATTCCCCCTGACGATGGTTTAAGAGAGTGGGATCTTATGGAGGTTGATCCCCCTGATGGAGTTGTTGTTAATCCTGAGTTCTAACCGATGGTTACGGAACCCCAAGCGTGGTCCGAGGAGTTGACCCTGAACCGGAGCCTTTGCTGCCTGGTTCTTATAGCAAGGCATCTGACTCGACTTCGCCAAGAGCACTGCTAGGATGCTGTAGAGGTTTTTGATAAGATTACAAGTCCATATCTTTTTGGAGCTCCTCTTTTGAATAGAGTAGCAGAGCAAATCGACCACCCTATCCCTTTTTGAGTATGCATGGTCTGAGTTTGTGGCCTTTAGGAAGGCTTGTATATGTTATCGTTGTATGTGATGTTAAGTTTATAAAATGGTTTGTTGGTTTGTTTAAATTGTCTCTCTCTATTATCCAGTTTGAATATTTGTTAAATGGAGTGTTCATTTGGCTTTCGCATATATTCTCTTATTCAATGGTAATGGGTTGGCAATGAATCCTAGGAGTCACATTCTCAATGACTGCGGCAAGATGTTACGTGTTCGTAGGGTACGGGACGTGACACAAGGTGTTGTATTGTAATCATGGTTGGATTGAGCTTGAGATTAATCAATGAATGGGATCATTGATATGTGATTTAATGCTATTGATTTAATTGTGTAATTCTAATAAGTAAAAGGCTCTGTCGACATGAAATGACTCATCTTTGACTTAGTTAGTACATTATATGCTAGATTTGAAAATAATGAGTTTCTGATATTGTTTTGTAAATATGCATAGTGGATGTTCGATCCGCTTAGAAAAGATATGTGCTACTTCTCACTGAGCTATGATTATTCATCCATTCATTCCAATCTTTTTCAAGTTCTTTGACTAGCGACAACAAGAGCCAATTCAATAGGGAACTTTTAGTAGTTGGGTTGTGAGTATGAGTTTTGATAGCTTGACATGCCTACAATGGTATTTGTTAAGGTTTAACTCCAAAGTTTGGGATATATAGATCTTGATGGGTTTTAGAATTCTAATCTTGTAACCAAATTATTGTTCCATCATATATGTAGATGGAGATATATATTCAGATTATAGGTTAATGTTAATAATGTTTGAGGTTGCGTCTTTCAGGTAGAAGGACACCGTGTCATTCCCCTAGTTCTTGTACGAATCGGGGTGAGACATGTCAAATCAAGTAAAGTCTCCCAATTATCAATAAACAGGGTTAATCAGCAACCTGAAATTTTTCATGGTGAAGATCGGTGCATCGATTCAATCTTTCTTCATCTAGGAAATTGTTGGAAGAAATGATTCTTGATTGATGATGCTCCTCTGTGTTGATGCTGAAGAGTTGAAACAGTGAAAAAGATATAATCAATATTTGTAATAATTGAAATGATCACTTTCATGCCTGATAAATATGTATTCTGTAAGCTGGAGAAGAGACAATCGGGCCAACTGCCATGTAAGTGAGATGACTTCCACATCTATTTTTCTGCCATGTCTGCTCGATGGACCTCGACTTTGTCCGAATCCTTTCTATGCAAAAAGAAAGGACATGTCATTTCTATGCGAAGCCGAATTAAGTTCAGCAATGGAATAAACCATATTTTTCAAGTCAGGTGATCATCCACCTCTTTTATTTTGCTGATGTCCTGCCTTACTTTGCCGCCGAGCAGAAAGAAGGGATGATACTAAACGGACAAACAAGAAGAGTACAAATTGGGAACAAATAACCCCTTTTATCTTCTGTAAAATATGGGTTGAAAAAAAGAGGAAAATGGTTGAAAAGTCAAAGGAAGTAACAGTGGATGCTTGGCTCATTTTAAGAAGATGAGAACACGCATAGAAAGAGAAGAAAAGAGAGGAAAAGAAGAAAAAGAAAAAAAAAAGGGATAAGAGAATAGGGTTTTGCATCGCGGGAGTCTCACCAAGCCGATTCGACTTCATAATGCAACGCCCAATAAGCACTCGCACCTCTCGTTCGTCCAATCGGAAAAGTTTTGGAGTTCTGTGCTATTCGAGCGGCAAAGTCCAATTTTTGAGTTATTGAGCTATGAATATATATATATATATATATATATATATATATATATAATTGGTAGTTTAGGGTATTGTAGGTCGTGAGATTTTACAGAACTCAATTTGAACTTACGATTTGTTGGATATGAATTTTTGAAGTTGAGCGCGCGTAGTGAACAGTGCGCGACCAGCGGCTTTTAGGCCGATTTTCGTCGTTTTTCAGCTTGATTTTGGGACAGCCAAGCCAGGGTTCTTCTAGTGCTCTGAATGGGCTTTATTCTGATAATAAGTTCGCTTGGAATAGAGTTTCATGGAGAAAGTTATGGGACAACCAAATTTCGCGTTCAAGCTTCGCATTGCAGACGGTTTTGGATAATCGCTTTGGATGAGTGATTTAAGGGCATCTTTTAGTTTTTATGTTAGTGTCTAAGCCTAGTTTAACTGAGTTGTAGTTGAGGTAACATTTTACTTGGTTTTTTATACCGTTTTTCAATTAATTGTTAGGTATTTAAGTGTGTCGGCTCGAGTAACTACTATAAGTTGATTTTTCGGCTTTTCCAGGTGAATGATACTATTTCTTCTTTGAATTTGTAAGATCATGTTTAGAAAATGATATGCTATAGATATCTTATCATATGAGAAATGACATTTTGGTTGCATAAAACTACCATTTTGTATATTTGAAATGGAAGATTGTCTTTGATTTCGGCTTGAATTTATTGAATTTAAATAGGTTTGTGAAACCTTTTGAGAAAGACTTATGATGAGTTCTTAACTTTGAATGTGGTTTTTGAAGGATTATATACCGGTTTGTGAAATGATTTATAAAATGATTTCTGGATTTGGTTTTGTGAATTGTGGACGATATTGTTGTGGATAAGTATTTGATACTCAATATTTCTATGAACCCAATGAGGGATTGTGGATATGCGCATACTAGTCTCGAATATCCTTATAGGCCGAGCTACTGGCTTATAATAGGTAGAGATCTTGCTAAGAGGGGAATCTTGGTTACCTTTCACGGGATATTATCCGTGATCATAGTTAGATTTTTGAGCATGAAATTGACTAATAGAATGGACCATTGGCATGTGTTTTTCGATGAGATTGACCAGTGAAATGGACCATTAGTTTCTTCTTTGATATTATTGATTGAAACGAGCTTTCCCATTATGAAAATATTGTGTTAAAGTAGTATATAACATATTTTGACCTTAAAGTTTGTCATATGCTGGAGTTGAGTTAATTGAGCTTTTGTTTGGTCTTATAATTGTGTGCATAGTGGATGCTCAATCTATCAAGAAAAAATGCATTACTCATTAAGCCGTAATAGTTAATTCCTCTTATCTTACTTGTTTTTCAGGTTCTTCAGTGAGTTGCAAGTAGGGCGTGAGAGTTTGAGTAGCGGAGATGGCTTTTTTTTAATAGGAACTTTTTGATACGAGTTTGACATAATTGTAGAGCTTAAGTGTTAGCCTGTTGTTGGTTATGTAGTTAGCCTTTTGATGGATTGTAGATAACTACAATATTGTAATCAGATAAACATTTATCATGTATATGTGGATGTATATATTTTGATATCAGGTAAGCTTTGGCTATGTTTAGGCTATGTCCTTTGGTGAAAGGATAGCCGTGTCATGCCCTTGTTCTTGTTGAGTTAGGAGTGTGACATCTTATGAGGTGGAGCATGCTTGCTTAAGGCTTCCCCACGATCGCCACTTTTTGTCATACACATATTTACAAAAAAAGGGATGAACAAGTCAATTCCTGCAGAAGATGATTTCGTTAGGATGCATACGGTTTTACAATCTCAAATCATCATTTATAGGTTGTCCGGAAAGAGCAACCAGGTAAGAGGGACAAAAATGATCATGCATGTTTTCCTCACGAAATTCATTTTCAAGACATTTTGGAGGCAGTACATGGAAGCTGAGCCTTTGATGGAGTTGTGGAGTTTGAAAATAGAAAATACTATTAATGTAAAGAGAGGAAAGTATTATTGCTAAGGACGCACATGTAATATTCTACTATAACTTTGTATGCCCTAATTCCTGCTATATATTGGGTGTATTTCTCTTGTAATTGTAACTTAAAACGATACTAATAGTGAAGAGATTGCCCAATGCGACACCATAATTATTTCCTTTTTGATTGTGAAACGGTTTTCCATGTAACAAAATTACCCGTCTTGTTTTTCTCAAGAACTAGTATTAGAGCCTAGTTTAGCTAAATAGTAGAAGCGACAAAGATGGACGAAGGGAGGATAATAACCAATTGGTTCGACGGCAATGACTTTGGATCTGGAAGACACAAATCAAGGATCTGCTGTTTTAGAAGAACCTGCATTAGCCTTTGTGGGGACAAAACCAAGATCCAACCACCAAAGAAGACTTAGAATTGTTAGACCAACATGCCCTAGGTGTGATTCATCTCACGTTGACGCGAAACATTGCCTTCAACATCGCCAACAAGAAGACAATGGTGTAATTAATGAGGGCTCTATCCCACATGTACAAGAAGCCCTTTGCATTAAATAAGTCAAATCTTATCCGTCGTCTGTTCAATTTGAAGCTGGACAGAGGTGTTTCTATGACTGGTTCGCGTTCTCTATTTCCTGTTAACTATCACTTTTCTAATTCACGACGGCTACAAGAGGGAGGACAGATTTTCAGATTTATTCGGGCTGAGGGCCTTGGGCCTTTTCTTTTCTTCTATAAGCCCAAGTAGTACATATTATGCAATTCAAAGCAAAATAAAGGTCGTATGGAGAGCATTTTGTCAATGCGCATTAAATGTGAATACCCATATAATAAACCAATTCAGATAGAACATTATAGAGGTTGATTAGACAGTGCCAATAAAGTATGTAAAGTAGAAGACGAATGGTCACAATCACAACAAATCAAAATTGGATGCTGCCAAATAGTTTTATTGGTGCAGATGGGAGAAAAGAGAGCGCATGAGTTGTTATATAATGATCCCGAGCGAGGGATAAAGATAAATCAACCACTATGTGAGAACTTTCAATGACTCTTCCCCTTCTTTCTCCAATTGACTAGTCTGCTTTGCTAGGGCCACAAGTAAATTTCTTAATTTAGTGATGAATCGTTCCGTTACTGCTTTGACGAAACCTCAATCACGTAAAATTGCCTCTGTTACAGCTGAGAAATGCACGAATCTGATGTGGGAATAATAGTCTCTAATAATGTCTCTGTCTTTCTTTTTTTCTTTGTACTTCACTGTTTCAGCTGTCCAGGGTCGACTCAGCAGCGGGATTGTGCGGACCATTTCTTCAGAAAAAGTATCACATCCTTAAAAAAAATGAATAATTCATTTTCGAGAAAATGCAGGAATAGGTGTTCCTAATACGTCTTCACCATGAAAGGACTTGCCTGGTTGGTGATTTGCTTACGATTTTTTGGTATATCATGCCATTGTTACATAAAGCATGCAGGATGTTCACACCATTTAGTCATCTGCTGTGCATTTGTGTTATGACAACATTGACAAGGATAAGCAGAGCAAGCATCTGAATATCAGAGAGGTAAAAGACCGATTCCAGCCAAAAGTATGATCTGAAAAACTAATAAGTAGTCAAACTTCCGTACGTGGATAATACTCCCCAAGAAGAAAACTCAAGATTTCTATAAATTAAAAATTCGATATGTAGAAGGTAAGAAACCGGGGAACGAAGACTCACTATTGCTGAATAAGTCTTCCAAACTTAGCTTTGTGGAGCAGGTGCCCATTGGAATATTATACACCGTTAAATTAATAAAACATTTTGTGCTTCTAGCAATTTTATTACTCAAAGATATAAGGTAGCGGGACTGTCTTCCCAACTTTCATCTCAAAATTGTTAGCACAAAATCTATCATGACAATTACGGTTAGAAAGTTGCCTTCATCTACCCATCGTTAACAAATCTTCCACTTCTCTGAGAAAATCTGTGGAGGAGCTTCGAGGTTAAAAACAGTAGAGGGACATTTGGTTGTTTCAAGGGAATTAGCTAAAATTCTTTATTGTTAACAGCGAAAACCTCTTTTGAATTAAACCTTCCTAAGCTTCTTTTTTCAACAGAATTAGGTGACTTGTGTAATATCGACCAGCTCAACATGGAAACAGTTACACCCTTGATCCTCAAGTAAGCAATGTCTTATAAGTTCTAGAAGCCATTGGAAACAGACATTGCTTACAAATTTAAACTTCTGTAAAACCTTTCTGCTCATTA
The DNA here is from genome assembly GCA_031216285.1 of Syzygium syzygioides. Lineage (NCBI taxonomy): Eukaryota > Viridiplantae > Streptophyta > Magnoliopsida > Myrtales > Myrtaceae > Syzygium > Syzygium syzygioides. Next base: position 35,063,800 of record CM062249.1, read on the forward strand.
GTCGCAGCTTTGGACAACACCATCTTATTTCTGACCACCGATTAACCATTTGCGGAAAAAAGAGAGTTTGCACAAAAGCATCAGTTAATGGACAAGGCACTAACTACACTAAATGATTCATCATGAGTTATGAACTCGCATTGTGTATCCAAACGTTTTTAATGTATCAAGTTTTGAGCAACGGAAGAGTGACTCACTGCTATGTGTATTGTTACTAAGTTCAGTGTTTGGCATGGTAAATCAGATGAAGCCCCTAATTATTACTGATAGGGAATATCAACAACCTAAGAATTTTCATGGTGAAGGTGAGTTTGAAAAGAGCTTTTCCTACTCCAGAGACTAGAGAGGGTCTATTCAATCCACTTCAGATGCATGAAACTGTGTTCAGAAAACAGTCCTTGTTTAATCATGCTGCTCCAAATTGATGCTGAAGAGATGAAGAGGTGAAGGAGGACTAATGCACGGTTGTAAAAATTATGAACGAGCAATTCCATAGCTGATAATATGCATTGTTTAAGCTGCAGATGAACCGACCAAAAGAAAAAAAAAGCTGGAGATGAGAAAATCAAACTAACTGCCACGTGATCGTAGTGGTTATGGAACAGACCATTCTTTTGAATTTAAGAAGGGGAAATAAAGGTCAAACCTTTGAAAACATGGTAATCTGCAGGAAAGCCTGTTGAGTAAATTGTATACCAGGTCAAGCACTGTCATCTATAAATAGAGACCATCTTAGCACGCAAGGCACCTCACTCCACCCTCGAGCAATAATACCCTGAGATCAAAGCCTGGAAATAGAACCTGAGATCAAAGCCCTACCTCCCGCCCACAATGAAGTCCCTTCCCATAAGCCTTCTCATTTTGGCTTTGGCGACTGCAACTGCCCTTGCTTATGACCCAAGTCCTCTTCAGGACATATGCGTGGCCATCGACGACCCGAAGTCTGCAGGTTGAACCTCTATTCTGCTGTTATTGACATTCTGTTTTCTTCTGGTTAATGATGCTATAAACAGAATGCGCAAAAAGGTTTTGTTTTGGTAGCATGACAACATTGTTACCTATCATAGCTAGTCTAATAGTTATTGCATATTGAGTGATGCATATTTAGATGAGTTCTGTTTTCTTATGCAGTGTTTGTGAACGGGGAGTTTTGCAAGGACCCTAAGCAAGCCACTGCAGATGACTTTGTCTTTATGAAGTTCAGAAACCCTGGGAATACTGCAAACCCACTTGGATCAAAAGTCACACCTGCTACAGTCCTTGAGTTTCCAGGACTCAATACTTTGGGCATATCCATGGCTCGCATTGACTTTGCTCCCGGCGGTCTAAACCCTCCCCACACTCACCCCCGTGGCACTGAGGTTCTGGTTGTCATCGAGGGCACACTCCTTGTTGGCTTCGTCACATCTAACCAATTGAACAATACTCTTTTTACCAAAGTCTTGTACCAAGGCGACGTGTTTGTTTTCCCAATTGGACTCATTCACTTCCAGTTGAATACTGGAAAGACCCCTGCACTAGCCTTTGCTGGTTTGAGCAGCCAAAACCCAGGAGTCATTACCATAGCGAACTCCATCTTCGGAGCGAAGCCACCCATTTCTGCTGATGTTCTCACCAAGGCCTTCCAAGTGGACAAGAAAGTTGTGGACGACCTCCAGGCAAAGTTTTGGTACGACAACAACTAAATGGAGCAGATGACCAGAAAAATGCCCACAGAGCATGTGACCCATTATAGCGTATGAGATCATTGCAACTCTCCATGAGAGATTGCCAAGAATAAATCAATAATTTATCTCAATGTTTATACGGAATTTATATAACTTTTGTATGAATCATTGAGCAATAAAGATCATTTACTATGAAGCTCCTTCACCACCACCGCACCCCACCCCCCTCTCTTTCTCTGTCCCTCCCTGCTTCACTAGTCAGATCAGCCTCAAAATGTTCATTGAAATGTTGTTGTCATCTTATAGAACACATAAGGTTGTTGGACACATTCCATTACGGGGCTTGAACTTGCATAGAGATTCGATAAAGCTCTACAAAATTGGTGTCACCTTTTTCATGCTCCAATTTTGTGGAGTCGAGGGAAAGGAAGTCCTAGTCCACGCACCACTTGTCATCAAGAGCAATGCTCCGTGCCGCCTCGTTGCCAACTTGTTTCGTATATACCAGGATGTATCGTCATTTGTAGAAAACATGCGGTATTCTCACAGTTCGACATCTGCATATCTGTGAAAACTGTCCGATTGCAATTTGGTGGAGCTTTTACAATTCATGTGTCTCACTCCATGCTGAATTTCAGACCATTTTCAAAACCATGATTAGTTTCAACCAAAAGCCCGATTTGGAAAACCATTCACTAAGATACTGTGCCATAGGCAAAGAATACTCCCTAAAATAACTCTAGGTAATGGAGTTGATTAAAAGAAGAATATGGAGATTTAAAAAACAAAAGGAAGTGAGGAACAAAGACTCACTATAACCAAATCGATGTCCTCTACAATATTTTATATAGATCAGGTGTTCGGAAAAGAATAGAGAGCACTAGAACTTTCCATTCTTTGCCAGTAGGGAAGGACAATTATCTAATAAACTTTTTGTATCGAAAACGGTTTGGATGTGAAGCTCGCAGAAGAGATGCAATTTAGAAGTCACCATTATCTACACCTTTTCAACAACTCTTCCATTTCACCGTGTTATATTAAGAAGTATAAACTGCCTTTTAACAGATCTGCCCCTTCTTCTGCAATTTCTTATAAAGGAGTCCTCGTTAGCAGATGTCAAAAAATAACCTTCTTTTTTATTTTTATGTTATAGGTTTTATTTCTTTTTCAATCATCCTCCCCAGTACATATTCGTTTTGGATCTAATAAACAGAACCAAGATTGGTTGGCCTCTGATTGGTGTTGCAGTTTTTACATCCTTGCAATGCATGAAAAACATTAAAAAAAAAAAACAGAAGTACATGATTGAATCGTAATGCAATGCATACACCAGACATAGCGATGAAGTTCCTCTACATTTCCCTTTCCAAAAGCTTCAAGTGACCCAATTTACTTCATCAAGAGGACTGCCCGAGGCGCTGTGTGCAGGAATAGTTCACAAAAATTTGCAAACTCCCAAGGTCTGGTTGTTATGACTTACATTATATGGAGGTAAGTGACGCATAAAACAAAAATTGAAACTATTGATTCTCAAATTACATTTTAGGAGCCAAAAGCCAATGGACCTACAGCATATCTGAAGCTTTTTCAAGTGAAAAATAAGAAAGCGCGTATCTTGATTAAACCAAACCATAATGGTAGCGCATTTCTTAAGTAAACCAAAGCATAACGGTGTTCAGAAGGATGAAATGGATATCGAATTGTGCCTATTTAATCAGAAATGCCATATCTCTATGCAATTTGACTTGGGATTAAACTGAGGATAATACAATCATGTCCAGTGTTCTGCCTGAGTCCTTGATCTATTCCCAGCATAGTTCTCTCTCTCGTACATTAATCAACACATGCTTGCTAGGTCGTCCTTGCTCAAGGAAATTTTCAAATTCCAACAACATAAAAAACTAAAGTAAAAATTATGTTGATCCTCTAGCAGGCTCGTTCGACCCCATCTACAAGTCCAATCCAAAAACTATAAGACAATCTAAAAATCCATTCAACATAATATGAGATAACCTTCTTAACAATGCCTAGCCATGTGAAACAACCTTAAGAAATGCTTTAGTCCTGGATAAGATATTTTTTTAGTCCAACATATGAAGTGCTTTGCAAGCAAGCATATCTCCGAATACTCTTAGTAGTTTCCTCCAAATAACAGAGTGGATCAAATTTCTAATTTAACATCGATAAAAACTAGCAACCACAGACTATTTCTTTCAGGAATGTGAAAGCACATGTTCCTAAGACATGGAGATTGACCCTTTCAACAACATTTGCCGAGACAATATTGTATCAGTCCTTAAACAAGTTGAGCACGAAAAGGTGTCAGGTAGCAATTATATAAGATAAACATGGTTAGGGTCCTCTCGATTACTAGGGTCGGTTCTTGGCCCCTAGATCACGTCAAATCACCCACACCAGTACATGAATGGTTGTGATAAGAGCCATCACTCGAATGTTCCTTTTTTAAGACTTGGCCTACATGGATTTAGTCCCGGGTCGTCGCACCGCTTCATGAAGGTTGCTGTTCATTTCTTTATCTGAGGAATAGGAAATCAAAGTAATGGACCCGTGCTTGTAGTTGTTGTGGAATGACTCGTCCATTGTGTCTAAAGCTAAACTTGCATAATATTTGTAGTTTTGTCAAATAGAGCACTTGTCGCCATGCCTCGTCAGGTAAATTAGCTGGAGAGAGCCCACGTAGGCTTTCTAACTTATTCAACACTCACCTTTAACAAAAACTTAAGCCAACAAGTTTAGTATCAACTGAGTAAATTAATTGCTCTCACCTCGACATGTAAATTATACATTAATATATATGACTTGAAACCTATTTCACTAATACTCTTAGATGAACGCCTTAAAAAATTAGCTTCCTAGTACTTCATGTAGGGGATTAATTACAGTCTAGTCCTTTAAATATCCTTGTTTGAGCAATCTGATCCATTGCAAACTTTTTAGGCAATGTAGTCTCTAACTTAAACATATTTGTCCGATTGACTCATCCGGTGATCTAAGTGTTACTCCTATTGTCAATTCGTTTTTTTTTTTTGGTAACCCAGGGAACCCCCGCACGGCCGACAGCCGGGGAGTAAACCCTGGGGGCGACACGTGCTAGCCACCACACACGTGCCACCGGTTAAGTCACCCTGCGGTGCCCGGGATTCGAACACTCAACCTTTTGCGAGAGGAAGAGTGCGCACTCCAGCAACGCCACCCAGGCGAGTGGTAGCTATTGTCAATTCGTTGATATATCGATATACGAAAGTGTTTATGATGTGGGCCCACGCTGGAATAAAAAACACAAAAGTACCAAAGAAAAGATTTGTGAATCGAGAAGAGCATGTGTCACACCCTGAACCCTATCCAGCACGCAACACACTTCTCTCCGATCGATTAGTGTGACATCCCAGGGTATCGCCGACCTCACTTAACATTATAAGAGATTTGAAACAATCAATGGAAACCATAAATAATCGGACAAATGAAACTGGAAAGAATAGGGAGAATGTACATTTTCATTTCTCATTCAAACCCACACAATATTCACAATTCTACAACCGCCATATACATATGCACACTGTACTCTAAACCACCGATATAAAAAAGATCGATGACCTGGGCTTTCTATCCTCAAAAATGGTACTCGCCAAAATGCCTATTCTCGACCCCTACTTTAGTCCCTACGCCCTCTACTTAGCGTCCACTCTAAGTCAAACTCTCCGTCCTCTAAACCTGAATTCCCCTGGACGGTCTATTCCTCTTAAGACTCCGACTCAGCCTCAATCTCAATCAAGTTATTGATATCACCCGACTCCGCTAGAACTTCAATCAGCTCCTCTTTGACGGGCTCCTCATCGGATTCGTCCTCTGGCACAAATTCGGGGTCATGCCATTGTTCGTACGGGAGTATATACTCCAGTTCTTCTCCTGGCTCATCCTCAGGCTCGATGGGTTCATCCTCGGGTTCGGCCTCAGGCTCTTCCTCTTCTGGTTCTTCCTCTGGAATCGGCTCAAGATCCACGTCCATTGGATCGTCTTCTGCTAGAGACTCTTTGTCACGCCCCGAACCCCGTCGAACTCATAACATCCCGCTCCGATCGAATTGTTGTGACGTCCCAGGAACATCACCAACCCAACCCAAACTTCAGAAACACACGTGGAAGCGAATATATAAAAACCCCTGACTAAAAAGATGACGACGAGGTAGATCATCAGAACAGCCAAAGAACAACCTCATACATTTTATACAATGTCACTACACCAAACATACCAACATCACATTACATACGTACATAACAAATAAGCATTCACAGCCACCGACTAAACAATAGGATCGAGGGTCTAGTTAACTTAACTTCACTATAGATCGATCTATTAATCCAAAAGCAGCTGGTCAGACCTATTCTATGCAACCCCTAAAATACTCTAGGGAAACCTACTGGTCGCCCTCTTTTGATATGCTCTTGAGTCTTTTGGCTTCTGCTCCAAAGGATCACCTATGGTTCCACTGGGCACCATGGGCAACCCCTCAAACTCCAAAAAAGAGAAGGCGGACCTCCTAGGTTTACGGCTGGGGGTCTAAAATTATGGATTATACAATTATGAGACGAATCTCAATAAGTGTACAACCCCAAACCCTACATAGGCCCTCACGTACCGCCAGACGGAACACGCACAACACCCTAACAATCAACCAAACTAACAAACACACACGATCTCACCTGGGACCCGACATGCACGTACCTGTACGTTAGTTAATAATACAGCCGACAGGCCACAGGAATACGTCACAGCCGCGCACATACCTCGATTATAAGGCAAAACCCACTATGGCACATCCCATACCATGCCTAGCAGTTTTCACCCCATAATTGAGCACTATTTATGCTATACCAACCACACTCGCACACGAACTCACACCACGCGTCAACTTTCACAAATCTCGCACATCAAGCTAAATCCAGCTCATCCTCAACTTTTCCACCACTATCCCGCCCGCGTAAAACGCGTTAGGCCAACAGTCTTCTGACCTCGTCAGGCATCGTCACCCCGTCAAGCCGGGCATCTCCACCTCGTCAGGGACAACATCGTCCCGCGTAAACGAACACGCCTCAGGACGAAATCCTACACTCAACTTGCCTTCTACCGCGCCTGCGTAAAACGCATCAGGCCAACGTTCTTCTAACCTCGTCAAGCATCATCACCCCGTCGGGTCGGGCATCGCCACCTCGTCAAGGACGGCATCATCCTGCGTAAACGAACACCCCTCAAAACGAACCTTTTCCAACCAATCTTACATTCCCGTACCTTCGTTCCACTCATACCACACGTACCACACGTACACACAGCCACACATACACACGGCCATATACAATCCATAAACCCCACATACATTACACTATTACACATTCTCGTCACACGAACACACCATACGATCACACACGATTGGCACGCCAATTCATCGCACAATCACACTACTACATCACCACACCTCACGGCCACACACACGAGGCACGGCCAAACCACAATCAGTCTAGAACACATTCTAAACCAGCCAACATCCACAATTTGCACAACCACATACATAATTCGATTCAAGGCATATTACTACCAATCAATCGCACAATTTAGCCACAATCAATCCATAACACCTCAGCCCTATCCGTGCCTACCAAACCACAGATTTTCAACCACTAAATCAGTCCATAATAATCCAAGATCTAGTCTCGTTCTACACTCCAAAACAGCCACTGTAATCACCTAAACTGAGCCCTAAACGTGTCATACAATACCCGAGGTCCTAAGCGACATTTGGGGAGGATACTTACCTCGAAAAGGCGTGACAAACAGGGCTGAACAGTGGCTGGGATGGCCGAAACAGAAGCAGCAGCAGAGCAGCAGCCGAGCAGCAGCAGCAGCAGCGCTAGCGGCCAGGCGGGCGAACGACGGCCAGGTTGCGAACGGGTGGCTAGCGAGCAGCAATCAGGTGGCTGAGGGTGGCAATGGTGATGTATGGGCCAGGGAAGGTTGGCCAGAGGTGGCTCGGCGGCGGCTGGGGCTGATTGGAATAATAAAACAAAGGGAGAGAGGGAGACGGGCGGTGAGAGTACACGGCCGGGGAAGAGGAAGCACCGGCAGCGGACGGCTGGGCTAGGCAGCGACCGACGGCGACGAGCTGGTGGCCGGCCAAGGGGGGCTCACGCACGGGGGAGGGGAAGAGAGACCAATCGTTAGGGGGGTGTGAGGAGAGAGAGAGTGAGAGAGAGAGAGAGAGAGAGAGAGAGAGAGAGAAAGAAAAGATTAAATATTCTACCCCCAATAATTGACTCCGGAAATTATTAAAATACCCTTCTAACTACCCTCTGATCTAATGGCCAAGATTCGATCTCATCCACATCCGATAGCCCACGCTTAATCTTGTCCGACAAGTCAAGGGGCAAAAAGGTAATTACTCAAAAAGGGAGAGGGCCATTCCTATCCTTCATATTTTTGGCCAAACAGGATATTTTTCAGTCCCCCGACTCAATCCAGTCCTTAAAATTCGTTCGCGGTCTCAAGGGTAAAATGGTAATTTTTCAATTTCGAACCGAATTTCAATTTTTGTCCATACCAATTCCAAATATGTGTGGCCACTCAAAAATGGTGTCGGCCGCGCAAAATGGTCACTTGCGCCCTCGAAAATTGGCTTCAAAGTCTTGAGGGGCAAAATCGTAATTTTTCACTTCCGAGTCGAAATTCTATTTTTTGACCGTACACGCTCCAAATATGCGTGGCCACCCTAAAACGGTATCGGCCTTGAAAAATAATCTCGTATGGTCTCGAAAATTGACGTGGAGTCTAAAGGGGCAAAATGATCATTTTTTCGGTCCGGAACGAAATCCATTTTTTTGCAGAAATGGGTGGCCCCAAGGTTGGCCAAGCCAAAAACGTCATCGGCCGCTCAAAATTGTCACTTTCAAAATTCTCAATTCCCAGGCCCAAATTTTAAGAAATGGCTAGAATCGTACCATCGCGACTTTAGCTTATCTCTTGCTAACGGATGGTTCATTGAGATTGCGCTGTCAACCCATGATCGACACTAAGTCAAATCACATTTAAGTTTACTCAAATCAAGGCAATGTCGATTGTCATGTAATTGCGAGGGTCTATCGCTAGTTTCCTTTGGAAACGATCAATCAAATAGATTGCTCTTTGTTGGCTCAAAACATTCCCTCGCCAATCCTCATGGTCGAAAGTCGAACCAAGCTCGAGCTTTTTGGTCATGTAAACTCAACCCCCTGATGGCCTTATCTTTAAGGTTAGCATCCCATGAATGCGCGGTTCCGGGTGAGATCTCACTATAAGTGCATTGGCCAAAATATTCATTTTATGAATTCCGGGAAAAGGATCGAAAATTCAGACTGTTACACTCTTCCGGCTCTGGTTTATGCTCAGACCTTGAAGACCCCGGTACTGCAGGCGTTGGCTGTAGTCCCGACTGCGCCAGACTAGTCTCCACACTAGTCAACTCGCCATCAGGAGAAGGTATAGCAGATGGGTCCCAGTCCCCGACTCCATTAAAGGGGACATCAAAATTGCGGACGAGACCAAACTCATTTACCCCGTCTCGGAAGAACCACGCAATGTAAGTATGGGGCTCTCATAAGGGTAATCCTACATCTACAAAAACTACAGCGGTATGCTTAACGGGTCCCAGTCCCCGACTCCATTAAAGGGGACATCAAAACTGCGGACGAGATCAAACTCATCTATCCCGTCTCGGAAGAACCACGCAGTGTAAGTATGGGGCTCTCATAGGGGTAATCCTACATCTACAAAAACTACAGTGGTATAGCAGACGGGTCCCAGTCCCCGACTCCATTAAAGGGGACATCAAAACTGCGGACGAGACCAAACTCATCTACCCCGTCTCGGAAGAACCACGCAGTGTAAGTATGGAGCTCTCATAGGGGTAATCCTACATCTACAAAAACTACAGTGGTATGCTTAATCCGAGTCATATGGTCATCCATAGGAAACTCTACAACATCGTATTCGGTGTGCATCGGTACTCCAAAATGCTCAGGCGGTAGTGGCGAAGGAGGATTCATTGTTCCTGTTGGGGCTCTGAAATGTTTGGTTGAAATAACCATGAGATTATATCTCAGTAAGCACACACCCTAAACCCCACCTAGACTATCATGTACACTCAGACAATCACAAAACACAATCACACACACAACCATCGCATAGCAAGCATATCGATTATTCTTACCTGGGCCTATCCTGCATGCAACCTGCACTTTAGTCACAACCACACCATATGCAATCACATGCATGTTCAAATCTCATTTCATGCATTTGTTCCGATTTCATCACATCTTTTCCACACCACTCATCAGTGACCCGCGTAATGGTACTACTTCAGGTTCACTGTAACCAACTCATCACAACACTCCAGGGCCCGCGTAATGATACCGCCTCAGGCCATGTATCTTGTCCGCGTAGTCGTATCGCCTCAGGCTCAACATCCATTCTCCTAACGCACAACTCGTGTAATGGTACCGCCTCAAGTTGGCTATATTCACGACACTACTCAGCCCGCATAATGGTACTGCCTCAGGCTATGTATCTTGCCTGCGTAGTTGTACCGCCTCAAGCTCAACACCCACTACCTACGACACAACCCGCATAATGGTACTGCCTCAGGTTGGCCGTCCTCCAGTTATACCGGGCATCGTCCCACGTAGTTGTATCGCCTCAGGACGAAAACATTCCCTATGATCGCACATGCCACACCACACACAATTTCATGCACATTAAGCATTCAACACGGTCGATTGACAATTAATTCAATTCAGCTTGGGCATGCACATAATCAAGCACATTTCAATCAATCAATTGAACACCAATGAGCCCAATTTCATCACCACAATTCAATCACAGTTCAAACACACAATCAACATATAAATTTGCATTTTTCCATATCCAAACTACGTCAAATCAATTCCGGCCCTTCACGACATTTTCACGAAATTCCGAGCCGGATCTAATGGTACCAACCATACACCAAATAGCACATCACAGCACTTAAAACAGCAATTTCCAGCCATCGATCGGCTCCTAAAAATCCACCGAACTCTTCCGATTTCAATCCTGAGGCCTGCCAAACATTTTCGCTCCTAAAATCGTACAATTCTGCACCTAATTAAACCCGATTTCACTTATAATTTTGTCCCTCGATACCCGACGTTCTAAATAAGGTTTAGGACGCGACTTACCGAACTCTAGACTAGCGTGGCTAGAGTGGAAAGCGGTGGCGATCGACGGGGACGACGGCAAGCGGCGGCACAGCTTGGCGGCGACAGTGGCGAGTGGCGACGGCCTCGGCTTTCTTGGCCGTGGCTCATGGCCACATGGGGGAGAGAAGGGGAGAGAGACGGCGGCGTGGGGGTGGTGGTGCTGCGATGGTCGGCATACGGGCAGCGGCTCGACGAGCAAATGGGTGGCGGCCGGCGATCAGCGGCGACGGCGTACGGCTATTGGGGAGAGGGCGATCGGGAGGGGGAGAGAGAGATGGGGCCAAGAGTTAAAGAGTGAGAGTGAGGAGAGAGAGAGTGGTTTTGGACTACATAGTGAAATTTTTGACCAAAAGTGGCAAATGACCATCTTGTCCTTTACTCACAATTCCAATCGATGGCTCGGATTCGATCTTATCTTGAAACCAACGGCCGAGATCGAATCTTTCTCAAAAATATCCAAGGGCAATTTGGGAATTTCATAAATTTTCAAGGGTAAAAATGTCCAACAAAAAAGTTAGGGCAAAATGACCAAAATGTCCCTCCGTCATATAACTTGCCCTTTATAAATTTCCAAAGATAAAATGGTCACTTTTCCATATTCTTGCAGAAATTAAATTTTTCTGAAGGATTTGGGACATTCCAAAGTTACACATTCCAACCACAACATCATCCTAACGTTCCGTTGTGACTTTCTAATTTTCCAATGTCCAATTTGGGCTCAATTAAATAATTAAATTTTATTAAACACAACTCGAGCATTTCTCAAACTAACGGGTGGCTTTTTGGGGAAATTCGCATGTGACCGATAATAAATCAAGTCACGTGCAAGTTCATTCGGTTTGTGATGACTTCGGTTGTCATTTAAATCGCGAGGATCAATCGCTAGATTCGAGGGGCACGATCGTTCAGTATATGTTCATGTTCATTCATCAATTTATTTCATGATCCAGCGGAATCACCCGCGATCCACTACTATGACAGTGGCGAATTGACCCCTATCTATCCTTGGATCGGTCTACAGTAACTCAAAATATAACCTCGACGATTTTTTGGTCGAAATTCATTTCAAGATCAAATTTTCTCTAGTCACACGAATTTAAATCCCTAATTAGCCTTTCCCTAATGGTTAGTATCCCATAAATGATTAGTTCCAGGCGAGAACTAATTACAAGTACGTTCATAAAACTAAGCATTTTATAAATCTCAAATGGGAAAAATTTCAGGATGTGACATGTCACATCCTCAATTTCAGTCCCTGGAAAATGTTTATGGTTTAAGTTTAATGGTTTTCCAATCGGAACTAAAATTTTTAATCTTGTTTTGGAAAACCGTATTTCGGATCCTTGGTACTCCTTCATTTTGTTATTTTTGGAGAGACTTTTGTGATCCGAATTTCCAAACAATTTCTTCTTGAAAGTTGTTCCAAACATCATGAAGTTTTACATACTTTAATTTCAGAATTTTTGGAGTTGATATGAGAGGTACAATGGCCTGATTTTCGGACCGTGTGAAACTGCCCAGAATGGGTATTTCGGTGATGTTCACACCGTATTTATTTTCTACAAGCTTTTCTGGGATGATTTTGGAAAAGTTTCCTTCATGAAAGTTATTGAGAACTTCCTTTTCTATAGCGTGTGTAAATTTGGGAATTTTCTGAGATGATTTGGATTCTAGACAGAGCTTATTTTGAGAAGTAAATATTCTGTTCCAACGAACTATTTTTAGTCTGTATTTGAGTGACTGAAAATAGTGTTTACATAGAGAATTAGATTTTGTGTTCTCATGAAAAATGTTTATTAAGGGCTTGTTTATGACATATCCGAATTTGAGAATTTTCGGAGTTCATTTACTACATTTTCAAGTCCTATTTCATGAACAGTGCAAAACCGTCCGGTTTTGTCATATTTCAAAGATTTAGCATTTTCTACATGAGAATGTGGGAATTTTGACTCGATATCTTCAGGTGACTTAAAGTATACGTTCTGAGCTTTCAAATGAGACATTTTATGCTTTGATTGCAGGTTATCCCAGGAGAAAAAGAAATTAACCAAGTCAAGGGTTAAATTTTTTTGTGGAAGTCACATTTATTGGTCCAAGCTTATCACCTTCATCATGGCTTTTGGCTTATGTTTTTAATAGGCCATGTGAGGTAAGCAATGACCTCATGCCCCAAATGACCTAAGCCATGACTTAAGCCACACATGACATATGCCATGACTTCATACCCCAAACTTTGGCCCCAAGTTTTGTCTTTCTATAAATAGAAAGAAGGCCATTCGGCCAAGGGAGAGAGAAAGAGAGAGAGAGAGAGAGGGAGAGAGAGAGTAGCCGTGAGGGAGAGAGATAGAGAGAGAGAGGACCAATGAGAATGAGATAAACATTGACCCTTCATCATTTTAGTTCATTAAGAGCATTTAATGACATTAAATGCATGCTATGATGAGTCTTGACTTTGAGACCTTGTCATGATGGTCATCTATCTTCTTGGGCAAGCTTGGATTAGCAACTTGATGAGCAAGTTTGAAGTTCTATAAATAGAGGAAGCCTCCCCTCTCTCTCACGCCACTTCTTCTCCATTCTCACGCCACTCTCTCCTCATCCTCACGCCAACTTCATCATCCTCTCCCTTTTCTTTTGTTTCTTGGCCCAAGAGATTCACGCTCAAAACAATCCCAAACCGGCCCGTGTCTCTTCTCGTTCCTACCCAAGAGCTATGGTTTGGCCTTCGTAGGCCTAGGTTGCTCGGCCAAGCAAGAAGGAAGCAAGGAGAAAGCCCGAAATTTCCCAAGTTCACCCATCTCGAATCCTGTTCTCTAGTTTTATTTGTCGTTGTGTAAGTAAACTTCTTAATATCGGGAAAGGAAGTTGTGATGCGTTGTGACACGGTTTGCTTGGACCGTTTCTCGGTCGTTTGGTTGATCGTAGTTGGTTCATTTCTTGAATTAATCATGTTTCGTGTTTGAAGTTTGTTTTAGAGGTAGAACCGAGATTTGACTGGTAAAGTACACATGTTATAGCCATGCTTGATGTTCTCTTGTATGAACTTTGCTATTGATCTACCATTGATGCGGGTACGGTAAGGGTCGACTTGTGCTAACGGCGATCCCCTCGTCCTCACTTAATATTAGTAGGTTTACTTGCTGAGTCTCCCCGACTCATCCTCCGTTGTTTTCCCCTTTTTCAGGTCCGTAGCAATGGCATCTCCCTTAGCCCGCGTTGGCAATCCTATGAAGCTGAGAGCCGAAGTGCTCACCATAATAAATGTTAGAGAGGATCGCGCCTACCACCAAATCACGACGCTTGTGATGTTCAATGAGGGCCTAACGGATTTGGTGCCTCAGGGCGGGCCGGCTCCGGGATAAAGCCACGGGTGGGATGTGAGATGGCCAAGCGGACGGGACCGGGGTAGAGGTGAAGAAGCGAGGAGCGAGAAGCTGTAATAGGTATAGGATAATCCAAGTCAAGATTTTCTATTTATAATCGGCTATAAAATATGTGTTGTTTGTCATGGCCCAAAGGGCTTATTAAAAACATGTTTGTATGCATTGTGAATATAAGGTTTGCTTATGATGCTGCTTGTCTTATTTTCGCTATGTATTGATTGTGATTGTCCTGAGTCATGCTTCCGCTTGTGTGTTTAAAGAAAGATAATAATGAACGGGACGTCACGTTAATGACCCCAAGGATGCCGAGGCATTACATGACAACTCTTCCCTCCTTACAAAAATTTCGTCCTCGAAATTTACAAATTTCACCACTACTCAAACAAATGGGGGGTATTGACATTGCATTATCTCTTCACTTTCCCATGTCACGCCTTTTGTCCCGTGGTATTCCCAAATAACCTTGATCATCGGGATCGTCTTGTTCCTTAGAACCCGTTCTTTTCGATCTTCAATCCTTACTGGTCTTTCGACATAAGACACCCTATCATCGACTTTGATCTCCTCATAATTTAACACATGAGTTGGGTCCAGTTCATATTCCCTCAACATCGATACATGGAATACATTATGCACTTACGATAAATTTGGCGGAAGTGCAAGGCAATACGCTAAATCCCTAATCCTTTCTAAAACCTTAAAAGGTCTCACATACCTTGGACTCAACTTACCTTTTTTGCCGAACCTAGATAATCCCCTTATGGGCGATACCTTAAGAAATACGTGATCCCCCACTTGAAACTCCAAAGGTCTTCGCCTTCTGTTTGCATAACTCTTTTGATGGCTTTGAGCTATTTTTAGCCTTTCGCAAATCACTTTAACAGCCTTAATTGACTGTTGAACTAACCCTGGGCCGATAATGCTCCTTTCTCCTACATTATCCCAGTACACGAGCGTTCTACATGTCCTACCGTATAACGCTTCAAAAGGCGCCATCCCAATACTCTGTTGAAAACTATTGTTATAAGCAAACTCTGCTAAGGGCAATTGCTCCTCCCATTTACCCTAAAAATCCAACACGCATGCCCGAAGCATATCCTCTAAAGTCTGAATTATCCTTTCAGATTGGCCATCCGTTTGTGAATGGTAAGCTGTACTGAATTGTAGCTTCGATCTTAACGCTATTTGTAGATTTTTCCAAAAATTGATGATAAATCTAGGATCACGATTTGAGGTTATTGACACTGGTACCCTATACAAACGAACTATCTGTTGCACATACAACTCAGCATATCAATCTAAGACGAAATCTTTTCACACTGCCAGAAAGTGTACCGACTTGGTCAATCTATCAATAATTACCCAAATAGTATCATGACCTATTTGACTTCTCGATAATCTCGACACAAAATCCATAGTTATATGCTCCCATTTCTATTCTGGGATTTCTAAAGGTCACAATAATCCTCTAAGCTTACAATGTTGTGCCTTCACTTCCTGGCATGTTAGACATTTGGCCACATGCCTGGCTACGTCTACTTTCATACCATTCCATCAGTAGTACTACCTTAAATTATGATACATCTTAGTACTACCTGGGTGGATACTATAACTACTACAATGCACTTCTGATAAAATTTCTTCCTTAAGCTCCGCATTGTCATGCACACATAAACATCGATGGAACTTCAGTATCTTGTCTTCAAATATCTGGAAGTTCGGCTTTCTCTTGATCTCATCCATCTCCAAAATCCTTTGGATTTCCTGATCCGTAGACCGTAATATCTTAATCTTCGCCTGAATCTCCGATTTAATCCTAAGCATAACCAACGGGCTCGAGACTTTACTTACTTCAAATCTAAACTCTGAGTCTCGCACCTTTTCTAACAATGTCCACTTCTTGACCATTAAATGTGCAATGCTCGACTTCCGACTCAATGCATCAGCTACCTGGTTGGCCTTCCCGGGATGATATAATATATCACAGTCGTAATCTTTCAACAATTCCATCTACCGACACTGCCTCATGTTTAACTCATTTTGAGAAAATAGATATTTGAGGCTCTGATGGTCAGTATAGATCTCAAAATTCTCTTTGCACAAATAGTGTTGCCAAATCTTCAGGGCGAATACTATTGCGGCTAACTCTAAGTCATGCGTTAGGTAGTTCAACTCATGCGACCTTAACTGCCTTAATGCGTAGGCCACTACTTGCCCATTTTGCATGAGTACACATCCCAATCCTTTCAACGACGCATCACTATAAATCTCATATCCTTCGCGTCTTGATGGAATAGTCAACACCGGTGCCGTTGTCAATTTATGCTTCAACTCCTGAAAACTCCTTTCACATTTGTCAGTCCATTCAAACCTCGTTTCCTTTTTCAACAAATGTGTCAATGGCGTAGCTATTGCCGAAAACCCTTCCACGAAACGACGATAATATCCAGCTAAGCCCAGAAAGTTTCGAACCTCTGTTATCATCGTTGGTCTCGGTCATTTCATTATCGCCTCAATTTTCGTTGGATCTACTGAGATTCCTTCCCCAGAGATCACATGTCCGAGAAATGCTACTCGATTAAGCCAGAATTCACACTTGCTAAACTTAGCATAGAATCCATTATCTCTCAAAGTCTATAACACCTTACTCAAGTGAAACTCATGCTCCTTTAAACTCTTCGAGTACACCAATATATCATCAATAAAAACGATCACGATTTGATCTAAGAACTCCTTAAACACCCTATTCATTAGATCTATAAAAGGCAGCAGGGGCGTTCGTTAATTCGAACGGCATTACTGTAAATTCATAATGCCCATATCTTGTCCTAAATGCCGTCTTCGAAATATCTTTCTTCCTAATTCTGAACTGATGATATCTTGTTCTCAGGTCAATCTTAGAAAATACTGAAGCCCCTTGTAACTGATTAAACAAATCATCAATCCTTGGCAAAGGATACTTATTTTTTATCGTCACTTGATTCAGCTGCCTGTAATCTATACATAACCTTAACGATCAATCTTTCTTTCTCACGAATAAAACTAACGCTCTCCATAGAGACGCACTAGGATGAATGAATCCCTTATCCAATAATTCCTACATTTGCACCTTTCATTCCTTTAACTCTGACAGCGACATTCTATAAGGTGCTTTCGAGGTTGGCTCAGTTCTAAGTGTCAACTTGATCACAAATTCTACTTCTCTTTCTAGTGGCAATCCTGGCAATTCCTGAGGAAACACATCGGGATAATCGCACACCACGGCTATATCTTCTAGCCTCGGCTCTTCAGCCGTCAAATCAACTACTGCCGCTAGAAATCCTTGACACCCTTCACTCAACAATTTCGACATTTCTAGCGATGAAATCCATGGAATCGAGGGTCCTCATCTATTTCTTACAAACTTAAATTCCGGATGTCCAATGGGATTAAATTGGATCACTCTGCTATTGCAATCCATTACAGCCCTCTGCTTAGATAGCCAGTCCATTCCTAATATCACATCAAAATCGTACATAGAAAGAACCGCTAAATCAATCATTTCATCCCTATCTCCAATCACAATCTTACAATATGGACATCCCAAGGAAACTAACATCTTATCATTTAAGGGAGTCGTCACGCATAACACAACATTAAGTAATTGCGGTTCTATTCCAATCAGCTCAACAAATTACGCAAATATAAAGGAATGTGACGCTCCAAGGTCAAATAAAGCATACGCAGCATGCTTGCACGGAGAAATCGTACTTGTGACAACCCTTGGCGCGTTCTCAATTTCTCTCTTGGCTATGGCGTACACTTGTCCTTGTGCCTGTGGCCTATTCTGATTGGCTATTCAGGCCGCTCCAGTCTGATTCCCATTCCAGGATGGCAACAACGCATGCGACCTATTCTTCCTAAGATTGGGGCAATACCTCACATGATGACCAAATCCGCCACACCCAAAACATGCTTTGCCTCAGGTTGGACAAGGTCCATTTCCATGCCTTTTCTCACATACCCTACATGGACCATTCTGATTACGAGCCGGCTTCCCGAATATTCCTTCTAATAGGAAGGACAAAACGTCTATTACTCGACATTGGCCTCTTCCCAAGATTACGATTATCCCTACCTTGGACAAACCTCGACCTAGAAGCTGCGGCCCTATCTACCTGATCCCGCTCAAGAACTTGAGCACTATCAAATATCTCTTCATAAGTCTTCAGATTCACCAGTAACAACTGGCTACGAATGTCAGCTTTCAATCCATCCCAAAATCTTCGCACCTTGTCATCGGGATGCTCTACCATTCTCAGCACGAACGTAGATGATCTAGCAAATTCCGCCTTATATTGATCCACCGTCATCTAGCCTTGGCGGAGTCTCATAAACTCAGCTAGCTTTCTTTCCTTAGCACTTGCCGAGAAATACTTTTCATAAAAACTTTCGGTAAAAGCAGCCTAAGTCTGGGTTGTACCCTCAGGAAACACCCTATCCCTAGTGGCCTTCCACCAATCATTCGCATTATCCTATAATTGATATACTGGCAGAGTTACTTTTTCAATCTCAGTGCACCCCAACACCTCAAAAGCTTTCTCAAGTTCCTCTACCTATCGAGGTGCAGCCTCAAGGTCACCTCTTCCAGTAAACTTAGGCGATTTCAACTTCATAAACTGCTCAACCAATTGGTGCATTTGTCTATTCGCATTCACTTGCCCCTGCCCTGGATTCCTATTAGTATTATTTGCAATATAGGCCATAGTGGCCTCGGCAGCTTGGGCAATCATAATAGCTCGTTCATGATTTTGCTGTCCTATCAGGTTACCGATCTGTTCTAGGGTCCTCATGACTGCTTCTATTCTAGGATCCTCTACAGGTCTAACCTCAACTCTGGGATTCACTGCAGCTCCAACTTGAACTCCAGGGTTTTCTACCGTTCTAGCACCCATTATGAGGTCCTCTACAGCTCTAGCTCGAGCACGACCTCAACCTCTGTTCCCCTTCCTGCGCCCCTTCTTGGAACTCTTCCTTCGCTGCTCATCGTCACAATTCTATCACTCTCTTACCTGCTATAATTTCACTTAGGAATTAGTAACCTAGGCCAACTAGATCAGTCTAGTCCTAGGCAGTGAATTAATGCAAGAATTTACTCAGCAGGCAATCAATCACTACATCACAAGGCTATCATCAATAAGGTCTAAACACTTACCTCAGGTCCAGACGCACCTACATTTCAATCATCACAACAATCAATTCACCCACTCAATCACAACAAACAATCTAGAGGCACATGTGGCTTATTCCGCCCTAGGACTTACTAAGGTCTCCCTAATTACTACCCCAAGATCTCTGCTTCTTATCACTCTAAACTTCAACCAGTTTAGATCAAGTTGTCCTTGCTCTGATATCAAACTAAACCGTGATGTCATGCCCCAAATCCTATTGAGCACGCGACACACATCTCTCCCGTCGATTAGTGCGACATCCTAGGGTATCGCTGACCTCATTTAACATTATCAGAGATTTGAAACGATCAGCAGAAACCACAAATACCCGGACAAATGAAACTGGGGAGAATAGAGAAAATGTACATATTCATTTCTCATTCAAACCCTCACAATATTCACAATTCTACAACCGCCATATATATATATGCACACCGTACTATAAACCATCGATATCAAAAAAATCGATGACTTGGGCATTTTATCTTCAAAAATGGTACTCGCCAAAATGCCTATTCCTGACCCCTACTCTAGTCCCTACGCCCTCTACTTGGCGTCCACTTTGAGTCAGACTCTCCGTCCTCTGGACATGAATTCCCCTGGATGGTCTGCTCTTTCAAGGACTCCGACTCAGCCTCAATCTCAATTGGGTTATTGATGTCACTTGACTCTGCTGGAACTTCGACCTGCTCTTCTTAGGCGGGCTCCTCATCGGATTTGTCCTCTGGCACAAATTCGGGGTCGTGCCATTATTCGTACGGGAGTATATACTCCAGTTCTTCTTCTGGCTCATCCTCAGGCTCGACGGGTTCATCCTCAGGTTCGGCCTCAGGCCCTTCCTCTTTTGGTTTTTCCTCTGGAATCGGCTCAAGATCCACATCCATTGGATTATCTTCCGCTAGAGACTCTTCCAACTCCGGTTCGTGCTCAGCCCCTTAAGACCCCGGTGCTGCAGGCGCTGGCTGCAGTCCCTACTGCGCCAAACTAGTCTCCACACTAGTCAACTCGCCATCAGGAGGAGGTATAATAGACAGTTCCCAGTCTTCGACTCCATCGAAGTGGACATCAAAACCGCGGACGGAACCAAACTCGTTTATCCCGTCTTGGGAGAACCACGCAATGTAAGTATGGGGCACACATAGGGGTAATCCTACATCTACAAAAACTACAGTGGTATGCTTAATCAAGGTCATATGGTCATTCATAGGAAACTCTACAACATTATGTTCGGTGTGCATCGGTACTCCAAAACGCTCAGGCGGCAGTGGCGGAGGAGGATTCATTGTTCTTGCCAAGGTTCTAAAATGTTTAGTTGAAACAACCATGAGATTCTCAGTAAGCACACACCCTAAACCCCACCTAGGCTATCACGTACCTCCAGACAATCACAAAACATAATCACACACCCAACCATCGCATAGCAGGCACATCAATTATTCTTACTTGGGCCTATCTTGCATGCAACTTGCACGTTAGTCACAACCACACCATATGCAATCACATGCATGTTCAAATCTCATTTCATGCATTTGTTCCGATTTCATCACATCTTTTCCACACCACTCGCCAGTAGCTCGCATAATGGTACCGCTTCAGGTTCACTGTGACCAACTCATCACAACACTCCAGGGCCCGCGTAATGATACCGCCTCAGGCCATGTATCTTGTCCGCGTAGTCGTACTGCCTGAGGCTCAACATCCATTCTCCTAACCCACAACCCGCGTAATGGTACCGCCTCAAGTTGGCTATATTCACGACACTCCTAGGCCCGCATAATGGTACCACCTCAGGCCATGTAACTTGCCCGCGTAGTTATATCGCCTCAGGCTCAACACCCACGACCTACGACACAATCTGCGTAAGGGTACTGCCTCAGGTTGGCCGTCCTCCGGTTATACCGAGCATCGTCCCGTGTAGTCGTACCGCCTCAGGACGGAAACATTTCCCACAATTGCACATGCCACACCACACACAATTTCATACTCATTAAGCATTCAACACGGTTGATTGACAATTAATTCAATTCAGCCCGGCGTGCACATAATCAAGCACATTTCAATCAATCAATTACACACCAATGCGCCCAATTTCATCACCACAATTCAATCACAGTTCAAACACACAACCAACGTACAAATTTGCATTTTTCCATGTCCAAACTACGTCAAATCAATTCCGGCCCTTCACGACATTTTTACGAAATTCCGAGCCGGATCTAATGGTACCAACCATACACCAAACAGCACATCACAGCACTTAAAACAGCAATTTCCAACCATCGATCGGCCCTTAAAAATCCACCGAACTCTTTCGATTTCAATCCTAAGGCCCACCAAACATTTCCGCTCCTAAAATCGTACAATTCCACACCTAATTAAACCCAATTTCACTTCTAATTTTGTCCGTTGATACCCGACGTTCTAAATAAGGTTTAGGGCGCGACTTACCGAACTCTAGACTAGCGCGGTTAGAGCGGAAAGCGGTGGCGATCAACGGGGATGGCAGCGAGCGACGGCGCGGCTTGGCGGTGGTATTGGCGAGTGGCGACGGCCTCGGCTTTCTTGGCCGTGGTTCATGGCCACACGGGGGAGAGAGACGGCGGCGTGGGGGTGGCGGTGGTATGGCGGCTGGCGTACGGGCGGCGGCTCTGCGGGCAGACAGGCTGCGGTCGGCGATCGGCAGCGATGGCGTACGGCCAAGGGGGAGAGGGCGATAGGGAGGGGGAGAGATAGATGGGGCCGAGAGTTAGAGAGAGAAAGTGAGGAGAGAGAGAGTGGTCTTGGACTAAATAGTGAAATTTTTTATCAAAAGTGGCAAATGACCATCTTGCCCTTTACTCACAATTCCAATCAACGGCTCAGATTTGATCTTATCTTGAAACCGACGATCGAGACCGAATCTTTCTAAAAAATATCCAAGGGCAATTTGAGAATTTCACAAATTTCCAAGGGCAAAAATGTCCAACAAAAAAGTTATGGCAAAATGACCAAATTGCCCCTCCGTCAAATAACTTGCCCTTTATAAATTTCCAAGGGTAAAATGGTCACTTTTCCATATTCTTCCAAAAATTAAAGTTTTTTGAAGGATTTGGGACATTTCAAAGTTACACGTTCCAACCACAACGTCGTCCTAACGTCTCATTGTGACTTCCTTATTTTCCGATGTCCAATTTGGGCTCAATTAAATAATTAAATTTTGTTAAACGCAACTCGAGCATTTCTCAAACTAATGGGCGGATTTTTGGGGAAATTCACATATCCGACCAGTGACCGATAATAAATCAAGTCACGTGCAAGTTCATTCGGTTCGTAATAATTTTGGTTGTCATTTAAATCGCGAGGATCAATTGCTAGATCCGAGGGGCACGATTGTTAATTCATTTCGTGGTCTAGCGGAATCACCCGCTATCCACTACTATGACAGTGGCAAACTGAACCCTAACTATCTTTGGATCGACCTATAGTGGCTCAAAATGTTACCTTGACAATTTTATGGTTGAAATTCAATTCACGATCGAATTTTCTTTAGTCGCACGAATTTAAATCCCTAATTAGCCTTTCCATAATGGTTAGTATCCCAAGAATAATCAGTTCCGGGTGAAAACTAACTACGAGTATGTTCATAAATCTAAGCATTTTATAAATCCCAAATGGGCAAAATTTTAGGATGTCACAGCATGCCCACAGAAGGTCGAGATGGGGTAGGTCAACCTGGCACTCTTTGAGGCCTCGTTGGGCCTGGCCATGCTTAAGCAAGGTCACAGCCTCCTAGTATTTCCAGTAGTAAGGGTCAATCATCGCCGGGGCATCATCAACCCTAATGAAGGTAAGGGAGGGCTTTCAACACAACCCTCAGAGCAAGGTAAAGGGATCACGAGCCCTCAAATTTCAAAAAAATGGCTCGAGAGCCCTAGCCACTCCTCAGCGAGGCTGGCGAGCCCTAGACACCGCACGTGCACAATGAAGGCCTACCAGTGCTCTCTTGGATGGCGAAGGGCTAGCAACACTTTGCCAAAGCAACGGTTCCTAACCTTCTACCATTTTTAAATAACAATACTTTTTAATTCTTGAAAACAAAGTTTCTCATTCTATCCTTTGATTGGTTTTGTAAGGTCAGAGAAAATATGAGAGAGTAATTGGGGCATATAACAAGAAAATTGTCCAAAAGTCCTAAACTTATTACACATTTGTCAATTTAGTCCTAAACCTTTCAATTTTTCCAATTGAGTCATAAACTTTTTGACGTTTTGCCAATTGAATTCATCCAATCAATTTTGGCTGAAAATCGCTGAAGTGGAAGCCAGCCTTATTACATGCAAGCACTTTTGCTTACAAGTTCTAACTTTTGTAAAACCTTTCTACTCATTAGCTTGTAGAGCACTTGCAGCTTTGGACAACAACTTCTTATTTCTAACCTACCATTAACCATTTGCGGACAAAAGAGACAAAGTTTGCACATGAGCATCAATTAACATGAGTTATGTGTTAAAATATTTAAAGAATAAATCACTCATTTATCTATTAGCTTTAGAACAATTAGTAGTAATTCCACAAAATCTCATATGGTATCAGAACTGGAGATCCTGAGTTTGAATCTTTTCAGGCCCCATTTACTTTCCCAATTAAATATTTCTATGTCTAGTACTAGGGAAAAAGACTCGACTAAGTGTGAGAGAGAGTGTTAGAATATTTAATTAATAAACCATGTCTTCATCTATTAGCCTAAACTTTTAGAATAGTCGGCAGTGATCTTACAAAATTTCACATTATGAGCTCGCATTGTGTATCCAAAGGTACTTTTTTTTTTATCGAAGGTACTTAACGTATAATGTTTTGCGCAATGGTAGTGTGAATCACTGCCACGTGCATTGTTACTAAGTTCAGCGTTTGGCATGTTAAATCAGATGAAATCCCCTAGCTATTACTGAAAGGGAATATCGGCAACCTCAAAATTATCACGGTGAAGATAAGTGTGAAAGGAGCTTTTCCTACTCCAGAGAGGGTCAATTCAATCCACTTCAGACGCATGAAACTATGTTCAGAGAGCAGTCCTTGTTTGATCACGCTGCTCCAAATTGATGCTGAAGAGCTGAAGCGGTGAAGGAGGAATGATGCAAGGTTGTAATAGTCATGAATGAGCACTTCCATAACTGATAATATCCATTGTTTAAGCTGGAGATGAGAAAATCAAACTGACTGCCCCGTGATGGTAGTGGTTATAGAAAAGTCCATTCTTTTGAATTAAGAAGGGGAAACAAAGATCAAACCTTTGACAACATGGTAATCCGCAGGAAAACTGGTCGAGTAAATTGTATACCTGGTCAAGCACTGTCATCTATAAAAAGAGACCATCTTAGCATGCAAGGCACCTCACTCCACCCTCGAGCAATAATACTCTGAGCTCGGAAATAGAACCTGAGATCAAAGCCCCACCTCCCGCCCACAATGAAGTCCCTTCCCATAAGCCTTCTCATTTTGGCTTTGGTGACTGCAACTGCCTTTGCTTATGACCCAAGTCCTCTTCAGGACATATGCGTGGCCATCGACGACCCGAAGTCTGCAGGTTGAACCTCTATTCTAGTGTTATTGATATTCTGTTTTGTTCTGGTTATTGATGCTATAAACAGAACGCGCAAAAAGGTTTTGTTTTGGTAGCATGACAACATTGTTACCTATCATAACTAGTCTAATAGTCATCGCATATTGAGTGATGCATATGAAGATGAGTTCTGTTTTCTTATGCAGTGTTTGTGAACGGGAAGTTTTGCAAGGACCCTAAGCAAGCCACTGCAGATGACTTCGTCTTTATGAAGTTCAGAAACCCTGGGAATACAGCAAACCCACTTGGATCAAAAGTCACACCTGCTACAGTCCTCGAGTTTCCAGGACTCAATACTTTGGGCATATCCATGGCTCGCATTGACTTCGCTCCTGGCGGTCTAAACCCTCCCCACATTCACCCCCGTGGCACTGAGGTTCTGGTCGTTGTTGAGGGCACACTCCTTGTCGGCTTCATCGCATCCAACCAATTGAACAACACTCTTCTTACCAAAGTCTTGTACAAAGGCGATGTGTTTGTTTTCCCAATTGGACACATTCACTTCCAGTTGAATACTGGAGAGACCCCTGCACTGGCCTTTGCTGGTTTGAGCAGCCAAAACCCAGGAGTCATTATCATAGCTAACTCTGTCTTCGGAGCGAAGCCACCCATTTCTGCTGATGTTCTCACCAAGGCCTTCCAAGTGGACAAGAAAGTTGTCGACGACCTCCAGGCAAAGTTTTGGTACGACAACAACTAAATGGAGCAGATGACCAGAAAAATGCCGACAGAGCATGTGACCCATTATAGCGTATGAGATCATTGCAACTCTCCATGAGAGATTGCCAAGAATAAATCAATAATTTATCTCAATGTTTATACGGAATCTACGTACCTTGTTTATGAATTATTGAGCAATAAAGATCGTTTACTAGGAAACTCCGTCACCACCACCACAACCCCTCTCCCTTTCTCCGTCTCACCCTCCCTCCTCGTTTTATGGAATATCTCTCATTCGAGAGGAGCCAAATGCTAAGCAAACTCATATCTGAAACAAAACATAGATTTTGATCAGACATCTATGAATTCAGTGAAAATAATTGTGACGACTTGGGAACTCAGATCAGCCTCGAAATGATCATTGAAATGTTGTTGGCATCTTATAGAGCACATAAGATTATTGGACACATTGCATTATGGGGCTTGAACTCGCCTAGAGATTCGACATACCTTCATTAGGATCCATAAAAATTCCATTGGCGTCAACTTTTTCATTCTCCAATTTTGTGGAAGCAAGGGAAAGGAAGTCCCAGTCCACAGACCGCTTGTCATCAAGATCCATGCTTCGTGCTGCCTAGATGCCGACTTGTTTCCGAATAACCAGGATCTATTGTCATTTTGTAGAAAACATGCGGTATTTTCAGAGTTCAACATCTGCATATCTGGGAAATCTGTCCTATTGCAATTTGGTGGGAGCTCTTCCGATTCACGTGTTTCACTCCATGCTGATTTTCAGACCATTCTCAAAACCATCACTAGTTTCAACCAAAAGCCCGATTTGGAAAACCATTCACTAAGAAACTGTGCCGTGGGCCAAGAGTACTCCGAAAATAACTCTAGATAAAGGAGTTGATTAAAAGAAGAATATGGAAATTTAAAAAATAAAAGGAAGTGGGAGACATAGACTCACTATGACCAAATTGAAGTACCTCACAATATTATATGGATCAGGTGTTCGGAAAAGAATGGAGAGCACTTAAGCCATAGAACTTTCCATTCTTCGCAAGAAGACGACAATTATCTAATAAACTTTTTGTATTGAAAACGGTTTGGATGTGAAGCTCACAGCAGAGATGAAAATTAAAAATTCACAATCATCTGTACATCTTCAACAACTCTCCCATTTTTCCACGTTATATTAAGAAGTATAAACTGTCTTCTAACAGCTCTGCCCCTTCTTCTGCAATTCCTATAACCGAGTCCTCGTTAGCAGAAGTCGAGAAATAACTTTTTTTTTCCATAGTTTTATTTCTTTTTCAATCATTGTCCCCAGTACATATTCGATTTGGCTCTAATAAACAGAACCAAGATTGGTTGGCTTCTGCAATTTTTACATCCTTGCACTGTATAAAAAACATAAAAAAAAAACAGAAGTACATGATTGAATCGTAATGCAAGGCATACACTAGGCAAAGCGATGAAGTTCCTGCAAATTTCCCTTTCAAAAAGCTTCAAGTAATCCAATTTACTTCATCAAGACGACCGCCTGACGTGTTGTATGCAGGAAAAGTAAACAAAAATTTGCAAACTTCCAAGGTCTGGTTGTTGCGACTTCCATTAGATGGAGGCAGGTGAAGCACAAAACAAAAATTGAATGGTCCGACCTTATCTAGAAGTCCATTCCATAAACTGTGAGACCATCTAGAAATCCACTCAACAGAATATGAGATAACCTTCTTAACAATGCCTAGCCATGTGAAACAACCTGAAGAAATGATTTAGTCCTGGATAAGACAAATTTTTAGTCCAACATATGAAGCACATTGCAAGCAAGCATATGCTCAGAATAGTCTTGGTAGTTTCCTCCAAATAACAGAGTGGATCAAATTTCTAATTTAACAAGGATAAAAATCAGCAACCACGGACTATTTCTTTTAGGAATGTGAAAGCATATCTTCCTAAGACATGGAGATTGACCCTTTTGTCGCGACCTAAAATATCTCTCAGGTTAATGGATTATTAAGACCAAGCTTAATTCGGGCCCTCCCAAGCCCTACCAATTCGCAACTTAGGATTTAAGTTCTTAACGTGCAAATGTTTTCATTCTTGGAGTCGCCACTAATCTATTTGTGGTAGGTCGATTAGAAACCTAAATAAAACATAGGGAGATATGTTTTATTCCTGCGAACCAGAGATTCTAAACTCGGGGACTTGGTTACGCTAGATCAAGTCTAACGCCCTTTCGGTACATTTTCTTTTCAAAAAATATTTATGCATGCAGTCTGGATCCATTTTATTGCCTAATCGCTAACATGTGAGGTGTTCATGCGGGTGCGCAAACCACCAAAGTAACACCCAATAACCAAAACATTGAATAAATTGCAAAATTAGGAAAATTACTTACCTCGAAGCAACGTAAGCATCTGCATTGTTAGCTAGAAAATCACATCAATAATCTTAATATGATTTCTAATTAACAAGCAGTTCACTCAATATTTTTTTTGGATTTTCACTTATTTAAATGAAAACTAACCTATATGTAATGACGTGCAAAAATTAACATGCGATTGATGCAGCCTAACATGCAAACTATATGTCATGCGACGACGTGACCTAATTCTAATGACGGACAAATGATTTATTTTTGGTATTCTTTTAAATGAAATTCGGAATAAAAAATGCCTAAAATAGCATGCAATCTAACAACTTTTTTTTTTGGTATTTTTTGTTAAAATTCGAAATTAAAAATTACCCTAAAATGAACCATCGAAATCAGGATAATATCTAAATTAAACTAGGAAATAAATTACTCTAATTCCTAATTTAAATTAAAAATTTATCCTATCGACTTATTCAAAGCAAGTTATTCTAAACCTATCATAAACATGCATCATCATCTTCTAATCAATTCAAATCCTAACTAATCTTTTTTGGAATTTTCTTTTTTTTTGAAAGAAATAAATCAAATAGATAAATAATCACCACGATCAAAACCAGTTCACGCAATCCGCAAGATTCTTTAAATTTAAATAAGGCAAAGAAATCAAACTAGCGGTCATATCTATAGGGTTATAGATATCGACGGAAAGCTGATTATTCAAATTTGGAAAACAAATAAAATCTATTATCATATCCAAGTGATCATGGATGAGATAATGATTTTCCGTATCGCCGCGTATCGTACCTTAGGGAAAAGGTCAGATAGTCGTCCAGATACGTTGCCAAATTAGGAATAATTCCTAATTTAGGGTGTTTTCGAATATTGCGGATATTGCAAATATTATCTTAAGGTATCTAATCAATCACGCAATAATCATGAAATATTCAAAATATTCAAACTAAGAATTTAGATATTTTGAAAATATATCGGATAGAGATTTTTACCTGATTTGCGGATTACTTTCCAAATTTGAATTTGCAGTGAATCGGGATTGCGGATCGGCGGTGCGTCGGAAGCGGCGACGCGACGTCGGGAGCGGCAACGGCGTCTCACGTCTGGCCGTGGGCTTGCTGGTGTTTTGCTGGTACGGGCGTGCTGGAATTTCGTCGAAGCTTGAAATCTGCTGGAATTCGCTTTGAGATGCTAGTTAGCGATCGAGGACACTTGAAGAGACGCTAGAAAGTCAGAAACATGGTGATGCGAAGGGATGAAGTTCGGTCACAGAGACCGAACAGTAACACGGGTCCTTCAAGGAAAAGAAGGGCTTTCTTTTCTGTTTTCACTGGCGTTCTCTCCCTTGATGTGGCCGTGTGTTCCTTCCTGCTTTCCTCTCAATGGTGGCGTGGATAACTCCAGAAAAAAAAAAGACTTTTCTCTATTTTTTCCTCTCTGTGTCAGACCTTGACTTTTCAGAGAGATGTTCCCTCCTTCAATCTCATGGCCATCTTTTCCTCTCTCTCACCTCCTTTTTGGCGTTTTCTCCTTTGGCTTCTGTGTGAGTGCTGAACGTGGAAAGCTTTTGCTCTCCACCTTGACCCTCGTGAGTTGAGCCTCAGGCAGAAAGAACAGAAACAATCCCCCTCACTTTCTTGTGGCCGATTCTCTTCAACCCCCCCTTCCTCTCTCTTGCTCTCTCTCACGTGTATCTCTCAAAAATTGTATTCTGAAAATTGTGAGCTCCCCCTCCCCCCAAAGACATAAACATATATTTATAGTATAAACCTAGGTCAATTAGCGGGTTTTCTAGTCCTAATGGGCTTAGGTTTGGGCTTTAATTAATTCTAAGTGGGCTGAATTAATTCGGGCTTTTCTTTAATTAAGCATAATAGGCTAATTAAGCTCAAATTAAAACAACCAAGCCCCTTTTGCGCGCAATTTTCGGCCCATGCTTCTCGAGTGAACCAAGTCTCGTTTGATGCCCGAGCTCGATTTACATGATGAATTTTTAACCCCGCTTATCACCACCGATCTGATATGGAATGCAGTTAATCTATATGATCCTAAACTATATGCTATGCCATTTTAATATTTTTGTTTAGGGGTTAAAATTTAATCCCTAATTTTCCATGCAATTAACCACTAAATGATGCACCGAAATTTAGGTGTCAACACCTTTCAACAACATTTGCAGAGCCAATATAGTATCAGTCCTAACTCAAACTACTTGAGCTTTGAAAAGGTGTCACATAGCAATTGTCTACGACAAACATGGTTAGGGTCCTCTCGATGACTTGGCCCGGTTTTTCGCCACTAAATCACCTCAAATCACCTTCACTAGTACATGAATGGGCGCGATAAGAGCCATCACTCACATGTTCCTTTCAGGATATAGTCCCAGGTCGTTGCACCGTTTCTTGAAGGTTGCTGGTCATTTCTTTATGTTGTGGAGGTTAGGGTCCACCTGGCACTTTTTGAGGCCTTGCTAGGCCTAGGCCATGCTTTAGAAGGGTCACAGCCTCATAGTATTTCCGGTTGTAAGGGTCAATCATCGCCAGGTTAGCCCTAACGAAGGCAAGGAAGGGCTTTCAACACAACCCTCATAGCAAGGTTAGGGATCATGAGCCCTCAAATTGTAGAAAAAGGCTCAAGAGCCCTAGCCAGTCCTCAGCAAGGCTGGCTGAGCCCTAGACACCACACAACGAAGGCCTACTAGTGCTTTCTTGGATGGTGGAAGGCTAGCAACACTTTGCCAAAGCAAGGGTTCCAAACCATCTATTATTTGTAAAAAAATTTTGACCCATTAGGATGGCGGAAGGCTAGCAACACCTTGCCAAAGCGGAAGGCTAGTAACACCTTGCCAAAGCAAGGTTCCTAACTTTCTATTATTTGTAAAAAAACTTTTGACCCATTTGGATGGCGGAAGGCTGGCAACACTTTGCCAAAGCAAGGGTTCCTAACCTTCCATTATTTGTAAAAAAAATTTGACCCATTTTCATGCAATACAAATTTAGTGTCTCATACTTGATCCCATCCATACTCAACACATACACGACCCGACCTATATTTGTAAAACATTTTCATGTTTAACCTAATTTAAGCAGATTCATACTCAAACGAAGATGAAAACACGGAATGAGAGAGTGCGAAATCAAGAGGGAGTAAAGAGAGAGTCATAAAGGTGAGTTGAATCTAAGTAAGTTGTAAATACATTTAACACTTAGGTCTGAACCCATTTTGACTAGTCTACTCGTCGACAAAGCGGGCATAACTTTCGATCCAAGTGGGTTTGAGGTGTTCCCTGGTGTTCTGAACCCTATGAAGAACAAATCATCTGCTGTGGCTTTCTTGGGGTCCTTGCAAAATTTCTCATTTGCAAGCACTGCACTGGAAACAAAATTGATCATGTTAATATACTTATCTTAATAGCTCCTCTCATATAGTGTTGCTTTTGCCAACACACTTCAGATACAGAACAGTGGTGCAGCTAATCGATTTTCTTTCTTGGAATTCAAACTGCCATCTCACTTATTCGACAAAAATCTAATAATGTTTCGTGTGCTCAACTTTGTTGTAAGGAAGAAGATACTGTTTAGACTCATTCTATCATATCAAACAGTTAGACCCACAACAGAAAGAAATTGAACACATGGAGTGAATCTAAAATATTTTATTGCCAGAAGTGAAGGATGTGACTAACGCTGAGGAAATACCAAAGAGCTCTGTTAATCCTCCCCAGATTACCAAATTTCGTTTCTGTTTTTTTTTTTTGGTAAGGTTTTCGTTTCTGTTTTTAACTTTGAAGTTTTTGATAAAGTAAAATCAGGACTCAAGGGGATGAAAAAGAAAAACCTTGTATGCAAGATTGGGATGATTCAGACGAAGAAATAGCAAATAAGCAGAGACCACTATTGCAGTCAGCTCTGCTATGGCCTGGAGTCAGCAATAATTTAATGTGACATGAAAAAATGGGAGAGTTGTTGAAGATCTCTGTCTGGATGACAGTGACTTTTTAACTTGTACTTCTCCTGTGAGCACATCCGAACCGTTTTAGATATTGAAATTTCATGAGATAATTGTCCTTCTCAGCTTGAGAAGTATGGAAAGTTCTCTGGCTAAGGTGCGCTCTATTCTCCACCGAACACCTGCTCTGTATGATATGCGGTAGGGGACTTCAATTTTGTTATAGTGAGTCTTGGTCTCCCACTTATTTTGAACTTTCCTCGAAACAAGGAGAGGGGGGTGGGTGGGGTTGGGATGGAGAGTTCCTTCCGTTTGGTTCAACTTTGAAAATGCTATTTGGGGGAATGCAAATACCTTTGGGTGAAAGCCCATTGGAGAAATACAAATGGTGTTTGGTAAAAATATTTTAGAAAGCTACTTTGGCCAAAATATAGTGTTTGGTGAATTATTTTTGCCAATGGACTTTGGGAATAAAAAAACCTAACTTACCCTTCGCCAGAGCCGGTGCCGGCCGGCAGCCGGCAAGCCAGATCTGGCGCCGGTGGCCGTCGCCTGAGGTCAGGCGACCGCCGGCGGGCCAGATCTAGGCCGGCGATCATCGCCCGAGGTCGGATGACCCTCGGCGAGAGTCGTGGGATCCAGGCAGTCGCCTGGGTCCGTGACCCACAATCACATCAAAGTTAAACATAGATAGAACAGCCAAATCTATTCTTTCTTCCACATCACCAATCACAATTTGGGCAATCAGAACATCCTAGCGAAACTAGCACTGTATCATTCAATGGTATAGCAACATATAGCACAACATCAAGCGGTCTTGGTTCTATCCTAGTCAATCTAACGAATTGCTCAAACATAAACGAATGTAATGCCCCCGGATCAAATAAAGCATATACGGCATGATCACAAAGAGAGACCGTAACTATGACCACGTCTAGCGCATTCTCAACTTCCCTTCTAGCCATCGCATACACTCTTCCTTGAGCCGACGATCTGTTCTGGTTTGTTGGTAAGGGCGTTCCAACTTGATTTCCAACTCGGGGCGGTTGCGATAGCACAAACGACCTAGCCGGTCTATTGTTGGGACAGTTCCTCATTTGGTGGCCTACTCCGCCACATCTATAGCATATGATACTCCTACTCGAACAGGGTCCACTCCTATGTCTCCCTCCAAACGACTGACACATAGTACCCTGATAACAGTTTGGCTTTCCAATATTCCTAAGATTATGATTATCCCTAACCGAAGCATATCTTGATCCAGAAGCAGCGACCCTATCTACTAAGTCACGCTCAATTGTTTGGGCCCGCTCATAAATTTCATTATAATCTCTTAGGTTCAATGATATCATTTGACTACGAATGTAACATCCTGAATTTCGACCTATTTTCGGGATCAATAAAGTATAAATTATTTCTCATTTAATTTTAGAAAGTCTCGCCCGGACCTGATCAATCACGGGATACTAACCTTATGAGAAAGGCTAAATAGGAATAGGTACGTGGACCGGGGACCCAATAGCGAGTTAGGCACGGACTTCGAAGAACGCCGATGGAATATTTTGGACCAACGTGGACCGATCTTAGGAAGGTGACGGATTCGATTCGGCCAATGATGTACGATCGGATCGTAGGTGATTCCGCATGACCGAGAGTACACATGGCGAACGATTCCCGAACTAACCTAAATGACTGAGACTTCCGGTACTAGTGATAATTCCTCGCGCTCTCTCGAAAATCGAGACCATTATGATTCGGACAACCCTAGGTCAATACGCGTAATACCTAAACAGCACCCGTTAGTGAGAGGCTCTAGAATTTTAAAATGAGCAAATTTAATCACGAGATTAGACCCGAACTTCGACATCGAAATTTTGTGGACGTTTACAATTATTTTTCAAGACCAACGAAATTTTGGTGTGACCACGCACATTTGGGACTAATCTAGCCAGAATTTGGAATTTCGATGAAAATTGGGGAAAATTACGGTTTTGACCCTATGGGCACCGGGACTGGATTCGGAGGCCGTTTGAGGTTATTTTTCGCGGCCAAGGTCATTTTGGGGCATCCACACACATTTAGAGTGGTTCCGGTAAAAAATTGGAATTTCGACAAAAATTGAAAAAATAATATTATTTTATTCTCGGAACTTCGCAGTCGATTTTCAAGAGTTTAAAAAGTGAATTTCATGAATCCGACGCTATATTATGTTGGCCCCACACATATGGAACGCGTATGTGCGAAAATTGGAATTTCGCCCCGGGACTGGAAAAATGACGATTTTGCCCCTGGGCCAGTATTAAATCCGAATTTTTTTGGAAAAATTTTATGATAATTACCAGGGTTATCAGCTACATTATTGGG
The DNA here is from genome assembly GCA_031216285.1 of Syzygium syzygioides. Classification (NCBI taxonomy): domain Eukaryota; kingdom Viridiplantae; phylum Streptophyta; class Magnoliopsida; order Myrtales; family Myrtaceae; genus Syzygium; species Syzygium syzygioides. The sequence continues at coordinate 35,098,304 of CM062249.1, forward strand.
GCCATTGACCATTTTACCCCACTTTTTGGATAGGATTGTATAAGAACCGTTAGATTAGGGGCGTTTTGGTCAAAACCGACGGACCGGCGACATGTGGCACTTTGGGATGCTTTATTTGACCAAGTTGGACTGTTTTCTCTCTCCTCTCCCCCTCACTCTCGGCAGAACAGCACAGATCAGCCCCCAACAGCAGCTTCTCTCCCAATTTTTCTCTCTTTTTCTCCATTTTTCCCTCTTGGTTTTTGTCTCGTTGGAGCTCATCGCCGGCCACCAAAGCACCACTGCCGACCGCCGTGCCCCGCCGTCGACCACACAGACCCCCAGCCTCAGCCTCACCTCTGTCCAGCCTTCTCTCTCTCCCTTTCCCTCTCTTTTTCCTTCTTTTTCTCTCCCGGGTTTACACCGCCGCCGCTTCGGAGGCTCGCCGGAGCTTCGTCGGAGCTCCAGTCGCCTCGCCGTCGCCACCCAGCTGACCAGCATGCCCGTATGTCGCCGTCCAGCCATATCCGAACAATGTCTGTACGAAAGTTACCATTCACGTCCCGTACGGATTTACTGTTCATGTCCGTCCGTACGCTGCCGCGGCCGTCTCTGCCGTCTCGCCGGCCACCGTTCAGCCCTGTTCGTTCAGCCTGTGAACAATATACGCGTGAACAGTACATGTGTGAACAATACCGCATGAACAGTGCGTGTGGTCGGGAATTCCTCCGCCGGTTTCACTGTTCATCAGTGATCGACCGCCGTTCCCCGTCGTCGTGGTCCAGGAATTAGGTGAGTAAAATTTCTAAACCCGAATTAGGACTAATAGTGCATTTTTCTGGACTGATTTAGGTATTATCGGTACGTTTTAGACTGGCTTAGATATTATCAGTGTGTATCCAGACTGAGTTGAGGATTGACCGGTGGAAATTATTATCGGGAAAACTGTGGTAAATCATTGAGGAATTATTGGGATGAGAAATTGAATTAATTGATCAATTTAGGAGCCCATTAGAAAATTACCGGGTATGTCCGGGGTTGATTGGTTGTACGTACATTGTGCTTGGTTGTGATTGAATTTCATTGGTGTTCATGGTGCATTGCATTGCATAACATGGGCACGCATTATGTATGCCTAGAGTGTGGCATGTGGTGAAATTGTGCGAGAATGCGTGCCTGCCATGAGTGTGTGATAACCTAAATTACCCTGAAGCGTTATACGCTGGGTTCAGATAATAATGAATTGTGTGATCACCTAAGGACCTACGGGTTGTGACCTTCGGGTCCATACCGTCCTCATGCACTTTGAAGCAGGACGATGCCCGGTATGCCCGGAAGGCGACCATCCTCATGCACTTTGGAGCAGGCTCTGGTTCGCAAGGAGAGCAGTGTTGCGCCTCATGCACTTTGAAGTAGGCTAGAGACACTGGGCCAGATCGGTTGCTGCGCCTCATGCACTTTGAAGCAGGCTAGACGCACCGGGCCGTGAAAAATTGATGACTCGAGTCGTAATAATAATAAATTGGGCAGTTTGCCAGTGTGCCAGTGTGGGCCAGTGGGCCGAGAATTGCACGTGTCAAGTCCATGACATTTGCATACATGAACATGCATAGACTGGCATGCGAGAATATGAGAATCAATGTATAAGCATGTGATTGGCATATATGTGATTATGAGTGCCACGTATGTACTGTGATTATTATATATTGATCTATCTAACCTGCAGGGTCTAAAAATGATTTGGTTATTATTGATTTGTGATTTAAATATCTATTTTCCGGTCAGGAGATTGCATGTTAGCCTAGCCTAGGTTTAGGGGTTGAACTCACTGAGATTCGTCTCATGGTTGTGTAAACCGAAACATTTTCAGACCCCTAGCAGTAGGATGTCGAGGTCACCACCTCTTTTTGGAATACCACATTTTATCCAAAAGTCGTCGAGCGTGCACCCCGGTGGAGACGGAGCAGAACGGAGAAGTGGCTGTTTGGTTATTCTCAGCTGTTTGTGTTTCCTTTTTGTTGTAGTGAATATTGTAAAAAGGTTTTTGTTGGCAATACCAGTGTATATATATTTGTTTTTGAGATGCTTGACTGATATTTGGTTGTTCTACCTTGGTCTCATATATTATATTGTACGGGTGTATATAATTAATTATATACGGTGCTTCCGCATGTGTTTGATTTCTGTATGGGCGTGGGTCGGCGACGCTTCCTAGGAGCGTTGCACCATAATCGACCTTGACGGGATGTTGTGTTCTAGTGGGGTACGGGGCGTGACAACGAAGGTCCGATTTCAACCCATCTCGGAACCTTCGAGCCTTGTCCAAAGGATCCTCTACCATCCTCGAGGCAAACTTGGATAATCTAGAAAATTCTGCCTCAAACTGATCCACAGACATCAATCCCTGCCGAAGTCTCATGAATTTAGCCAATTTTCGTTTCCAAGCACTCTCAGAAAAGTACTTACCATTAAAGACTTCCACAAATATTGTCCAAGTCTAAACGACACCTGCGGGGAACACTCTACCCTTGGTGGCTTTCCACCAATCACTTGCATTTCCTTGCAATTGATTCATGGCTAAAGTCACTTTCTCCTTATCCGTACACCCTAAAACCTCAAAAGCCTTTTTCTAATTCTTCCACCCAAAGCGATACAACCTCGGGATCGCCTTTACTATCAAACTTAGGGGACTTTAATTTTAAGAACTGCTCTACCAACTGATGTATTTGACGATTCGCATTCACCTGCCCTTGCCCTTGATTCTCATTGTTACCATTGATGACGGCGGCTGCTGTGTCCTCAGCAGCTTGGGCAATAGTGGCAGCTTGTTCTTGAGCCTGCCGTCTCATCAAATTTCCAATCTCTTTTAGGGTCCTCATGATCGCATCCATCCTCGGATCTCCTACAAGTTGGGCTTGCGAATTTGATTGGCCTCTTGTTCCTCTACCTCTCGAACTCATCCTCGAGTTTCCCTATTACTCGCCTACTTGCTATAATTCCACTCGGGAATTAGAGACCTAGGCCAACTATACCAGTCTAGTCCTAAGCAGCGAAGTATCTCGACAATTCACTTAACAAGCAATCAACCACCACAACATGAAATCACAATCAATAGGGTTCGTGCACTTACCTCAGGTCCAGACGCACCTACAACTCAATTGTTAGCACATCTAATTCATCCAATGATCACAATAAACAATCTAGAGGCACGCGTAACACGGTCACACCTATGACTCGTTAAGGTCTCCCTAGCAAACCACCCCAAAGGTCATCACTCCTTATTACTCTAGGCTTCAACTAAATTGAATCGAGTTGACCTTGCTCTGATATCAATTCAACGCGGATGTCACGCCCTAAATCCCATCGAGCTCCAACATCCCTCTCTAGCCAAATAATGTGACGTCCTAGGAACATTGCTGACCCAACCCAACATATCAGAGTTCGAATAAGGCGGAAAAGAGAACATAAACCCTGACAATAAAATCATGGGGTAATAGGGAGAGACAAATCACCAACCACCAAGCACTATATTACACTATGGTATATTTACAATATCCAATACAATCCATCATATACAACAACCAACCACTTCATGCACCCACCATATTCACAATAAAACTATTATACAAGCATACCGGCTTCTAAAATTCACACCACTAACATCAAAAGAGACCAGTAGTCTGGGTGCAAACTAACTCCAAAAAGGGTACTTCAAAAAAAAAATGATCACCCTGCCCTCAGCTAACCCCTACAAACTCTAGATGGTGTCCACTCCGAGTCGTTTTCCTCCGAACTTGAATCTGACTCCCCCTGATTCACCTACTTCTCTGACGACTTAGAATCTGCCTCAATCTCGATCGAATTATCTATAGGGTGTTCTACTACTGCATGGTCGGTGAGCATAGGTATGCTAAAACGTTGAGGCGGTGGTGTTGGAAGATTCATGGTTCAGGCCGGGGTTCTGAAAACGTTAATTTATACAACTATGAGACAAATCTCAATAAGTCGACAGCCTAAACTCCACTTAGGCTATCACGTATCTCCAAACAAATCCAAACACATATCATTCAATAAACACATATATACACACAAATGCACTTACCTAGACTCTTAGTGCACACAACCTGCGCGTTGGTCTCAAATTCACAAATTTCAAACCACATGCATTTTCCAAACTATTCTCATGCCCAAAAGCAAATGTTGAACACATGGCATTTCTAAACTCCGCATTTCACACTCATTAATGCACCACCACACCATTTTCATTAACTTGCCAACGACCCGCGTAAACATGCTTCAGGTCCGATCTTACTTTCAATTGCCACATCACACATTTCATTTTCAAACTCTTTCCACGGCCCACATAAACACACCTCAGGCCCCACATTCCTATCGCGACCCATGTAAACACGCCTCAAGCCCAATCTCATTTCCACTTGCCATATTACACATTCTTATCGCGACCCGCGTAAACACGCCTTAGGCTCGATCTCACTTTCGACTTGCCACATCACACATTTCACTTTCAATTTCCTTCCATGGCTCGCATAAACACGCCTCAGGCCTCACATTCTTATCACGATCAGCGTAAACACGCCTCGGCTGGTTTAATTCCCCGCGTAAACACGCATCAGGGATTAAGTGATTACGCGAACATGCCAACATGCCATATTTTATCTATACCCCGCGTAAACACGCCTCAGGGCTTTTTAGTGATGACACGCACATCACACGCCTCAAATTTCACACGTTCACATACTCGAACATTAACTAATTGCACCCAAATGCATCTAATTCAACCATTTCAATTCAGCCCATAGAACATACACACAACCATCATATAACATGCTATTTTTCATCATAAAAACCATGGCACAACAAGTACGACACTACACTACAATTTCACGCAATTAAGAACCAAACCAAATTATGCACCCTACACCCAAAACCGAATTTTGCGGTGCTTATACCAGCCATACTTAGCCCTCATTTAGCCTCTAAATATTCACCAAATCACCACAAATTTGTCCATAAGGCCCCTCCTCCAAAACAGCTCCTAAAACTACACTAAACCGTGTCTAAACGAGTCCGTTAATACCCGATATCCTAAATAGGGATTAGGGTGCCACTTACTTGAAATTTCTAAGCAAGAACAGCCCCTCAAGGGGGCGGCAAGGCAGCAAAGGAGTGACGGCCATGGCTGTCTGGCGGTGGAACACACGGCGGACAACGAGCGTGCGGTGATCCAACATGGCTTCGGCCAACTCACAGCCAAGGGGGGAAGGGAGAGGGTTGATTCGGCCAAGGGGGAGAGGGAGGGGATTTTGGCGTGAATGAAAGGGAGAGAGAGAGAGAGAGAGAGAGAGAGAGAGAGAGAGAGAGAGAGAGAAAGGAAATTAAATATGAGTCACACCAATAATTGGTGTCCTTTCCCTAGCCAAAATTACCATCTTACCCCTCTCTCTACTTTCCATTCGACAGCCAAGATTTGTTCTTATCCAAAGATCAACGGCCAAGATCAATCCTTACCCAAAAATATCCAAGGGTAAAATGGAATTTCACAAAAAGTGCAAGGGCAAAATAGTCCAAAAATTTCTATTTCTAAAGTGAGGGTGAAATGACCAAAATGCCCTTCTACTTTTATGTTTAGCCTTCACAAAATTTATAACAGCCCGAATTTTGATGTAATTTCCGGGATCAATAAAACTGATATTAATTCGCATTTCATTTTAGTCAGTCTCGCCCAGAGCTGATCACTCTCGGGATACTAACCAATGGGGCATTGCTAGCTAGAAAACGGTACGTGGACGGGGGACCCTATCGTGAAACGGACACCGATCACGAGAGACGCTGAGGGAATTTTCTGGGTCAATGTGGGCCGATCCCAGGAAAGGGTAATGGATTGGGTTTGGCCAAGGCCAACGATGTATAATAGGGACGCAGGTGATTTTGCAAGACCGAAAGTACACGTGGCCAACCAGTCCTGAACCTGAACCGAATGATCGTGACCCCTGGAACTAGTAATAATTTCTCATTCTCTCAATGATCGAGACCATTACGACACGGATAACCCTAGGTCGATACGCGTAACTTCTAAACAGTTGCCCGTTAGTGAGAGACCCTGTAACTGAAAGTTTAGCGAGTTTTATTCACGATATTGGGCCCGGATTTCGATGTCGATTTTCGAAGGCTTAAGAGACTATTTTTGGAAATCTGACGTCATATTATACTGGCCACGCACATTTGGGGCTAAACTAGCCAAAGATTGAAATTTTGACAGAAATTAGGGAAAATTACGATTTTGCCCCTATGGGTACCGGTATTTAATTCTGAGGCCGTTTGAGGTTATTTTTCGAGGCCGACACCATTTTTGAGTAGCCATACATACCAGGAGTCATTTCGGACAAAAAATGGAATTTCGACAAAAATTGTTTTAACTCTCAATTGTGCCATGTCTATCTATCTCCTTTCTTTTGGTTTAAGTGATGAGCTTACTAACAAAGCCTGCCATGCACAATGATCAAACCACTTACTTTCCAATCTATGAATGTCATTCTCAAGTTCACCATCGAGGGCCTTACCATTTGAACTTGCACTATCCAGATTCCTCGAGCTTGGCTAGATAACTATAGAGGCATGGTGTAACAGCCCGAATTTCGACTAATTTTTGGGATTTATAGAACGCGTAATTTGTCAGTGTGCTTATAGTAAAATCTCGCCCGAGAACTGATCACTCTCGGTTATTATTTTAAACTAGAGATTTCGCTAGAATCGCACTCGATCGAATTTTGTCGTTATTTAGACCGTGAACTTGGCAGTCGATTTTTGGGAGTTTCAGAAAGAAATAAATTGGACGATGTCGATATTATTGTTGCCAGCATCGAGATTATCAAGAATGGTAAAAAAATGAATTTTTGGACCGGGTGCGAATTTGGACTGGTAGACCACCCTCGTAGTGTGTATGGGATTATTTTATTTTGGCATTTTGCCCTAGATTATTATTGGGATTTTTCGAGAACCGTTAGGCCTTTTTCCGAATTTGAATTGGGACCGTTAGGTCGATTTTTAATTCGGACCGTGTCCATTGGATCGCGCTCAAAAAATTTGAATTTGTTCTTTTTCCTCTCTTTTCTCTCTCTCTCTCCCTCTCTCTTCTCTCTCCTCTGCCGGTTTCTCCCTTCTCGCGCACGTTTCCCCCTCTCTCTCTCTCTCCTTTTCCTCTCTCTCTCTCTCTCTCTCTCCCTTTTTCCCCTCTACCATGCGCGCGTTCCCCATACACGCTCACGTCCCCTCCTTGCAGACCAACTCCCCCCCCTTCTCTCTTCTTTCTCCTCTCTCCTCCCTCTTCTCCCTCTTCTCTCTTTTCTTCTTCTCCTCTTTTTCTCTTCGGCCCGACGGTGCTGCTCGTCCATTCTGCTTCGCCTGACCAGCCCACGTCGCCGAGCTCGCCTGGCCGTCACACGCCGCCGTCGCCAGCCCGATCGCCGCGCCGCCCCAACGACTAGCTCCACCGCGTCGCCGCTAGCCGCCCCGGCCGCTCCCTTCCCCCTTTCTCGCGCGCGCGGCAGCGAGACCGTCGCCGCTGCCCGCCGCGTCCGGCGCCGCCCCAGCCACGCCTGGCTATTGCCGTCATCGCCCCTGCCGTGCCTACCGTCCCGACGCCGCCGCGAGACCAGCTCTCACCTCTCTCTCCTTCCCGGCCTTCCCTCCCCTTGTCTCGGTTCCAGGGAGTCCGGCGGACGCAGGCCCAGCCATCCCCGTCATCGTCGCCTGCCGGCCGCCTCATCCAGCCTTGCGTCGCCGCCGTACCGCCCAGCCACCGGTCTGCCACCTTGCCCTCAGCCTCCCCGTCTCTCTCTCTTTTTCCCTCTCTCTCACCCCCGACTATCTCTCTCGTTCCAGCTCGCCCCCAGCCGCGCCCGACTGTCGCCGCTCGTCGTCACCACGCCACCGTCGCCGCTGCGTTGCTGCTGCCACCAATCGCCACCCCAGGGGACCGGCCAGCAAGCCTAGCCCGGCCGGCCAGTCAATCGGCTGGCCAAGCCGGTGTCGCGCCGCCGTCCTCCGCCCGCGCGCCGCCCTCGCCGACCGCCTCACCCTCGTCGTTCCCCTCTCCACCGCCCACAGTCCCTTCCGCAGCAGCCCCTCCGTTTTGGCCGAGGGAAACGTGAGCCTATCGGCGCCGTGTGACCGCCGGCTTGCACCGGGGCGCCGCCGTCGACTCTCACCCCACGTCGGTAGTCGACCGCCCGCTCCCGTCGCCTCAAGACTATATTAGGCGAGTATTAAATCCCTAAACCCGAATTAGATTAATTTGCATTTTTGGTGGGTTAATTAAGGGTTAATTGGCATAGATTATGATTAAATTATAAGTTAATGTGCACTAGTTGATTATGGGGTATTATTAGAGCCTAATAAAATGATTTAAGAGTGATTCAAGGCCCAATTAGGGGATGCTCTGGTACGGTCCATCCAGAAACTGAGAATGCACTATTTTGCCTTAGTTGTGGATTAATTGGGTTAAGGTGTGGTTGTTTGAATTGGATGACCCAATGTCTAATTAAGGCATGATTGGATTAAATTGTTGAGGCCATAATTGTGGGACTAGTGGCTGAATTTGTTTCGTCCATGGCGGGCCTACGGGTCATTTTACCAAACTGTTGGCCTTCGGGCCGGGCCTACGGGTCGTTTACTAAATTGTTAGCTTTCGGGCCGGGCCTACGGGTCGTTTTACCAAACTGTTGGCCTTCGGGCCGGGCCTACGGGTCGTTTACCAAACTGTTGGCCTTCAGGCCGGGCCTACGGGTCGTTTACCAAACTGTTGGCCTTCGGGCCGGGCCTACGGGTCGTTTACCATACTGTTGGCCTTCGGGCCGGGCCTACGGGTCGTTTACCAAACTGTTGGCCTTCGGGCCGGGCCTACGGGTCGTTCTATCAAACTGTTGGCCTTCGGGCCGGGCCTACGGGTCGTTTTATCATTAACTGTGGGCCTTCGAGTTGATATAATTGTATGTGAATCACGTTATTGATAAATGCCTAACCTGTAGGAATATATGATGTCATATGGGGCTATAAGCCGGGTGTAAATTATATTAACTTACTGGTTCTTTGTCTGATGTGTTTTATTTACCATCTGGAGGTGCACATTAGCCTAGTTTAGGATTAGGGGTTGTTACTTGCTGAGTTTTTCTCACGGTTGTGGTTAAACCAATTTTTCAAATCCCCAGCCATGAACTTCGATTACGCACCTCTACGCTTTGGGATTCCCCACCAAATAGAGCGTACACTAACCGTGCACCCCGTGGGGAACGGAGAAAAGTATATTAGACACTATACTTTAGTATGGATAGATGTAGGTTTGCCTTACTACGAAACTCACGAGTACCTAGCATGGTGTTTCCGGGACCGTTTTGGGGAGGAGTTCGGTCCCATTAGGTCTGCTGATGTTCCGTTCATGGGAGAGGGCCAGTTAGATATCCAGTGTCCGAATGGCGATGTGGTGGACGTCGATATGGAGGGTGATCCTGATCCGGGGATGGAGTACGAGATCGTAGAGGATGAGGAGGAGCACGAGGAGCTAGGTGGATTAGCCTTCAAGCCGGAGATAGTAGACCCCATTCCAGAGCAGGCGAACCCCGATGCCCCTGAGCCCATGGACATAGATGAGTACGAGGAGCAGGACCCTGATCCAGAGACGGATTCGGAGGCTATGAGTTCCAAGAGGGACCAAGAGTCATCAGAGAGCTCTTTAGAGTCGTCGGGTTCTGATCCCGACTGGATACCAGTGTGAAGGTGAGGGCCGCCATTTTTTGACTGTAGCCCTCCAGTAGATAGATTGATATCCCTGGCCACTGATCCCTTTTTGCTTCGTGGCCCTTTTGATGTACCTTTTTGTTGATCGAAGGGATATTGTACATGAATTTGTAATAGAATGTATATTTTGGCTTAATAGATTGAAGTTTGCTATCACACGTTACTCATGGTTGCGTGCTGCATTGTCTGGGTGTATATATGTATGTAACATATATGTATACGTCGTTTCCGCATGCGATGTGTTTCTCTCTAATTGGTTTCGTACGGGTCGGCGACGCATTCCTGGGAGCGTTGCACCTTTCTCAACCTAAACGCGGATGTCTATGCTTCGAGGGGTACGGGCATGACACATGGTTGCGAAAAGATTTTCTTAGATCTATTGTCTTGTGTCAGGAAAGCATGAATTGTTTCCTGCATTTGCAACTGGTGGAGAGGCTAGACTTGAAATAGCAACACGATCACTATTTCCTGATCTTGCAACCATTAGTTGTAGTAAATCCAACCTCTCTGTGTAGCCTTCACCACCAAATACTTCAATGGTTGTTTGAAGAGTCCTACAAAGCCATGTTAATAAGAACGGCAAGAATCAAACATCTAATAGAAGCATGACAAGGGAAATAGAATATTTGCTTCCCCAAAGTATATGATGAACAGATATCACATGCTTTACTTAACTATAGGCAAAGTTAACTTAAACTAGAACAAGCCAAATGCTGACCCAAAGAAAAGGACACTGAAGTTAAGTTGTTGCGCAATCCAACTTATACAGCACTATGTATTGTCTAGTGAACCATTGAAAGAATTATTTGGTGCAGGTTTCAAAAGCTCTAAAAAAATGCCAATGTACTTCATTCAATCTTTTGTACTTGCCATGACATTTCAAAGCAAAGTCTAATTCCAGTCAATGTGCCTAAACAGAAGTCACATTTAGTCAATCTATAACCCTGCTCAAAGTTTCAGGAGGCTAAATTCCAAGTGACACTACTCAAATAAAATTCCTAAAAGAACAACCCACCTCAGTACATCAATGCTACTTCCCATGGCTTTTGATAACAAAAGAACAACCCACCTCAAGCTAAAATTCAATGGTGAACTCATCCCAACTAGTAAATCCCGAGACAAAACCCAAAGAACCCATAGCAAGCTGATCTCGACACAGACCCACAATAGAATTCATAAATCTTTGTGTTGCGTTTGGGAGCACAAAAACGCACCTTTATATTGTGTTCGCTGAGTGCCGACAACACAAGAAAATCGGGACCACACACCTTGTCGCGTTTGCTGCAGAATCCGGAGGTCGAATCGGGTGTTGTGGGTGAAAATCAGGACCACGCACCTTGTCGCGTTCGCTGCAGAATCCGGAGGTCGAATCGGGTGTTGTGGGTGAATCGGGTCTTCAATTTTGACGAGTGAACGCAAGATTGGAGGAGCCGATTTGACAAAAGAACAATGCGGCCTGCGAGAAATCGTTCGATTCGACTTGAGATGGAATCGATTTGTGTTAGGGTTCTTCGAATTGGAGAGAGGATTGGGGTGAGCGTTCACTTTGGGGCAAGACGCGAGGGTTCCAAGCAGATGACAACTTCAAACTCTTTCTTTTTTTAATTGCAGAAAACGCGTCGTTTTATCTCCGGTGACCAAGTCAGCACCGGCCTCCCTCCGGTCCGGCCACGCAGGATGGCTAGAGCTGACTGGACATCCACGTAAGCATTTTCTGGGGTAAATTTGCCGGAAGGACTGAATTGGCAAATTTTAAAAAGGTTTAGGACTGAATTGGCAAAATTGAAAGGTTTAGGATTGAATTGGCCGCCGGGCATCGTCACCTCGTCAGGGACAGCGTCATCCCGCGTAAACGTACACGCCTCAGGACGGAATCCTACACACACTTTCCTTCTACCGCGCTCGCGTAAAACACATCAGGCCAACGGTCTTCTGACCATGTCAGACATCCACACCTCGTCAGGCGGGGCATCGTCACCTCGTCAGGGACGGCATCGTCCCGCGTAAACGTACACGCCTCAGGACGGATCCTCTCTAACCAATCTTACGCACATGAACCTTCGTTCCACACTCTCTACACGTACCACGTCACCACACAAACACACTGCCAAACATACACACTTCACACACATTTCTCATTTACACAACCTCGTCACACAAACACCACACGAACACCCATGCTTAGCACGCGAACTCAATGCACAATCACACTACCACACCACCACACTACACGGCCACATACACAAGACACCCCACCACAATTCACAGCCACTCACATAGTACACACAGTCACGCATCATCAGCCCACAGCAATTTCCAGCACACGCGCTCATTACAAAATCACACTACCACACCTCACAACCACACAATCACACATACGAGTTCATTCAAGCATCAAACTACCCATCAAAATACCACGATAACACCGAATAATTCTCGAGAGAGAGAAAAACCTAGAATATGTAAAATCGGGTCCAAACTGGGCAGTTTATACAATGACAGAAATCCATTTGAAATAAATAGTAAACCAACTTTAAAAATTATGAAATTTGAATATGTTGTACAAAACCTCTCAATGAACATTTTCCGTGAAGAACTCAAAACCCAGTTCTAACGATAAACACCTCGTTTTAACACTCAAAGTCAGACGAAATCTGGTTCCCTCAGACAGCCCCTCGGGCCATCAAAATACAACTCATTCGGTACCCGAATCATTTTGAAAAATCTTGCAATTTTTATATGTTATAGCCACAAATGTTCCCAACAATTTCCATGAAGGAAGTATTTTGAAAATAGGCCTGAAACAATTTATAAAAATTCGAACAGACCCGAAGGTCGAGTGAACAGTAAATCGGGCAGTTTTATTTCGGTCCAAAGATGGGCTTCCGAATGGCACCAAATGATTTCCAAAAATTCCCAAATTAAATTATGTTATACTTCAAGATGTTGAAAACAACTTTGATGAAGAAAACTTCCTCAAATTTTGGCCACACAAGTCACAGTAAAAATAACAAAAACCAGCGACGCAGCAGCAACCTAACTGGAAATCAGCCAACACACACCACCAAGCAAACCAGCCACTAAATTCACCCTAAACCGAGCCCTAAACAAGCCTAACAATACCCGAGGTCCTAGGCGACATTTGGGGAGGTCACTTACCTAAGAAAGGCAAGAAGAACGGGCTGAAACGGGCGGAACAGCAGTAGCAGCAACAGCAATGGGAGGAAATGGCTAAGGAAGATAATGAAGGAAGAAAAGAGGAAAACGTGGGGGAGTTCTGGCCAAAATGAGAGGTGAGGAGAGAGAGAGATCGGATCAGTAAAAAAAGTGGGCTGGTGGGGGACACATGTCGCGATCTGCAATTTTTCCCAAAATACCCTTGATCTAACAGTCCTCGTTTGTCTTTATCCAATAATTCAAGGGCAAAGTGGTAATTCAATAATTCCAATTTATTTTTCACTTATTTAAATCCTCAATTATTGCCCAAAATTGTCCAAAATTCGGAATTCCCAATACAGGGTCCAGGGGCAAAATGGTAATTTTCCGGTCCCGGGGCGAAATTCCAATTTTCGCACATACGGGTTTCATATATAAGTGGCCAACATAATATGACGTTCGAATCGCGAAATTCACTTTTTAAGCCCTTGAAAATCGACTACTAAGTTCCGGGAATAAAATAATTTTTTTTTTCAATTTTTGTCGAAATTCCAATTTTTGTCCAAAACTATTCCAAATGCGCGTGGCCACTCCAAAATGACGCTAGCCTCGAAAAATAACCTCAAACGGGCTCAAAATCAAATCTCGATGCCCACAGGGGCAAAACCGTAATTTTTCCGGTCCCGAACCGAAATCCATTTTTTTGCAAATATAGGTGACCCCAAGGTTGGCCAAGCCAAAAACGTCATCGGCCACTCAAAATTGTTATCTTTAAAATTCTCGATTCCCAGGCTCAAATTCCAAGAAATGACTAAAATTGAGCAATTGCGACTTTAGCTTATCTCTGGCTAACGGGTGGCTCATTGGGATTACGCGCTCTCGACCCATGACCGACACTAAGTCAAATCACGTTTAAGTTTGCTCAAACCAAGACGACCTCGATTGTCATATAATTGTGAGGGTCTGTCACTAGTTCCCTTCGGACACGATCAATCAAATAGATCGGTCTCGGTTGGCTCAAAACATTCCCTCGTCAATCGATATGGTCGAAGATCGAACCAAGGTCAAGTCCTTTGGTCATACGAACTCAATCCCGTATTGGCCTTACCCTAAGGTTAGCATCCCGAGAATGCGTGGGTCCCGGGTGAGATCTCATTATAGTGCATTGATCAATTTCATTTCTTAAATCCCGGGAAAAGGATCGAAAATTCAGATTGTTACATCATGAGTTCGAGTTTGATAAATTACAGTGGATAACATTTCTCATTTTTTTCTCGGACGTACTAAATTCTGCAGATAACTTATCTGTTTCGTTAATATGGCCAAAAGAAAAATCTTTCCTGTGGTCATTTTCCATCCATAGTCAAAGCATCGGTTTGAAACCTCGTAATTCAGCAGGCAAATATTTTATCGAATTGTCTGTCACACACAATACAGTTTATAGGATTGTATGCATGTCTGTAGGACAAAGTCAAAATTTCGAATAAGATATGTATGGCATATATCTATTTCTTGAAGCAACCAATATTATAAACCATAAATGGATATAGCAGGTAAATGCAGAGACACGAATGCGGTACTTGCTCTGCTCTTATTTTGACAATTTCCAGAAGAACTAGAAAGCTAAGTTGCGTCTCAACATCAGTTTGCAATAATTTATGACTTTATGGCTATCGTACCGAACAAATTTAGACATATCATGGTTCAGAGGAAAATTTAAAGCGCCAGCACATAAAACAGAGCATAAGCATCTAGTCCACTTACGTGAAACGAACCTGAGCCAGAACCCAAAGGAGTACTCAAGAATTGACAGAGTGAAGATGAATGTCTCCTTACACTGACTTGATTATTTGCGTTTGGTGCGCAGACTCGGGTTCGGTTCTCATGATAACTCAATGTCCTAAGTCTTAACTATTCCCTTCATTGGTGTTATTTCTCCTCGCTCTGGTTGCATGGAAGCTCAGAGCAGGAAAAATTACAGATTACATCAGATTACGTCTCAAGAACCTTAATTTAGATGGTTGGTTACACAAAAGGAAAAACAATGACATATCCGAACTAGAAGACTGGTGACCACAACTATAACAAACCAAATTGAAGGCGTCTACCTTAAAAACTTTTATTGGTGCTGCTTTTTTTTTCGGGTAAAGTTTATTGGTGCTGCTTTTACATCCATGCAATGCAAAAAAAATTCAAAAACACAAGTACATGATTTCATCGTAGACGCAGTACATACACCGCACAAAGCGATGAAGTTCCTGCCTGCATATTTCCCTTTCAAAAGGCTTCAAATGGTCCAATTTACTTCATTTTTAGCCCAACAAATAACATATTTCCCTTTCAAAAGGCTTCAAGTGGTCCAATGTACTTCATTTTTAGCCGAACAAATAAAAGTGCATTGCAAGCGAGCATATGAATGTAAAAGTGGTCCAATTTACTTTATTTTTAGCTCTAAATGTTCTTTGTATTTTTCTCCAAATAACAGAGTGGGGGAGATTTTCTAATTTAACGAGGAACGACATCAGCAACCCCAAAAAAAGTGGTCCAATTTACTTTATTTCTAATGTTCTTTGTACTTCATTTGTTTGTGCTCCCTTGTATAGTCCTTTTAGGATCTGGTTAGTCTCTTGCTTTCCGTTGTATTTGGTGTTCTGAAAGTAATATATACCTTACCCTTACCAAAAAAAAAAAAGACATCAGCAACCCCAGGTCCTTACCAAAAAAGAAGACATCAGCAACCCCAGACTATTTTTTTCATGAATGTAAAAGCAAATGTTCCTAAGACATGGAGATTGTCCCTTTCAACAACATTTGCAGATACAATATTGTGTCCGTCCTCACCCAAACAAGTTCCGATTGAAAAGGGTCGGATAGCAATTTTATAAAACAAATACGGTTAGGATCCTATCGATTACTTAGCTCGGTTTAGGTCCCTCTATCACTTCAAATCACCCTCGTTAGTATATTAATGGTCTTGATAAGACCAACCCTTGCATATTCCTTTTTAAGACTTGGCCTACATGGATTTAGTCCCGGGTCGTCGCACCACTTCATGACGGTTGGTGTTCATTTCTTTATATGAGGAACAGGAAAATAAAGTAATGGACACGTGCTTGTAGTTGTTGTGGAATGACTTGTCCATTGTGTTTAAAACTAAACATGCATAATATTTGAAGATGTGCCAATTTAATGTTGCTTATGGCGTAGAAGGCACTTTACTGGGTCAACCAATCTTCATCCATTAATTGAACACATGTTGCCATGCCTCATCAAGTAGAAAATCTAGAGAGAGCTTAAATAGACTTATTAACATATTTAGTTGGACTAACTTTTAATCAAAAACTTTAGCCAATAAGTATAGGATCAACAAGATATATTAACTGCTCTTCACCACGACACTTATGGGGCATGGAAATCATTTCACGAATACTCTTGAATATACACCTTAAAATATTAGCTTGTTAGTACTTCATTTGGGGATATGTTAATTAATCTAGTTATTTAAGTATCATAAGTTAGAATGATTTAATCCGTTAACTGTCTTTTTAGTTAATATAGTGTCTAACTTAAACAAACTTGCACGATTGAGTAATCCCATCATCTAGCTGTTACTCCTCTGGTCAAATCACTGGTGTAGTGAAACACGGAAAATGTGTTTGAATGTGGTCCCACGTAAGAATTAAAAAAACAAAAAGGTTAGAAAGAAGAGAAATGTAGAAAGAGAGAGAGAGAGACAGCATGTTTGCCGAGGACTTGACAAACCAAGCCTACTCAAATGCTAACGGGGTCCAACAACCCTCCTAAGACACAGTGGAGATCAGGTACCTTGCCATGCTCAAGCGAGGTCGAGGCTCGGGGGTAGGTCATAGGGGCGTCGCCACCACCTGTATTCATTAGGAAGGGTGGCCTAACACTCAACAGTGACAGGGTAGCATCCGCTTGGCCATCTTCGAGACCTTGCAGAGCCTAGGCCATGCTCTAGCAAGGTCACACAGCCCCTTAGGGCGCGCATGGAATCTATTCTGGAGTAGAAAAAAAAATCCAAACCGGTACATTTATGATAAATTTATCATTTGTTAAATTGAATTAATATCATAAAAAATCATAAATTATCTCATAAATTTTCCACACTTCAAAAGTAGAGAAGGACAATTATCTCATAAAATTTCAGTATTGACAACGGTAAGGATGTGAAGCTCACAGCAGACGTACAAGTTGAAAAGTTGCCATCGTCTAGACAGACATCTCCAACAACTCTACCATTTCTCCATGTTATATTAAGAAGCATTGCTGACTCTAGGCCATAGCAAAGCTGACCGCAGTAATGGTTTATGTTTATACGCTCTTTCTTCGTCTGAATCATCCTGAACTGCATAAAAACGTTCGGTGTTCATCCTCTCGAGTCCTGGTCTATACTTTATCAAGAACTTTAAAGTTAGAAACGGTGAAATGAAATTTGGTAATCTGGGGTGGGTTAGCTTAGTTCTTTGTTATTTCCTAAGAGAAAACTCATGGCCTTCCTGAAGCGTCAGTTTCCAAGAGAATTCAGCAATTTGCAAGATTCACCAGTCCAAGAAAGTAAACAAATTATACTGTCCATCCTCAAATAATGTGTCTTGCTAGCTCTAGATGATTAAGATACTGTGCATGAAACTAAAACCTTCTGTTCATTAGGTTGAAATGTTGAATATATGTCTCGAGTTTAAGCTCGAAGCGAAAATCTAAATATTTTGAATTGGATATTTTGCGGACGTCCGAAATCGAGCAAAAGAAATATTGGAAATTTGCTTTCCTAATATGCAAGAGTTGGCAGCAAAACAAGAAGAAATTAAAAACTCACATATTCACTTTCTTGATTCACGCTGATGTCATTGGTCAAGAAAAGGGAAAGTGAAACAAAGTTGGACTTCATTGACTTTGCTTTACAGTTTCCTATTCCACGTTGAGTCGGCCAACGAAAATCGAAAAAGGAAAGTGAAGGTAGACTTTTTTTGTTGACCAACATGGGACTTTCTGATATATATGTTGAGGGTCAGGGGATGCTTTTAGCGAAGAAGTCTTGAAGTGCCGAAATAGAGTGCTTGGCAGAGAGTTTCGTGGGTCTTTCTTCGGCAAATTACGTTCAAGAGCTCAAGTGTTCGTAGCGATTAAATCTTGTGTTAAGATTTGTGTATAATTCTTTTGCGAGATTGAGAGATTATTTCGTGAGGAATTGTGGGGCTAAACACTGTGTGAGTTATTGGGTGTAATTGGGGCTTGAGAAATACTAAGAGTGTTTGAGTGACTCGAGTGTGGTTGTAATCTCCGTTGTATCGCTTGATTTATAGTGGAATTCCGTGCTGCTCTCCCCGTGGACGTAGGTCACTACGACCGAACCACGTAAATCTGGTATCTGATTTATTTTCTTATTCTGTCAAATTTATTGTTCGATCGGTTGGCTTCCGCAACAATTGGTATCAGAGCCTGGCTTAGCTGAATTGAAGTGAATTGATGGCGATAGAAGAAGGAAAAGTGAAAATCGACAGATTTGATGGGAAAGATTTTGGTTTCTGGAAGATGCAGATTGAGGATAATCTATATCAGATGAAACTGCACTTGCCCTTATCTGGGGAGAAGCCAGAGACGATGAAGCAAGCTGATTGGGAATTACTGGATATACGAGCTTTGAGTGTTATTCGAATGACGTTGGCTCGTAACGTCGCGTTTAATATCGTGAATGAGAAGACCACTGCGGGTTTAATGAAAGCCCTGTCGGACATGTACGAGAAGCCCTCTGCGATCAACAAAGTCTATTTGATGCGACATCTGTTTAATTTGAAGATGAGCGAAGGTGCATCAGTTGCTGATCATATTAATGAATTCAATGTGATCGTTAGTCAATTGAGTTCAGTTGATATTGACTTTGAAGATGAGGTACGTGCTTTGATTCTATTATCCTCATTGCCTGATAGTTGGAATACTACTGTTACTACTGTTAGTAATTCCTCTGGGTCAACAAGTTTGACGTTTGATGGTGTTCAAGATTTAATTCTGAGCGAAGACATCCGTAGAAGAGAATCTGGCGAACATGCATCTACTACTTTAATAGGTGAAAATAGAGGAAGAACTGGTACACGTGTTAGAAGAAGTAGTATGAACTCGAATAAACGAAGTCAGTCTAGAACTGGTGGTACTGTCTGTTGGAGCTGTGGCAAGAGGGGGCATCTTAGAAGGGATTGCCTTAAGCTAAAGAACGACAAAGGTAAGGGAATTAGAGTTGATCCTACGGAGGATGTTGCAGCTATAGCAGATGGTAATTCGGATGATGCTGATTATGTCTTGTCTATCACTAATGTTTCATCGTTTGATGGATGGATTATGGATTCCGGTTGTTCTTTTCATGCTACACCAAATAGGAACTGGTTTACTACTTATCAGTGCACGGATAATAGTAAAGTGCAGTTGGGGAACAATTATGAAAGCGATGTTATTGGTATTGGTGATGTTAGAATCAGAATGCATGATGGTATTGTGTGGACATTGACTGGAGTGAAGCATGTTCCTGAGTTGAAGAAAAATCTGATTTCCTTGAGTGCCCTAGATTCAGCTAGGTGTCGGTATTCTTCAGAATGTGGAGTTCTGAAAGTTGTTCGAGGTGCCTTGGTGATAATGAAAGGAATCAAGCATAATGGCCTGTATGAGCTTCAAGGAGAGACAGTGACGGAATTTGCTACAGAGACGTCGAATGCATCGGTTCGAGAGTCTGAATTGTGGCATATGCGTTTGGGACACATTAGTGAGAGAAGCCCGAAGGTTCTAAGTGAAAGAAATTTGCTATGTGGTTATGTGGCTAACGAACTGAATGTATGCAGGTGCTGTGATTTAGATCAACGACGGAAAGTGCAGTTTATTACGGTTGTCAGAGAAACCACGGATATTGCACAATTAATTCACTTGGATGTTCGCAGGTTGTCGCGATTTCCTTCGAGGTAGAGTGTCAGATTTATGCTAACAGTTGTTGATGACTACTCGAGGAAGATGTGGGTGTTTGTGCTTAGGCACAAGTTTGATGCTGTTGTCAGGATCAGGCAGTTAAAAGCTTTGATCGAAAAGGAGACTAGTAAAACGATTAAGCAGGTGCGGACTGACAGTAGTATGGAATTTTGCTCAGAGCTGTTAAACAAATTCTGCATGAAGAAAGGCATAGTGAGACACCGCACTAGTGTCAATGAACCACAGCAGGTTGCAGAGTTGACGAGCAAAATATTACTAGAGACGGCCCATAAAATACTCTCTAGTGCTGGTATGGCTAGAAGATTTCTAGCGGATGCGCTTAGTACGGCGAGCTACCTGAAGAATAGATCCCCATCGACTGCGATTGAATGTCGGACTTCCGAAGAAGTGTGGTTAGGTAATGTTGCTGATTATTCTGTTCTAAGAATATTTGGTTGTCCATGTTATGTTCGAGTTAGTGATGGTAAGCTCGATGGAAGGACAAGAAAGTGCATGTTCCTAGGTTATGCACAAGGTGAACGGGGCTACAAGTTGTGGTGCCCGGAATTAAGTTCACTTATTATCAGCAGAGAAGTTATATTTGATGAGTCTCCAGTACTTCTAGCTAGGAGTGTTAATAGCAGTGTTCATACGGATCTGAACGGTGTTCAGTTCGAGGTGGATTTGCAACCAAAGACTTCTGAGGTAGCAGGTGCTAACGAAATAATCGACACGGATGGTACTTGTAGCGACGTGGAGCCTACTGAGCCAACAGTTGTTGTAACTGCTGATATTGACAAGGTGCGTATTCGATCTCCGAACAGATATGGTTGTAATGATGGTTTTGCTTTATCTGCGATTGAGGAGGTTGTGTCGGAAAATCCTTGTGGAGCAGTTAAAGGTGCATGTGGAGTTGGTATTCTGATGAGGTCCACGGCTATGGCGAAGTTCAAGCGAGGCTTGGACTTGGAAGACATCTGTGGCGGTTGAGCCCATCGGGGGCTATGGGAGAGTAGTAGCGAAATTCGGATTCTATCAAAGCGATTGTGATTTGGCTCAAACGTCGAGCCAAGGTGGAGATTGTTGAATATATGTCTCGAGTTTAAGCTCGAAGCGAAAATCTAAATATTTTGAAGTGGATATTTTGCGGACGTCCGAAATCAAGCAAAAGAAATATTGGAAATTTGCTTTCCTAATATGCAAGAGTTGGCAGCAAAACAAGAATAAATTAAAAACTCACATATTCACTTTCTTGATTCACGCTGATGTCATTGGTCAAGAAAAGGGAAAGTGAAACAAAGTTGGACTTCATTGACTTTGCTTTATAGTTTCCTATTCCACGTTGAGTCGGCCAACGAAAATCGAAAAAGGAAAGTGAAGGTGGACTTTTTTTATTGACCAACATGGGACTTTCTGATATATATGTTGAGGGTCAGGGGATGCTTTTAGCGAAGAAGTCTTGAAGTGCCGAAATAGAGTGCTTGGCAGAGAGTTTCGTGGGTCTTTCTTCGGCAAATTACGTTCAAGAGCTCAAGTGTTCGTAGCGATTAAATCTTGTGTTAAGATTTGTGTATAATTCTTTTGCGAGATTGAGAGATTATTTCGTGAGGAATTGTGGGGCTAAACACTGTGTGAGTTATTGGGTGTAATTGGGGCTTGGGAAATACTGAGAGTGTTTGAGTGACTCGAGTGTGGTTGTAATCTCCGTTGTATCGCTTAATTTATAGTGGAATTCCGTGCTGCTCTCCCCGTGGACGTAGGTTACTATGACCGAACCACGTAAATCTGGTGTCTGATTTATTTTCTTATTCTGTCAAATTTATTGTTCGATCGCTTGGCTTCCGCAACATGAAAAGTAGTCCCAGCTTGTGACGACAGTATTTTATTTCCAACGTCCCCGTGAACCCTTCTTGGAAAGAAGAAAAGTTATACACGTGCATCGTTTGACGCCTCTAAAGGAAGGTTATTTATTTAGGTTTGTCCAACAAGAGAGTGCACAGCTAGCCAGTATATGGTTATGAGATTTGGCGCCTGGTATGCTAAATAAAATTAAGTCTCCCAATTATAAATTAACAGGGTAAATCATCAACCTGAAATTTTCCTGGTGAAGATAGGTGTGCAAAGCCATAGCCCGTTGATTCAATCTTTCTTCAGATAGGAAGGAGTTAGAAGAAATAATTCGTGATTGATGACGCTGCGCTGAGTTGATGCTGAAGAGTTGAAATGGTGAAGAAGAAGTAATCAAATATTTGCAATACCTTTGAGTTTACCACGTCCATATCAGATGAACATAAATTCTTTAAGGTGGAGAAATGGCAATCAGACCAACTTCCATGTCAACGCAGTTGTTGGGGAACGTGTTCTTGGACTCAAGAAGTAGAAGAAAAAGATGTAACCTTTGAAGACTTGGTAAGCTGCAGAGCATGGGCCTTTGCTTTCGTCAGCTGCCAGAACGCGGGACTCATAACCATTGCAAATTCAGTTTTTGGATCGAAGCCTCTGATCAATGTTGATGTCTTTACGAAGGCTTTTCAACTGGATAAAAACTGATCAACTATCTCCAGACACAGAACTGGTTTGACAACCATTACACATGTTCACAAGAGTAATTGTGTTTTTTCAATACAATACAAAGAAGAATTCTTTTGAATAAGATACTGACTTTTAGGTACAAGTACAATTGCTTGTTATCTGATATTGATAAGATTCTGCTGTTTCTCTCTCTCTCTCTCTCTCTCTCTCTCTCTCTCTCTCTCTCTCTCTCTCTCGCAAATCTTTCAAGTGCTGAGATGAAAAACTAATTCAAGATCTCTTTCCATCGTGCTTACTCCAGGCCACTGACTAACTTCCCAAACGAGATTCATTACTGGATCCCTCCATACCAATTATTTGAGATATGCTAAAGAGTTGTAAAAGAAATGAAGAAAAGGTACAAGGATGGAAAATCCATCAAAAACCATTTCCATATCAGGTGATACGCATTCTTTGAGCAGGAGGAGACAAAGTCAAACAAATCGCCAAGTCGTCCTAGTTGTTATGGACTTGAGAAGGGGAAAATAGATAAAACCTCTGAAGACTTGGTAATCTGTTGGGAAACTTGCTGAATAAACTATATACTGGGTCAAACATTCTCATCTATAAAGAGACATCACGTTGCCATGCAACTCCTCACTCCACCCTCAAGCAATACTAGTCTGTGCAAAGATTAGAACTTGAGATCAAGGCCCTCACTCCTATCCACAACCACAATGAAGTTTCTTCCGATTAGCTTACTCATATTGGCTTTGGCAGCTGCCACTGCTTTTGCTTATGACCCGAGTCCTCTTCAGGACATATGCGTGGCCACTAAAGACATGAACTCTGGAGGTTGGTCCTCCATTCTTGCATTATTCATGCCTTTCACTTCTGCCTTATGATGTCCAAACTTTAACGCGAATTCCTTTTCTTATGCAGTATTTGTGAACGGAATGTTCTGCAAGGACTCGAAACAAGCCACAGCCGATGATTTCGTCTTTATGGGGCTCAGGAATCCTGGAAACACATCGAATCCACTCGGATCAAAAGTCACACCGGCTTCCGTCAACGAATTTGCAGGACTCAACACTCTTGGAATATCCATGGCTCGTCTCGACTTCGCTCCCGGCGGCCTAAATCCTCCTCACACTCACCCTCGTGGAACCGAGGTTCTGGTCGTGGTGGAGGGTACACTACTTGTTGGCTTCGTCACATCCAACCAATTAAACAACACTCTCTTCACCAAAGTCCTATACAAAGGGGATGTGTTTGTGTTCCCTATTGGTCTCATTCACTTCCAGTTGAATATCGGAAACACATATGCGTTGGCCTTTGGTGGTCTTAGCAGCCAGAACCCAGGAGTCATTACCATTGCTAATTCTGTCTTCGGAGCAAAGCCACCCATTTCTGATGATGTTCTCACCAAGGCCTTCCAAGTGGACAAGAAGGTTGTTGACTACCTCCAGGAGCAGTTTTGGTACGACAACAACTAAAAGAATCTACGACCAACATAAGCTACACGAATAATTGAATTACAACATTAACCTTGTTTCCATATGTGGTTGCTATACACACATAATTAAACTATGTACCTCATGTATGACTGATTCGAATAAAAGATTGTTACCTCTCTCTCTCACACACATTGTGATGATGATCAGATCTGTTAAAATATGTCTCGAGTTTGAGTCTGTGGACGATTTTGATATAAAAGTGCACGTGGATATCCAAGTCATATTTTTATGAATATGGCTTTCTGAATCTGGAAAGCCTATTGGACTTGGATGTTGCCGAATATTGGAGTTTGAATTTTGGTCAACAATTAAGAAAAGGAAATTAATTACCACTTCAAGTCGGTCCACGAAAAGCAGAAGAGGAAAGGCTATTATCCCCTTTGTTGCCGAGCGGAAACCAGAAATAAAAAGAAAAGAAAAGTTAAATATTTGCTGGGGGAAACAAATAATCTTTCCTAATTGATGTTGGAGTCTCCGGCTTGAACAAGAAGGTCCAAGTGGCTTTGATTCAGACCATGACTCGGTCAACTCTTGGGCACATATAATATATTCTACTGTGGGCACCTTGGGAGGCAGAAGTTGAAGAGTGCAAACTGTGGTCTTCGTGCCTTTATGTCCAAAGAAGACTTGAACCACCGAAACGAGTGCTTGGCAAGTTTTGTGGGTCTTTCTTCGATAAATTACGTCCAAGAGCGTAAGTGTTTGCAGCGGATTGAATCTTCTGTAAGATTTGTCAATTCTTTTGTAAGATTAAGAGATTATTTTATGAAAAATTATGAGGTTAAATACCACGTGAGTTATTAAGTGTAATTGAGACTTGAAAAACATTTAAAGTATTTAAGTGACTCGAGTGTGGTTGTAATCTCCATTGTATCATATGACATCTTGAAAATTAGTCCATTTGGGATTTATAAAATATTGAGTTTTATGAAATGTACTTGTAGTAAATTCTCGTCCGGAACTGATCATTCCTAAGATGCTAATCAATAGGGAAAAGCTAATAGGGGAATTAAATTTGCGCGACTAAGAGAAAATTTGATCATGAATTTAATTTCGACCATGAAATCGCCGAGGTGATATTTTGAGCCATTGTTGGCCGATTCAAGGATAGTCGAGGATCAGTTCGCCACAGTCATAGTAGTGGATCGTGGGTGATTTTGCCAGACCACGAAACGAATTGACGAATAACATTGAACATATACTGAACGATCGTACCTCACGGATTTAGTGATTGATCCTCGTGATTTTAATGACAACCGAAATCGTCACGAGCCGAACGGACTTGCACATGACTCGATATATTATCAGTCACGAGTCGAATATGCGAATTTCCCAAACAAGCCGCCTGTTAGCCTGAGAAATGCTCGAGTTACGTTTAATAAAATTTAATTATTTAATTTAGCCCAAATCGGACACCGGAAAGTTTGGAAGTCACAACGGGATGTCAGGACGATGTTGCAATTGGAACGTGCAAATTTGGAATGTCTCGATTCCTTCGAAAAGATTCGAATTCGACAAGAAAATGAAAAAGTGACCATTTTGCCCTTAAGAATTAATAAATGACTAGTTTTATGGGCAAATGGCATTTTAGTAATTTTTGCCCCCAAAGTTGGAAAAGACATAATACCCTTGAATATTTTAAAGCAAGATTCGATCTGGCCCATTGATTTTAAGATAGATCAAATCTCGGCCGTAGAATTAAAAAGATTAGAGAGGACTATTTTGGTAAATTACCAAAAAGTGGTCAAAATTGGATATTTAGCCTTTGACCCCTTTCTCTCTCTCCTCTCTCTCTCTTCTTCCTCCCTCTCCACCGTGAAAACCCCCCCCCCCCACCGTGAGCCCCCTTTGGCCGCCTCTCCCTCTCACCGTTTCGCGCCGCTGCCCGGACCGCCGATTGTCGGTCACGCCCGCGAGCCGCCGCCGTCCGCTCGCCGTACTGCATCACGCCACCCCCATCCCGCCGTTCTCTCTCTCTCACTTCCTCTCGGTCTCCCCTTGGTCATGAGCCCCACTGGCCACCGCCCAAGCCGCGCCGTCGCCACCCAAACTAATCACTGCCCGCCGGGAGCCATACACCGTCGCCGCCGTTCCCGATTAAGTGCCGCCGCTTTCCGTTCTAGCTGCGATAGTCTAGAACGCGGGTAAGTTGCGCTCTAAACCCAACTTAGGACTTCGGGTATCGACAGGCGATTCTGGGTGAAACCGAGTATAAGGTAAGTGTGAAATTGCATGATTTAGGAGTGGGACTATGTGGCGGATCTTAGGATTGAACTCGGAAAATTTTCATTAGAAATTTGAGAATAACAGTGGGCTGTGGACTACTGTTCATGGGGCTATGATGGGCTGATCGGGTCGCAAGTTGGATTTTTAGAACTGAGAATTAATGACGAGAAAGTCTCGTGAAGGACCTGAATCAATTTGAGGCCATTTGGTCAGAGAAAAATAACGATTTCTATGTTTTACATGCGTTTGAATTATAATTAGGTTGTAGTGATGAAATTAAATGTGTGATTGTGCAATTGGTTGATTTAATTATGTCTGTTTGGTGCACACTTGGGCCAAATTGTTTTAATTATTAAAATTGGCCGTGTCGACTGCTGAGTGAGCATGATTTGTGTATAATTGTTGCGTGCACAGGTCACGTATGATTGACCAGTTAAGTGGCAAGTGATTGTTGCACGTGTGAAAGAATGAGAAATAGTGCGTGGTACAGTATGTGAGATCATGGGAATTGTGCCGTTCTGAGGCGTGTACGTTTATGTGGGACAATGCCCGGTATTACCGGAAGACTGCCAACCTAAGACGTGCACTTCAACGCGGGTTGCGTAGTAGATGGTAGATGTTGAGCCTGAGGTGTGTACGTTTACGCAGGCAAGAAACATGGCCTGAGGCGTGTACTGTAATGCGGGCCTGGAGTGTTGTGATGAGATAGTCACAGTGGACTTGAGACGTGTACTGTAACGCAGGTCATTGGCGAGTGGCACGAAAAGGAACGTGATGAGGCAAACGGAAATGCGCGAAGAATGAGAATTAATCATGCATGTGATTGCTTATAATGTGATTGCGACTAACATGTAGGGTGCAAGCAAGATAAGTCCAGGTAAACTCATTGATGTGCCTGCTATGTGATGATTTGGCGTTTGTGTGTGATTTGTGTTTGTGTAGTTGTCTGGAGGTACATGATAGCTTAAGTGGGATTTAGGAGCGTACTTACTGAGATGTAGTCTCCTGGTTGTCTCAACTAATATTTTTCAGAACCCCGACAGGACTCATGAATCCTCCGCCACCGCCACCAATGTGTTTTGGGGTGCCAGTGCACACCGAGAATGATGTGGCAGAATTCCCTATGCCAGATAACATGACCTGGACTAGGCATACTACTACTACTACTTTTGTAGAGGTAGGACTACCCTTATGGGAAATCCATGTATATACTGCCTGGTTCTTCCGAGATACAGACAAGGATGAGTTCGGGCCCATTAGGGGTTTTGATGTTCCGTTTGATCTCGTTGGGGATTGGGACCCGACTGCCATACCCCCGATTGATGGAGAGTTGACCAATACAGAGGTTAGCTTAGTACAATCCGGGATGCACCCAGCACCCGCTGCTCAAGGATCTTCGGAGGCTGAACATGAACCCGAGCCCAAAGCATCGCAAGCTGAGGCTGAACCGATGGACATAGATTTAGAGCCGATCCTCGAGGAAGAACCAGAGGAAGCGGAGCCCGAAGTTGAACCTGAGGGCGTGCCTGACAAGTTTGAGGAGTCGGAAGTGCCTGCAGGAGAACCAAAGTATATACTCCCGTTTGAAGAGTATATGGATCCCAATTTCGTGCCTGAGTGCAATTTCTTTGTTTTTCTAGCCGAGGAGAATTAGAACGGAGTTCCAGCTGAGTCGGGTGACATCAATCACCTAATCAAGATAGAGGCGGGGTCGAGTTCTTCTGAGGAGCAGACCAATCAGGAGAGTTCGGATTCAGAAGATGAGGAGTCAGCCTCAGAATGGACACCGAGCAAGGGGGCGTAGGGATTAGTATAGGGGTTCAGAGTAGGTTTTTGGAAGTACCATTTTTGAGGTCTGAATTGCCAGGTCATCAATCCTTTTTATCTTTGAGATTTTAGTGGGGTGTGCACTTGTATATTATAGTTTGTAAAATTGTGAATATTATAGTATAAGTGTGAATGAAAAAAGAACATGTTTATTCTCCCTGATCTTTCCTAGTTTCAAATTGTCTAGGTAATTTATGGTTTTCGCTGACGATTTAAATCTCTGATGGTTATTCGAAACCAGCGATACCCTAGGACATCGCACTTATCGACCAGCAGAGGGATGTCGCATGCTCGATGGGCTTGGGGCGTGACATATCACTTGATCTATAGTGAAATTCGTTGTAACTCTTCCCGTAGACGTAGATCAGTACGACCGAACTACGTAAATCTGGTATCCGATTTGTTTTCTTATTCTGTCTATTTTATTATTTGATCGCTTGGCTTCCGCAATAGGATTCATGCCTCAACTAAATGGCTAAAAATGTGGGACAAAACGCACACCTTATCTGGAAGTGTACAATAATTTTGAATTGTGATGAACTCGGTAGTCAGAAGGATGTTATCTAAGATTAAATATTGCTTATCAGATCAAGGAAATGTGTACTCTGAAAAGGGTATCATCAAAATTATATGCTACCCTAATTAATTGTCTGATTTTAAAGTCTTGTGATTGGATTAAGAGATTGTTTGAAGAAATCATAAGGGTGATCATTTCACACACTGCCGTCAGGTGGCCAAAAAGAGAAGGAACAGCTGTAGGTTACATAATTATACCAGAAGAAAGAAGTTGCAGAAAAAGTATTTCTAGAGTTCGGGTTTAATAAATTATATTGGATGACATTTCTCATTTTTTTCTCGGACGTACTAAATTCTGCAGATAACTTTTCTTTTTCGTTAGTATGACCAATAGAAAAATCTTTCCAGCAGTCATTTTCCATCTACAGTTGGAACATCAGTATGAAACCTCATAATTCAGCAAGAAACCAGGAATATTGTCACACACAATACAGTTTATAAGATTGTATGCATGTCTGTAGGACAAAGTCGAAACTTCGAATAAGATATGTGTGGCATATATCTATTTCTAGAAGCAATCAATAGTATAAAGCATAAATGGACATAGCAGGTAAATGCAGAGACACGAATGCGGTACTTGCTATGCTCTTATTTTGACAATTTCCAAAAGAGCTAGAAAGCTAAGTTGCGTCTCAACATCAGCTTGCAATAATTTAAGACTTTATGGTTATTGTACCGAACAAATTTAGACATATCATGGTTCAGAGGAAAATTTAAAGAGCTCGCACATAAAACAGAGCATAGGCATCTAAACCACTTATGTGAATTCAGCAAAAATAATCCTAACGAACCTGAGCCAGAACCCAAAGGAATGCTCAAGAACTGACAGAGTGAAGATGAATGTCTCCTTACACTGACTTGATTATTTGTGTTTGGTGCGCGGACTCGGGTTCGGTTCTCATGATAACTCGATGTCCTACGTCTTAACTATTCCCTCTATTGGTGTTATTTCTCCTCGCTCTGGTTGCATGGAAGCTCAGAGCAGGGGAAAATTACTAAATACATCACATTACATCTCAAGAATGACATATGCAAACTAGAAGACTGGTGATCACAACAATAACAAACCAAATTGAAGTCGTCTACCATAAAAACTTTTATTGGTGCTGCTTTTACATCCATGCAATGCATAAAAAATTCAAAAACACAAGTACATGATTTCATTGTAGACGCAATACATACATTACGCAAAGTGATCGAGTTCCTGTGTATTTCCCTTTCAAAAAGCTTTAAGTGGTCCAATTTACTTCATTAAAAGGACTCGCTGAGGTGTTGTATGCAGGAAAAGTTAGCAAAAAATTGCAAACTCCGGAGGTCTAGTATTTGTGACTTATATTAAATGGAGGTAGGTGAAGCGCAATCCAATAATTGAAACTATCTATTTTCAAAGTACTTTTTTTAGGAGCCAAGCGCCATTGGACCAGGCATATTAGAAGCTTCCTCAAGTGAAACTAGCAAGCGGATTTATTAATTATGCCAAAGCATGACGGTGTTGACCAGGATCAAATAAATATCGAGTCGTGTCTATTTAATCCGAAATGCCATATCTATATCCATTTGACTCGGGCTTAAACTCAGGAAATTACTAACATGTCCAAGTGTTCTGCCTGAGTTCTTGATCTGTTCCCAGCATAGTTCTCTTGTCTAGTACATTAGTTAATACATGCTTGCTAGGTAGTCCTTGCTCGAAGAACTTTTCAAATTTCAACAACATAAAAAACCAAAGTAAAAATCGTGTCAATAGTCAAGAAAGCTCGTCTGACAAAATCTACAAATCCATTCCACAAAATATGAGACCATCTGGAAATCCATTCAACAGAATATGAGATAAACTTCTTAACAAGCCTATCTGTGTGAAACAACCTTAATAAATGCTTTAGTCCTGGATATGATATGTTTTAGCCCAACAAATAAAAGTGCATTGCAAGCGAGCATATGCTCTGAATGTTCTTTGTATTTTTCTCCACATAACAGAGTGGTTCAAATTTTGTAATTTAACAAGGAACGACATCAGCAACCCCAGACTATTTCTTTCATGAATGTAAAAGCAAATGTTCCTAAGACATGGAGATCGACCCTTTCATCAACATTTGCAGATACAATATCGTGTCTGTCACTACAAAAAAAGTTGATTTTAGCCACGAATTTTGCCACGAAAAATTTGGCAAAATTCGTCGCTAAACGAATTTGCGACGAAATTAGCGACGGAAAAAAATCCGTCGCTAATAAGCCGTCGCAAAATTTTGCGACGGAAAATTTCAATTTTCGTCGCTAATTTGCGACGAAAAAAATTCGTCGCAAAATTCGTCGCTAATTATTCGTGGCAAAATTCGTGGCTAATTTGCCACGAAACAAAATTCGTCGCAAAATTCGTCGCTAATTATTCGTGGCAAAATTCGTGACTAATTTGTCACGAACTTTATTCGTGGCAAAATTCGTGACTAATTTGCCACGAACTTTATTCGTGGCAAAATTCGTCGCTAATTTGCCACGAAATATATTCGTGGCAAAATTCGTCGCTAAATATTTGTGGCAAAATTCGTCGCTAATTTGCCACGAATATAATTCGTGGCAAAATTCGTCGCTAATTTGCCACGAATATAATTCGTGGCAAAATTCGTCGCTATTTTTTTCAAAATTTTTTTTATTGGTCACAAAATTGCGACGAAATATTTTCGTGGCAAAAATCGTTGCTAATTATTCGTGGCAAAATTTATCGCTAATTTGCAACGAACACATTTCGTGGCAAAATTCGTGGCTAATTTGCCACCAAATTTTTTTTTTGCCAATTTTTTGCGATGAACTTATTCGTGGCAAAATTCGTAAGTAATTTAGATTACCCACCAAAATGAATGTATTTCATTTTCTTATTCGATTTTAAATGTAATTTAAAGCAAAATTAATTTCTAAAATTTGTATTTAACATTGATTAAGCACTTAATAACACCAAAATATTATAATAATATGAAAATGAAATACATTCATCTACATTTTCCATGTACTTGAACATATAGCTCAATATGATCAAACTATTATAATAATATGAAAATAAAATACATTCATTTACATTTCCATGTACTTGAACATATAGCTCAATGTACTTGAACATCCTTGGCAAATCTCCCCCTCCGCATATCAACACATAGCTCAATGTACTTGAACATAATCCTCTCAAGGGTATTTTGCCATGCTCGGGATCTCTTTGAGGTAATAAGATCGTGAAGTTCTTGCGGAGCATCTTGCTTCTTCTAGGATAATAACTGGTAATAAAAATCAAGCTCCCCTTCCGTGTCGATGGAAAATCTTCAGTTAAAATTAGAATTTGGATTTCTAAGACTCGAGGCATGTGATCCCAAGCCCATCTTCCCACTAGCTGTTTCCTTGTAGTG
The DNA here is from genome assembly GCA_031216285.1 of Syzygium syzygioides. Taxonomy (NCBI): domain Eukaryota; kingdom Viridiplantae; phylum Streptophyta; class Magnoliopsida; order Myrtales; family Myrtaceae; genus Syzygium; species Syzygium syzygioides. The sequence goes on from CM062249.1 coordinate 35,130,270, forward strand.
GTAGGAAGCAAGTGCTCGAAAAGCTCTCAGACACATGTTAACCACTTCTGAATCCTAAATCATGTGGAGAAAGTAACATTTTCACATTATAGAAAGATATAAAGCCACAAGCCAAAGTAAACGCATATCAACTAAGCACCATGGAGAAGAATGCCAATTTTGATGGTGCCATCTACTGGAGCCATGAGCAATAAAGAAACATATATGAGAAACAACTTTTCTCCAATTGAATCGTCAACTTATAGCCACTAAAGGACTGAATATCCTTTCACAAAGAAAAGCTAAAAGCATTACCTGATGATGCAGACCAAATTCAAGAGTCTCAAGAATATGACTAAAGGCTTCATTGTTTAGTTGTCCCACCATTTCAGGATATACTTCCAACATATGTGACAGCAAGGAGACGTACTGCAGTTATAAAAAGAAAAGAGGGGGAGTAAACATCAAGCAGAACTCAAAGAAAAAAAGTCCCAAGTCCATTTCTTGTATGATGTGAATGACTCAACTCACATCACGACAAAGCTTGGGGTACTTCAGCAGCTCCAAAGATATCAGAGGAGTGACTATGTGAAGACCATAGAAGACAACCAGCAAAGTCAATAATTAGACACCATTCAACACAACTCTTGGTGCTTTGCATCATAAGATTCACCTGAGATATGCTTGTTCCATGGGCTTCCAAAGAATTCGATGAAAAATCAGCCTACACTTGATCAAGTATGGAAGAGTAAATGATTTGCCACAGCAAAATACAGATAACATTAGGAAAGGCAAAACATGAAATAATGAATGAACAGAAATGTCAGTACCAGATCTTTTGAACAAAGGCTAGAAAGGATATTTCTCTGTTTTTGCATCGCTGAGTAAGCTGCTTGACAGACTTAAAGATCACTTGCCTATCAAGGAATGCAATCAGACATCCATGAAGATATTTTTAACCCACCTTGGCAAACGCAGGGTGTAGTCCACCGTGAATAAGTCTAATGCATTAGCCATTTAATGGGGAAAAGACAAAGACAAGAAGTGTCGGGGTATCTGAGCAATATAATGCATAAAAAAATCCTAAAGGGTGGATCAGTAAAAACTTCCGGTTGTCTCTCACCTTAAGCTCTTCACAAATGTCCAGTATTCTAGTCATGCAGTCTGGATCAAGACCTGCAGCATCAACAAACCCCCTCAACACAAGAATCGGGTTAACATGCCAGAGGTAAAGGATCATGCCGACACCCCCAGCATTTTTCATTATCATGGGAAACACGGCAAGGGAGACTTTAGACTGCAGGAGATTATATACAGTCTACAAGCACAGGAATGCATAGATTCAAATTCAGGATGATTATATCAAGACAAACGATGAAAAGTGTCAATGCACTTCCAATTGCATACATTAATATGTGCCATTGCAAGAAGCAAGACTTCTGGACAGTATTTAAGAGGGTATTCAAGCATTGCGCGAACAGATCCAGCGTAACCAGCCTTAGCAATTTGACACGACACATCTAAGAGGTCAAGGCACAACCAAGCATGATTCGCATGTCCAAGCTGGAGCTTATGACCATTTATCACATCAACATAAGCCTACACAGAATTTTACCATATAATTAGAACCAAATAAACAATAAAGGGAAGGATTACAAGTTCTATAGCACATACCAGCTGCCTCGCAGAATGAGTAAAGGTAAATGCTTCGGGAGGAGCTGACACAGCATATTTTAAGAATGACATACGGCAGAAACAACATCTTCTAACACAAACTTATTGAAGCAAGCATTGCCAAAAGAATTAAAGACTAAGACCCCCTGATAAACGCAGGTTTGAGAAAAGCACGCCATCCAACTAGTGCTGTCAAAGATGAAACTGCTCCATCGATTGCAGGCCAATTGACTACCTTCATCACAGCAATAAAAAGAATATTGTAAACCACACCCAAAAAGAAACCAACGGTATAACAATAAGACATCCCAAAAATAAGCTTTCCACTCTTTCAGAGGCATTAAATCGAAGAATCCCTGCACTCCCAAAGCCACCATCCAGTGGATCTTCTAGAAGCATAAGTACAAAAAGAGCCCCCTTCAAAAGATAAATACAAGACGAGGGATGTTACAAATTGACTAAAAGGAGAGAGAGAGGCATTTTCAACTAGAGCACTTAGGACTTCAATCCTTTTTTTCTGAATTTGGACGGTTCCAACAACAGGTAAAACGGCAAAAACGACTGGAGCTCCCATGAGGCAAAGGTAAAGAGGTACAAGAACAGGCACGGAGATATAAAGAAAAAGGAACTCCACATCTTAATAGGAAGAAGTCAACTCAAAGATAGAAGAGACCCTCTCCATCAGTTGATGCCACGAAGGAAAAAATGCTGACATATCATCATTCAATACAAAGCCTCATAACTTAGTTTGTCTTACAACTAACAAGGAATGGAATTTCAGGGCTTCTGCAACTCCCTAAGAAATCTAAACGGTCATCTCAACTTCTGTTAGATGGATTAACCAATACCGAGCGAAGCAACTAAATGCAACCCGCCTTCTCACAACAACAGAAGTATGAGTTTATATCAAAGGAATCGAAAACCTTTGTCAGATCATTGCATATTCAATACCTTAAGGGATTTAATTCTCATAGGCACGAATACCTAGAATCGCTTGTATCTCTTCATCTGTTAGTAAGCTCTTGAGTACTAGACATAATGTCAAGAAATCATGATGCGAACATCATTTATCAGAAAAACGACAGTTGCATCAGAACTTAATTTGACTATTACTTTCACATATTTACACAAGTTTGAACCTGTCATGGTTCAACCAAAAGAAAAGACAAGAAAAAGTTGGGAACCAACTTGCACACCTTGCAAACTCAAGGGAGGTGTGAAGATGTAATAGTAGTAAATTGTTCGACCGGAGCAGTTTCCCACTGTTACTACCATCAACGATTCCTCTAGGTTCCTGCCAAGGACAGAAAATGCAATTATGCATTCCTGCAGTTACTCTTCCTGCAGCGAGATAATCTTTCCAGATGCCTAAAAATCAAAGCAGGAGGTTTAAAAAGACATCCATCACAAACAAATCAAATTGTTCCAGGGAGCAATGGCAGGTTAAATTCTTCGTCCAAAAATCCAATCTGGCCGCAGGCAATCATCTAACAACAGTATGCAGGGGGGGAAATGTCGGCATGAAATCCTTAGAAGTAGGCAGTGGAACTTCACAAAACCAATCATGTTCAATGGCTTCATCTGCTGTTATTCTCTGCATATGGAAAAAAGAAATTGATAAATACGGACAACAACGGCGTACTTGTAAGTTGTAAAGCACAAGCTTCACAAGAAATACCATCTCTGGGTCATATGTCAGAAGCCTGTTCAGCAAGTCAAACCCCGATTCGGAAAGAACAGTAGTTCCAGTAAAAGATGCAGCTGGAAACTTCTTTCGCAACAAATTATACCTGAAGAGTGCACATCATATTCAAACAATGAGATAACATGCTGTCTTAAAAAGAACCACAGCCAAGCACTAGATAAAATACTGCGACTACAGAACACTTACGGTTGTTTAACAAAGTTTGCTTTTGAACCAGGCAATTCAGAGAATCCAGGCCATATTTTCTCACTGGGTGTGCCAAGAGTCCTGAAAATCTGCAAAGCACAGTTTTCAAATAAGAAAATCGCTGAACAAAGAGTCTGACAAAACAAGATAAAGGACCTATTACGCCTAAGTTTCAACCTTGTCAAGCTGATTGACTTCACTATTTCCCTTGAATAGCGGTTCACTGGCCAACATTTCAGCCATAATACAGCCTATTGACCACATATCAATTGCTGTTGAGTACTGTTTTGCTCCCAATAAAAGTTCGGGTGCCCTGCACATCAGAAAATACTGCCAAAGCTCAACCACAATTGTATACTGCAAAGTTCAGAAGTACCAATGTGTTCTGCATGAAAAAAGAAAAGAAAAGGCAACTACAATGTACAAAAAGGAACCATAACATGACTAAGCCATCTCTATCTCTATGTACCCAAGTAGAGTCCCAAGAAGATCAAGCTTAAAATAAACAAGTGCAGGATTCTCTAGGCTGGCATATTGGAAATTACAATCTTTAAAGCAAATGGAAAAATCAAAAGCTCTTACCTATCACTCCACTCTTCTCCTCCTTCTCTTCCTTCGCATCCTTCATCTCCACCTCCTGCACCTTCTTCTCTTCCTCCACCTTCTTAGCCGCCGCCGCCGCCTTCGCCTTCTTAGCCCTCTCCCGCTCCCTCTCAACCTGCCTCAGCTTCTGCTTCTGCTTCTCCCTCACCGCCCTCAACACCGCCGCGATGTCCCTCTCCGCCACCTCATGCGCGAGGAAATCGCTCCGCTCGGCCACGAACTCGAAGGCCTGCTCGATGAACCCCAGCAGGCTGGACGGATCGAACCTCGTGATGAACTCAGCCGCGGCAGAGGAGGAGGCCGAGGACGAGGACGAGGCCAAGGGCTTGGCCTCAGGTTGCTTCTCCTCTTCCTCCTCGAAGTGGGAGATGATCACCAAGGATGGTGAGCTCCGGGAGGGATCGAATCGGAGATTGCTCTTCTCTGGCTCGATTTTCTCTAAGGCTCCGAAGGCCATGGGCGAGGAGGAGTCGCGGGAGGAAGTGCAGGGGGGAAAAGGGTACCTAAAACCCTAGCGAGCGCGACAGGTTTGGGAGTGTGGGGGGTGTGGGAGAGGGAAGAAGGAGAAGGAGAAGGAGAATGAGAAGTGGAAGCAGATCTGATTTGATAGAGAGAAACGAAAGAGAGAGAGAGAATGGGAAGAGATGGCGGGCAAATTGGGACTATGCGCGGGGAACTCGAAATTTGCAACGAATTTTTAAAAATTCGTGGCAAATTTGCCACGAACTTTAGCCACGAATTTTATGAACAATGAAAATCCGTGGCAAAAAATTCGTGGCTAAAATCCGTGGCAAATTTGCCACGGATTTTAGCCACGAATTTCATAAATATATGAACGATAGGCATGTGTATGGGCTTTTTTTTAAAATTCGTGGCTAAAATCCGTGGCAAATTTGCCACGAATTTTAGCCACGAATTTTTTGAACAATGAAAATCCGTGGCAAAAAATTCGTGGCTAAAATCCGTGGCAAATTTGCCACGGATTTTAGCCACGAATTTTATGAACAATGAAAATCCGTGGCAAAAAATTCGTGGCTAATATCCGTGACAAATTTGCCACGAATTTTAGCCACGAATTTCATAAAAATATGAACGATAGGCATGTGTATGGGCATTTTTTTAAAATTCGTGGCTAAAATCCGTGGCAAATTTGCCACGAATTTTAGCCACGAATTTTATGAACAATGAAAATCCGTGGCAAAAAATTCGTGGCTAAAATCCGTGGCAAATTTGCCACGAATTTTAGCCACGAATTTCATAAAAATATGAACGATAGGCATGTGTATGGGCATTTTTTTAAAATTCGTGGCTAAAATCCGTGGCAAATTTGCCACGAATTTTAGCCACGAATTTTATGAACAATGAAAATCCGTGGCATAAAATTCATGGCTAAAATCCGTGGCAAATTTGCCACGAATTTCATAAAAATATGAACGATAGGCATGTGTATGGGCATTTTTTTAAAATTCGTGGCTAAAATCCGTGGCAAATTTGCCACGGATTTTAGCCACGAATTTTATGAACAATGAAAATCCGTGGCAAAAAATTCGTGGCTAAAATCCGTGGCAAATTTGCCACGGATTTTAGCCACGAATTTCATAAAAATATGAACGATAGGCATGTGTATTGGCATTTTTTTAAAATTCGTGGCCAAAATCCGTGGCAAATTTTCCACGAATTTTAGCCACGAATTTTATGAACAATGAAAATCCGTGGCAAAAAATTCGTGGCTAAAATTCGTGGCAAATTTGCCACGGATTTTAGCCACGAATTTCATAAAAATGCCAAAAAATGAACGATAGCTATATGTATGGGCATTTTTTAAAATTCGTGGCAAATTTGCCACGGATTTTAGCCACGAATTTCATAAGAAATGAACGATAGGCATGTGTATGGGTATTTTTTAAAATTTGTGGCAAATTTGCCACGGATTTTAGCCACAAATTTCATAAAAATATGAACGTGGGCATGTGTATGGGCATTTTTTTAAAATTCGTGGCAAATTTGTCACGGATTTTAGCCACGAATTTCATAAAAATGCCATAAATTCATTTTTCAGGAAATTCGCGACTAAAATCCGTAGCAAAAAAAATCTGTGGCAAATTTGCCACGGATTTTAGCCACGAATTTCATAAAAATGCCAAAAATTCATTTTTCATGAAATTTGTGCCTAAAATCCGTGGAAAATTTGCCATGGATTTTAGCCACGAATTTTAAAACATGCGCATACACATGCCCACGTTCATATTTTTATGAAATTTGTGGCTAAAATTCGTGGCAAATTTGCGACGGATTTTAGCCACAAATTTTAAAAAATGCCATACACATGCCTATAGTTCATTTTTTATGAAATTCGTGGCTAAAATCCGTGGCAAATTTGCCACGGATTTAACCACGAATTTCATAAAAAATGAATTGTGGGCAATTTTTTTATGAAATTCGTTGATAAATCCGTCACAAATTTGCCGCGAATTTCATTTTGACTATCCCACACACGTCTAATTCATTTTTTTTCCCGACAATAACGTTTAATTAACAATAGTAGCAATAATAATAACAACAACAACAACAAAAATAATAAATATGACAACAACAATAAACTCTTGTCATAATAATAATAATAATAATTACGACATAATTAGTAAAAAATCTCAAAAATCTAAATCTTCATCTTCACTTTCGTCTTCATCTTGATCTTGATCTTCTTCTTGAGCATCATCGTCGTCAACATCGTCATTGTCATCATCATCATCATCATCCTCATCATCATCCTCATCCTTTGTCTCAAAATCAGATTCTGCAATACCTTCTAAATTTGATTCGCGAATTTTGGTTAGATCTACATCTATCATTGTTCCACATGGATCTCGTAGAGTAGGAATATTATATTCCTCAGTTTGAACTGCGTTACAAATTTCCTCTTGTTGATATGCTGTATCCTTCTAGTGTTCCTCGATTTTTCTTCGTGTTTTGATTTTTCATACAGCCCACCAATCAATTTTGTCACGTTTCAAACTAGGATATGATGCATAATATACTTGAATTGCTTGTTGTGCCAACACAAATTGTTCATATTTCATATACCTTTTCTTGTGATTTATTTCAACCAAATTAAATTTCGTATGTACCTTCATTCCTTTGACGGGGTCGAACCACGTGCACTTAAATAACACAACCCGCATTAATGGTCCGAGGTACTCTATCTTAATGATTTCATCCAACAAGCCATAAAAATTATCTTTTGAACTACCACAATTGGATGACCGAACACACACACCACTATTCATTGTGATTTTTCCCATTCCATATTCTTGAGTGTGAAAATTATACCCATTTATGAAATATGCTGGCCAAGTTTGTATGATTGACTATGGACCCCATGATAGATAATATAGAAATCGTTGCTCTTCAACTTGATCGTGATACTTGACCAAAAAAAAAACTTGATCGTGATTACTATGAACCTAAGATCACACACGTAAAGTCAATAATATATATTTAAATGATGTATAAAATATTAATAACTTCGTTTTGGTCTATAGGCAACTTACATATGTTTTGAACCATGTTGCAAATTGTTCATCACACAAACGGTCAAACTCATTTGGTGATAGTCCATACATTGCATTTTGAAAAACCCTATTAACAATTTACATTTATATATTAGTAAATATTTGACACGCAATACATATATTTGGAAATATACACTTATTGAAAGTCTTCAACTTGATCGTGATACTTGACCAAAAAAAAAACTTGATCGTGATTACTATGAACCTAAGATCACACACGTAAAGTCAATAATATATATTTAAATGATGTATAAAATATTAATAACTTCGTTTTGGTCTATAGGCAACTTACATATGTTTTGAACCATGTTGCAAATTGTTCATCACACAAACGGTCAAACTCATTTGGTGATAGTCCATACATTGCATTTTGAAAAACCCTATTAACAATTTACATTTATATATTAGTAAATATTTGACACGCAATACATATATTTGGAAATATACACTTATTGAAAGTATGACTCCACTTGTGGATAGTTCAGTAAAATATATGTATGGGCTACCTGTTATTCTTCGCCTGTTAAGCAACAAAACTTACATGCGCCGCTTGGTCGATCGAGATAATTGAAAATAGAGAATGATTTGCAATTGGGATCGATAGGACCCTTATCATTTCTTCCTACTCTCTGCCTCTTGCACTGCACGTGGGGTTCAAAATAGTATGATGCAAATGTTGTCACTTCTTCCACAATATATGCATTACAAATTGAAACTTCAACACATGCCTTATTCTTTACTTTTTTCTTCAAATGATATAAGAACCTTGTTGCAATAGAAATAAGTTTATCAGAACATAATATATAATAAAGTATTTTGAAATTTATTTTGAAAAAAATTTACCTCTCAAATGGATACATTCATCGAAATTGGACGGGACCTGCAACTTTGGCCTCATAAGGCAAGTGAACTAAGAGATGCTCCATTGAATCAAAAAACGATGGAGAAAATATCATTTCTAAATTGTAAAGAATAATTGGAATGTCTCTCTCCAGTTTTTCCATATGTGATGCTTTTAATACCGTTGAGCAAATATCATGAAGAAAATAACATCGCAAAATTAGCGATGAAAAAAAATCCATCGCTAACTCCGTCGCAAATTAGCAACGAATAATTTTTCGTCGCAAATTAGTGACGGATTTTTTTCATGGCAAATTCCGTCGCAAATTAGCGACGACATTTTTTTTCGTCGCAAATTAGCAACGGAAAAATAATTCGTAGCAAATTCCGTGGCAAATTTGCCACGAATTTTTTTTCGTGGCAAATTCCGTCGTAAATTAGCCACGGAAATTTTTTCGTGGCAAATTCCGTCGCAAATTAGCCACGAATTTTTTTTCATGGCAAATTCCGTCGCAAATTAGCAACGATATTTTTTTTCGTCGCAAATTAGCAACGGAAAAAAATTCGTCGGTAATTTCGTTGCAAATTAACCACGAATTTTTTTTTCGTGGCAAATTTCGTCGCAAATTAGCCACGAATTTTTTTTCGTGGCAAATTTCGTCGCAAATTAGCCACGAATTTTTTTTCGTGGCAAATTTCGTCGCAAATTAACCACGAATTGTTTTTCGTGGCAAATTCCGTCGCAAATTAGCCACGAATTTTTTTTCGTGGCAAATTCCGTCGCAAATTAGCCACGAATTTTTTTTCGTGGCAAATTCCGTCGCAAATTAGCCACGAATTTTTTTTCGTGGCAAATTCCGTCGCAAATTTGCCATGGATTTTTTTTCGTGGCTAATTTGCAACGGAATTTGCGACGAATAATTTTTCGTCGCAAATTTGCGACGAAAAAAAAATTCGTCGCAAATTCCGTCGCAAATTAGCCACGAAAAATTATTCGTCGCTAATTTTCGTGGCTAAATCCTTGTTTTTTTGTAGTGTGTCCTTACTCAAACAAGTTGGGCTTGGAAAGGTGTCAGATAGCAATTTTATAAAACGAACACGGTTAGGATCCTATCGATTACTTAGCTCGGTTTAGGCCCCTAGACCACTTCAAATCAACCTCAATAGTATATTAATGGTCGTGATTGACCAAAACGCTTGCATATTCCTTTTCAAGACTTGGCCTACATGGATTTAGTCCCGGGTTGTCGCACCACTTCATGAAGGTTTGTGTTCATTTCTTTATATGAGGAACAGGAAATTAAAGTAATGGACACGTGCTTTTAGTTGTTGAGGAATGACTTGTCCATTGTGTTTAAAACTTAACATGCATAATATTTGAAGATTTGCCGATTTTATGTCGCCTATTGCGCAAAGGGCACCGTATTAGGTCAACCAATCCTCATCTATGAATAGAGCACTTGTGGCCATGCCGTACCTAGAGACAGCTTAAATAGACTTTTAAACATATGCAACTGTACTTACCTTTAACCAAAAATATAAGCCAACAAGTTTAGGATCCACTAAATATATTAATTGCTCAACGTCACAACAACTATCGGATGTGACACCATTTCACTAAACCTCAATGGTGGCAAGGTAGGGTACGCTTGGCCCTCTACAAGACCTTGCAGGGCCTAGTCCATGCTCTAGTAGTGTCACAACCCCTTACCCACGGCGAGGCACGCGAGCCCCAGCCACCGCACAACAAAGGCTGGCAAGTCCTCTCCTGGATGGTGGAGGGCTAGCAAGACTTTGCCGAACCAAGGGTTCCAAACCTTCTAAAATCTTACAATAAAGATACTTTTAAAATTTTTTTAAACAAAGTTCTCTTATTTTATCACCTAATTGGTTTGCATGATCAGGGAAAAGAAGATAATAGTAATTGCGCCATGAGATCATTCGTAGTTTCCATTAGAGATTGCCAAGAATAAAACAATAATTAATCTCAATGGTCATTGAACAATAAAATATCATATTCGAAGAAACTCCCTCCCACCCTTCTCCTTGTTCTCTGGAAAGTTCAATATGAAAAGTTCAAAATAAGTGGCAGACAAAGACTCGCTATAACCAAATTGGAGTCCCCTCCCATAGTTTATAGGGAGCAGGTGTTCAGTGGAGAATAGAGAGCGCTTAAGCCATAGCACTTTCCTTACTTCATCAGCAGAGAAGGATAATTATCTCATAAAATTTAAGTATCGACAACGGTTCGGATTTGAAGCTCACAACAGAGGTACAAGTTAAAAAATCGCCATCATCTAGACCGACGTCTTCAACAACTCTACCATTTCTCCATGTTATATTAAGAAGCATTGCTGACTCCAGGACATAGCAGAGTTGACCGCAGTAGTGGTTTCTGTTTATACGCTCTTTCTTCGTCTGAATCATCCTGAACTGCGCAAACACGTTCGTTGTTCATTCTCTCGAGTCCTGGTCTATATATTATCAAGAACTTTAAAGTTAGAAACGGTAAAATTCAATTTGGTAGTCTGGGGTGGGTTAACTTAGTTCTTTGTTATTTCCTAACAGAAAACTCATGACCTTCCTGAAGCGTCAGTTTCCAAGAGAATTCAGCAATTTGCAAGATTCACCGGTCCAAGAAAGTAAACAAATTATACTGTCCATCCTCAAGTAATGTGTCTTGCAAGCTCTAGATGATGAAGGTACTGTGCATGTAACTAAAACCTTTTGTTCATCAGGTTGAAAAGCAGTGGCAGCTTGCGACAGACAGTATCTTTTGTCCAACCTCCCCATGAACCGTTCTTTGAAAGAAGAAAAAGTTATACGCGTGCAGCAGTTCACGTTTCTAAAGGAAGGGTATTTATTTAGGTTTGTCCAACAAGAGACTTCACAGCTACTAGTATATGGTTATGAACTTTGATGCCTGGTATGTTCAATCAAATTAAGTATACCAATCATAAATTAACAGGGTAAATCATCAACCTGAAATTTTCCTGGTGAAGCTAGGTGTGCAAAGCCATAGCCTGTTGATTCAATCTTTCTTCATATAGGAAATTGTTAGAAGAAACAATTCATGATTGATGACGCTGCACTGAGTTGATGCTGAAGAGTTGAAATGGTGAAGAAGAAGTAATCAAATATTTGCAATACTTTGAGTTTACCACGTACATATCAGATGAACATGAATTCTTTAAGGTGGAGAAATGGAAATCAGACCAACTTCCATGTCAACGAAGTTGTTGGGGAACGTGTTCTTGAACTCAAGAAGGAGAAGAAAAGGATGTAACCTTTGAAGACTTTGTAAGCTGCAAAGCACTGGCCTCTGCTTTCGTCCGCAGCCAGAACTCAGGACTCATAACAATTGCAAATTCCGTTTTTGGATCGAAGCCGCTGATCAATGCTGATGTCCTTGCTGATGTCCTTATAAAGGCTTTCCAAGTGGACAACTAACTGATCAACTATCTCCAGAGACAGAACTGGTTTGACAACAATTAGACATGTTCAGAAGAGTAATTGCGTTTTTTCAATACATTACAAGGAAGAATTCTTTTGAATAAGATACTGACTTTTGGGTACTAGTACAGTTGCTTGTTATATGATATTGATAAGATTCCACTGTTTGCTCTCTCTCTCTCTCTCTCTCTCTCTCTCTCTCTCTCTCTCTCTCTCAAGGGCTAAGATGAAAAACTATTTCAAGATCTCTTTCCATCCTGCTCGCACCAGGTCTCTAACTAACTTCCTAAACGAGATATATTATTAGATCACTCGTTACTATTCAGTATGTCCTAAATTCGTCATAGGCTTGGGCCAAAGTTAGGGCTTTGAGGCAATATAAATATTTTTTTTTTCAAGTTATTAAGTTAAGAAATTGGGACAAAAAGAGTTTTTAACTTTTGAGCCACCATTTGTATTCCTCAATATTCTATAGTGGATTTTACTTCTCATCTCCCTGTGATTTTTCCCTCAAGGATTTTTCACATAAATTTTGGTGCTCTTTATTCTTCTCAATTTTAATTTCGTTGTTGTTTCTGTATCAGTCATAACAATATGGTATCGGAGCCTTGGGGTTTTTCGATCTTCTAGTTATGGCTTCAAGTTCAACAGCAAAATTTGATATTGAGAAGTTTGATGGGAGTAACAATTTCAACCTACGACAGGTTCGTATGTTGTTCTTATGCAGCAGGGTTTAAAGAAAACTCTGTTTGGGAAAGGGAATAAACCAATTAGCACATCGATTGAAACTTGGGAAGAATTGGATGAAAAAGCTCTATCTGTTATTCAGTTGTGTCTTACGAATGAAGTTCTGCAAGAGGTATTAGATCAAAAAATAGATTCAGGTTTATGGACGAAATTGGAGAATATTTTTTTGACAAAGTCCCTCACCAATCAGTTGAGGCTCAAGCAACATCTCTTCACTCTTTGTATGGCAAAAGGTGCTTCTCTTAAGTCTCATATCACCGATTTTAATTCTATTATCTCTGAATTAAGAAGTATTGATGTTAAGATTGAAGATGAGGATCAAGTTCTTTTATTGCTAGTTTCACTACCTTCCTCTTATAAGAATTTTAGAGAGACTATGATTGTTAGTAGAGAAACTATTGATCTTGAAGATGTCAAGACTAGTCTTCTAAATAAGCAGAAACTATATACAGAATTGACTTTTGAAGGCAGTAATGACCATGAGGCTTGTTTAGTTGCTAGAGGAAGGTTTGTTGAGAGAAGCGATAGTAGCAGGAGTAGATCAAAATCGAAGCATAGGGATCTGATTTGCAACTATTGTAAGTTTATGGGGCATATCAAGATAAATTGTCTGACACTAAGGCAAAGCAACAAAGAGAAAATAATATGAACAAGCAAAATCAAAGGAATGCAAATCGATAGAACAATCAGAACTATCAGAATAGACAGAATCAAAGAAACGAAAATCTCGCTCAAGTTGGTGTTGCTAAAGAAGAAAATGAAGATTGGTTATTGGTTACAAATGATAAAAATAAATTCAGTGATAGCTAGATTCTTGATTCAGGCGGTTGGTATCACATGTGTCCTAATCGTGATTGGTTCTCTACGTACAAGGAATATGATGGTGGAGTTATTTTAATGGGAAATAACATGCCACGTCCCGAACCCCTACGAGCTCGCGACATCCCCTGCTCTGGTCGAAATGATGCGACGTCCCAGGAACGTCGCCGACCCAACCCAAAAATCAGAGTCACATGCAGAAGCGGATATAAAAATCCCGGACAGAAAGATGACGACAACGGGGTAGAACACCAAGACAATCAAACAACAACAAATATATACAAACATTGCATTACAGACATATTTAGCAAACTAGCATAAGAAATCACCGTTATAACAAAATATTAGGGGCTTGGTTATCTTAATTTCACTATCGGATAACCCAAGCTATACAACCCCTAAAATGCCTTAGGGAAAAATCTAAGGGTCGCCCTTCTCCATTCTGCCCCTAATTCATTTGGCTCAATCCTCCGGAGATCTCTTGGGTATCACCTGCGAATCTACCGGGTACCATGGGCAGCTCTTCGCACTTTAAAAAGAGGAGGTGGTTCCTTGGGTTTATGGCTGGGGGTCTGAAAGTTGCGGTTATACAACTGTGAGACAAATCTCAATAAATGTACAACCCCAAACCCCACGTAGGTACTCACGTATCGCCAGACGAAACATGCATAACACACAACAATCAACCAAACTAGCAACCACACGCAACCCTACCTGGAATCCATCATGCACGTCCCTGCACGTTAGTCAACCACACGGCCAGTATGCCGCAGAAATATATCACAGCCATGCACATGCCCCGATTATAGAGCAAAATCCACTTAGGCACGTCCCATACCATGCCTAGCAGTTTTTATCCCATAATCGAGCATCACACCATGCGATACAAACACACTCGCACACCAACTCACACCACACGTCACTTTCTAAAACCTCGCACCTCAAGCCAATTCCCGCTCATTCTCAACTTGTCCACCACTACCGCGCCCGCGTTAAACGCATCAGGCCAACGGTCTTCTGATCTCGTCAGGCATCGTCACCCCGTCGGGCCGAGCATCGTCACCTCGTCAGGGACGGCATCATCCCGCGTAAACGTACACGCCTCAGGACGGAATCCTACATACACTTTCCTTCTACCGCGCCCGCGTAAAACGCATCGGCCAACGGTCTTCTAACCACGTCAGGCATCGACACCTCGTCAGGCCGGGCATCGTCACCTCGTCAGGGATAGCATCGTCCCACGTAAACGTACACGCCTCAGGACGGATCCTCTCCAACCAATCTTACACACACGAACCTTCATTCCACACTCTCCACACGTACCACGTCACCACACTTCACACACTGCCAAACATACACACTTCACACACATTTCCCATTTACACAACCTCGTCACACAAACACCACACGAACATCCATGCTTAGCACGCGAACTCAATGCACAATCACACTACCACACCACCACACTACACGGCCACATACACAAGACACCCCACCACAATTCACAACCACTCACATAGTACACACAGTCACGCATAATCAGCCTACAGCAATTTCCAGCACACACGCTCATTACAAAATCACACTACCACACCTCACAGCCACACAATCACACATACGAGCTCATTCAAACATCAAACTACCCGTCAAAATGCCACAATAACACCGAATAATTCTCGAGAGAGAAAAACCGAGAATATGTAAAATCGGGTCTAAACTGGGCAGTTTACACAGTGACCGAAATCCAAATAAAATAAATAGTAAACGAACTCCAAAAATTCTAAATTTTGGATATGTTATAAAAAACATCTTGATTAACATTTCTTATGAGAACACGAAATCTGATTCAATTTGCAACCATACCGTTTTGTCCCTTGAAATCAGACCAAAATCAGTTCGCTCAAACAGACCATTTTGTACTCAAAATACATTTATTTCAACACCCAAATCACCTTGAAAAGCTTTGAAATTTTTATATGTTATATCCACGAGTGTCCCCAACAACTTTTGTGAAGGAAGTATTTTAAAAATAGGCCTGGAAAAATTTATAAAAATTCGAACAGACCCGAAGGTCGAGTGAACAGTAAATCGGGCAGTTTTATTTCGGTCCAAAGATGGACTTCCGAATGGTATCAAATGATTTCCAAAAATTCCCAAATTAAAATATGTTATACTTCAAGATGTTGGGAACAACTTTTATGAAGAACACTTTCTCAAATTCAGGCCACACAAGTCACAGTAAAAATAACAAAAATCAGAAACGCAGCAGCAACCTAACTGGAAATCAGTCAACACACACCACCGAGCAAACCAGCCACTAAATTCACCCTAAATCGAGCCCTAAACAAGCCTCACAATACCCGAGGTCCTAAGCGACATTTGGGGAGATCACTTACCTAAAAAAGGCGAGAAGAACGGGCTGAAACGAGCGGAACAGCAGCAGCAACAGCAACAGCAATGAAGAGAATGAGAAAGAGGGAGAGAGAGAGAAAGATGAAGAAAATGGGAGAGGAGGGCTGGACGTGGGGGAGTTCTGGCCAAAATGAGAGGTGAGGAGAGAGAGAGATCAGACCAGTCAAAAAAAGTGGGCTGGTGGGGGACACATGTCGCGATCCTACGCGATTTCCCATTTTGCCCTTGATTCAATGGTCCTCATTTGTCTTTATCCAATAATTCAAGGGCAAAGTGGTAATTCAATAATTTCAATTTCTTTTTCACTTATTTTAGTCCTCAATTATTGCCCAAAATTGTCCAAAATTCGGAATTCCTAATACAGGGTCCAGGGACAAAATGGTAATTTTCCGGTCCCGGGGCGAAATTCCAATTTTCGTACATACGTGTTCCATATATGCGTGGCCAACATAATATGGCGTCGGATTCACGAAATTCATTTTTGTAAGCCCTTGAAAATCGACTGCAAAGTTTCGGGAATAAAATAATATTATTTTTTAAATTTTTGTCAAAATTTCAATTTTTGTCCAAAACTGTTCCAAATGCACGTGACCACCCCAAAATGACGCTCGCCTCGAAAAATAACCTCAAACGTGCTCAAAATCAAATCTCGATGCCCACAGGGGCAAAACTGTAATTTTTCCGGTCCCAAACCGAAATCCATTTTTTTGCAGAAATGGGTGGCCCCAAGATTGGTCAAGTCAAAAACATCATCGGCCGCTCAAAATTGTCACTTTCAAAATTCTCGATTCCTAGGCCCGAATTCCAAGAAATGACTAAAATTGAGCAATCGCGACTTTAGCTTATCTTTGGCTAACGGGTAGCTCATTGGAATTTCGCGCTTTCGACCCGTGACAGACACTAAGTCGAATCACGTTTAAGTTTGCTTGAATCAAGGCAACCTCGATTGTCATATAATTGCGAGGATCTGTCACTAGTACCCTTTGGACACGATCAATCAAATAGATTGGTCTCGGTTGGCTCAAACATTCCCTCGTCAATCGATATGGTCGAAGATCAAACCAAGGTCAAGTTCTTTGGTCGTGCAAACTCAATCCCGTATTGGCCTTACCCCTAAAGTTAGCATCCCGAGAATGCGCGGTTCCCGGGTGAGATCTCACTATAGTGCATTGGTTAAATTCATTTCTTAAATTCCGGGAAAAGGATCGAAAATTCAAACTGTTACATAACACTAATGCAAAGCAATTGGGATTGGGACTGTTAGTATTAAGATACACGACGGCATGATCAGAACCTTGGAGAATGTCAAACGTGTTCCTAAAGAGTTTTATCTCTTTGGATACACTTGATGCTAACGGTTGTGAGTTTACAGTTGAAGGTGGAGTTATGAAAATTATGACAGGTTCACTTCTGTTGATGAAAGGTCTAAAAATTGTAACTTTGTATCAACTGCAAGGTAATACAATTATTGGTTTAGCTGCAGTTTCATCCTCTATGTCAGAATCAGACAACACTAAATTATGGCATATAAGATTAGGCCATATGTGTAACATCCTCACCTTGGGGTTATTAATGCGACGTTCCAGGCGTATCGCCGTCCTGTTTCTTTTATCTTCTCATTAAGAGCATGACGTCCCTTTCAATTTTATCTTATCGTTATGAACAAGCAGAAGCATAAACTCGAGACAATCAATCAAACAAACAATGGGGTTAAGACAAGCACCATGAACAAACCTTATATTCATAGGATGGCATATTTATTACATGAGTGTATTTTACAAACCCCTTTCTATGGGCTTTTTTTCCCTTTTTAACACACTACATGCATCTGCTTAGGCTGAGAGAAATTCCTATCTCCTCTAGCGTGACTATAGCTCCCAAAATTGGTGTGAAACTTTCATACCTACAAATCTGAAAAATAACAAAGTGAGTCGAGGACTAAGTAAGTAAAACTCACTAAACTTCGGATAGAAGAACGCCTTATTATTGAACAAAGCACATGTCATAGCCACATCATATGATAGCATATCAATAGCAAAGATGCTTCAAACACACTTGTTTTTGTGCATAAGATGATCTCAACTTGCCTTCTATTCAAGCAACAACATCTCAACCAAAAGCATATACACGAATGATTCATTATCTCAATCGTTGGTACGGTTCTTCCAGAAATTCTCCGGGCAACGTCCCTTAATCCAAGGGCGACAGGTTTTCATTCGAACTTAATCGAGCAATGTCTCCTAATCAAGGGCAACGGCTATTCATCAGAACTTAATCAGGCAACGTCCCCAATCAAGGGCGACAGCTATTCTTTTCCCTTGTATGACCATGCCAATAAGAATCATATCAACTTGAGTACTTCACACGAAGTGAGCGTCATGCCATAAATCTTCAAAATCCTAAGTCATGCTAGGCACGGAACCAAGTTCGTGATCGAAATCGACCAGTCATAGCGCCGACCTAAACCAAGCAAGGCTTGGATCAATATACGCCCCAATACCGACCCTCCAAGCAAGGCTCATTCCGACACCCCTCGATGTCGATCCAAACCAAACAAGACTCGTCTATGGCTTGGGGCGTGCATTCATACATGAGCAAACCTTACAAAATGCATAAACATGCATTGCAAGCTATAACAAGCATTCCACAAACAACAAAAATCAAGCAAGTTCAACAAGAACACGACTCACTCAATAACGTAACACGACACCCTAGCCAAGATTTAGTAAGTCTACTTACAACTCTCCAAGATCGTGGTTGGTGGTGGCTTAGTGGCGAACCGAGCAACACGGCGCGGCGCGTGCACGGGCGTAGTCAAGAGGAGAGAGGGTGCCGAGAGAGTGAGTGTCGTGAGGGAGAAAGGGAGAAAAAAGTGAGCAATGAAGTGAGAAATGAAAGATTGGTGCCCCTATTTATAAGCAAATCTCTCATTATTACCCTTCCATTTGGACCAATAGAATTCCTTGAAGTGGCAAGCCTATCT
Organism: Syzygium syzygioides; assembly: GCA_031216285.1. Classification (NCBI taxonomy): domain Eukaryota; kingdom Viridiplantae; phylum Streptophyta; class Magnoliopsida; order Myrtales; family Myrtaceae; genus Syzygium; species Syzygium syzygioides. Next base: position 35,149,243 of record CM062249.1, read on the forward strand.
TAATGAGTTGGCAAGCTTAACAAGAAGAGGTGGCAAGCCTACTTAGATGGTGTGGCATGCCTAAGCCCTAGGTGGACATTTGCCCTTTTCATATTGGACCACCTAATGCATGAATCATCATGTATTTAATGAGGTATAATGATGTAAGAGACACCTAAGTTTTGTGACTCATCCTCATTCATTCAATGCCTAGATTTGGTGTAATCATGGGTTTTAGATTTAATCTTATCCAATACTTACTCACCAAGACAAGCCTTCCTCTCTAGAATCTTCTATTTTTCTATTTGTCTAAGGTTATTATGAAGGTGTTCCAAAAGTCTAATGTCGTGATGATCACTGCCTTGAAAATCTTTGCTCATAATTAAGCTTCTCTTGCAAGCTTTAATATAAATCAAGTATCTCTAAACTTGGTCCCCAAGTCTCTAAATAGGACTATGTTTGCCTAATTGCTCAATAATGCTCTAAAACTTTCTAAGCAAGTTGCCATTATTGGCTTGTTCTTCTTGTTTGCACGTGGAACACTCCTTAGTCATGAACTCCCTTTGGCTGAATGGTTATTGGCTTTGTCTCCAAGCTTGTCCATTAATGGAGGTGGCAAATCACTATCCTCCAGGTGGGACACCTAAGCTTATCCTTAATTATTCGTCTTCTAGCAAGAAACCTCTATTATTAGGTTAACTTATAAATAAAGGTATTAATTGGCTTGGATTGGATTAAGTCAATTTGTCTTCTTGCCCATTAAATCCTAGGCATGTGACTTGCTTCTAGTCTTCCAATAACACTAAACTCTTGGTACAAATTGCCTAAGCTAACAGATTACTTTTCTATTGGGTACTAGGCTTCTAAAATCTAACCTCACATTTTGTAAACAAATCAAGGTATTTGAAGGTTTACGTGACCATACATGATCGACCATTTTATTCAAACTAAGGTTCACAGTTGGAGTACCCCTAAGAATAATTGAACTTAGTCGGACCAACATCCGGGCTAATTAGTATAAGACCGAATTAATTGGGTGGTCCAAGTATAAGTCAGGTATGGACGGGCGCAGTGCCGGGCACTGAACCTAGCCTATTGAGCACTATGACTGAGCACTAAGCCTAATCTGGTCAGGCATGGTGCCCAGCACAATTGCTGGGCACAAGAATGGGTGTTTGGTCAGGCACGGGGCCTAGCCTTTGCCTTGCCGATCGAGCACGAAGCCTAGCACACGGCAAGGCACAAGGCTTGGCTCGCACAATCAGCACTAAGCTTGGCTCATGATCGAGCGATAGTGTTCCTGGCTTGATCCATGGCCTATCTCGATTCATCGCAATGATTCATAGCTGATTCGTGACCGATCCATGTTTAAGTATCAACGATCCACAACCGAACCTCAGTTGTCATGTAGTCGCGTGGAATTAATGCGTGACCGGCGTATGATTGCATAAAACAGGTTTATGGTTCCCTGCGACCGGTGCATTATCAAGCGAAATCATCCGCGATTGGCTTATGCTCTAACAGCATCAATCCATGACCATCTAGCGATCAGCTCAGTGCGTGATTGTCCCACGATTGACCCTTATAGTCAAATGGTCATTCCATGATCGAATTACTCTAATCGATTACGTGAATGATGAGTCGATCCACTACACATTCCCAGGTTGATCCATGGTCAATCTTTTGTTGCCCGTTCTAACCAAATCACTTGGCCTATGGCCGACCCTCGGGTCGATCTATATACCTGTTTCTTGGCTATCTCCCTTGGTCTATTAGAGATCCGAATCATGGATGTCACAATATGAGTATTAAAGGGATGGAGGAGCTGAGTAAGAGAGATCTTTTGTGTGGTTAGAAAATTGGAAAATTGGATTTCTATGAGCATTGTGTTGTTGGAAAACAGAAAAGAGTTGGTTTCAGGATAAGAATTCACACAACAAAGGACACTTTGGATTATATTCACTCTAATCTTTGGGGGCCGTCGAAAGATCCTTCGAAAGGCCTTGGTTCAAGGTATTTACTTATTATCATTGATGATTTTTCAAGGAAATTTTGGGTCTATTTTCTAAAGGAAAAGAGTGATGGTTTTGTTACATTTAAGCGATGGAAAACATTGATTGAGAAGTAAACAGTAAGAAGATCAAGAGGCTGAGAACAGATAATGGGCTGGAATTTTGTGGATGTGAGTTTAATGAGTTCTGCAAAAACGAAGGCATTGTAAGGCATCATACTACAATGAATATGCGACAGCAGAATGGTATTGTAGAACACATAAACATAACCTTATTAGAAAGGACTAGGTACATGTTGTCTAACCTTGGTATAGGCAAGGAGTTTTGGGCTGAGACTATTAATACAGCTGCTTGGTTGATAAATCGTTCTCCTTGCACATCTATTGAGTGTAAAACACCCAAGGAGGTATGATCAGGTAAACCTACTAATTATTATTCTCTTTGAGTATTTAGATGTCCAGTATATGCACATGTTAGTGAAGGCAAATTAGAGCCTAGAGAAAAAAAATGCATCTTTCTTGGTTATGCTTCTGATGTAAAGAGTTATAGACTTTGGTGTGCTAATTCATCTAAAATTATTATTAGCAGAGACGTTAGTTTTGATGAGTCAGCTATGCTTCATTTTAGCAAGGAGTCATGTGTTCCTTGTCATGAAAATCTTAAAAAGTGTTGTGGAAAAGGTGGAGCTTGAAGTAATTTCTTCGCAACCAGTTCAGTCGTCTACTGATAATATTGAGATTGAAGAACCTGAGGAAGAACATGTTTGTCTATTGAAAAAGTCTATATATGGCTCGAAGCAATCACCTAGACAGTGGTATAAAAGGTTTGATTCGTTTATAGTGCAACTAGGCTATTGTAAAAGCAAATTTGATAGTTGTGTATATCTATGTAAGCTTCCAAGTGGCTCTATCATTTATCTGTTATTATATGTCAATGACATGTTGATTGTAGCAAAAGATAAATCTAATATATAGAATTTGAAGGCACATTTAAGCGCTGAATTTGATATGAGGGATTTAGGTGTATCGAAGAAAATCCTTGGCATGGAAATTTGGTGAGAACGGAAAAGAGAAAAAATGTATCTTTCCCAGAAAAATTATATTGAGAAAGTTATAGATCATTTTGGTATGAAAGATGCAAAATCAGTAAGTACTCCTCTTACTACTTATTTTAAATTATAAGCTGATTTATGTGCACAAACAATGAGGATAGAAAATATATGTCATTTGTTCCATACTCTAGAACAATTGGCAGCCTTAGGTATGCCATGATTTGTACTCGACCTGATATTTCACATGCTATTAGCGTGGTAAGTAGATATTTATCATGCCTAGGAAAAGCTCATTGGCAAGTTGTGAAGTGGATTTTGAGATATTTGAACGGTACTTCTAATTTTGGTTTAGAGTTTGGGAAAACTAGTGTTACTCTTACAGGATAGGTTGATTATGATTATGATGGTGACATTGATAAGAGAAGGTCTTTAACTGGGTACATCTTTACTATTGGAGGTTGTGCAATCAGTTGGAAAGCTACATTACAGCATATAGTTGCTTTGTCTACTATAGAGGCAAAGTACATGACTATAACAGAGGCAGTTAGAGAGGCTTATTTGGAGAGCTCTGTGTTGGTCATGATGTGACCGTTGTCCATTGTCTTAGTCAGAGTGCTATACATATTACTAAAGATCATATGTATCATGAGAGGACAAAGCACATTAATGTGCGGCATCACTTTATTCAAGACACTATTGCTGATGGCTATATCAAGGTCTTGAAAATTGGTACAAAAAACAATCTAGCTGATATGTTAACGAAGCCCTTGCTTATTGCTAAATTCAAGCATTGCTTGGATTTGGTTAATGATTGCTGCAACTGAGTTTTACTCTAATGGGAGGAGAAGATTGCTTATTGTTGATGTAGAATTTAAGTCAAGGTGGAAATTTGTTGAGTATGTCTTAATTCTCTGTGGGCTTAGGCCAACGTTAGGGTTTGAGGGCAATATAAATATTGTTTTTTTCTCAAATTATTAGGTTAAGAAGTTGAGACAGAAAGAATCTTTAGCTATTGAGCCACCTTTTGTAATCCTCAATATTCTATAGTGGATTTTGCTTCTCATCTCACTGTAGTTTTTCCCTCAACAAGATTTCCATATAAATTTTGGTGCTCTTTATTCTTCTCAGTTTCAATTTCGTTATTGTTTCCGCATCAATCATAACACTTACCAATCTCAAGTATCGACGTGTGAATAATTTTGCTTTCATAGCATTGTTTAGCTCAAGTAAATTCATCATTCTGATATACAACTGCATCTTATGTAATTTTCTGCATTACTTTCGTTTTGTTCGTTTGCTGTGTCACGCCTCGAACCCCTCGAAGCGCAATCATCTCATGTACCGATCTAATTTTGCTATGACGTCCCAGGTCGCGTCGCCAACCCAACTCCTAACACAAAGCATAAGGCACATGCGGAAGCGATAATTAAAATACTCGTACAAAACAATACATAACCAAGGGTAGCAGGAACTTCGAATAATTCAAAGCCTAATAATCAAGACTCACATTGAACTTCAAAACATATACAATGTCCACTATCTGCCAATACAAATCACCAAACAAAAACGGGTCGACGACCACTACTAACAAAATCCCTAAGTGGCCAAGGGGGCAATCTAAGGTGGGGCTATAATCAAAAGGGTTATTGGCCCAACCTATGGGAGGCTAAGGCTGATCTTAGGAAACTTAATCGAGATCATATCCTGATGTCTTGGACTCAGCCTCGATTATCTCGTCCTCCGAATCCATCTGCTTGACTTCGCCAACCTGTTCGGGATCCTGCTCTATGGGCTCCGGATTCTCATATGGATCAGGTACACCAGGCAACCTCTATCAAGAGTCTGAAAAACAGGATTTAAATAACTATGAGACGAATCTAAGTAAGTAGGCCTCCTAAATTGAAAATAGGCTAACATGCACCTCCCGACAAGCAAATCAACACAACAATGAACAATAATGTTAATCAAATGATCTAGGCCCTTGAGCCCGGATCGCTTACCTTGTTGACCTTGTAGGTTAGGTATTTTGTATAAAACACGGCACATACGCGACACACTGGTCATACGTACGCCACACACATGCTCATGCTCAATAGTGCCTGCCTCACACACAAATCACCGACACACACATTAGTCACATACTCCGGCACACATTTGCCATGCTCATGAACTGCCTCAAACAATGCACTCTGGCATGCGGCTCATTTTAGCAATTTTATAAATCGACCCGAAGGCCACAACCCGAATGCCCATAACACTCCGCGACCCTCGCCGAAGCACATATGGCCTAGTGTCTCTAGCCCACGTAAAACGCCTTAGGCGCAACACCGATCTCCTTAATCATCCGGACAAATCGGGCATCGTCCCGCATAAACGCATCAAGACGGCACGACCCGAAGGCCACGACCCGAAGGCCTTAAGTGATGACACGGCACACTGCCAATTTTATCTGAGCCTCGCGTAAACGCATTTAGGCATTTATGGTGATCACACATGCTCATTCTTTTTTTTTATCACAACACATGCTCATTCTCTACACACAAAATGCATAGCCATGCAAATTCCCGCACTCAGGCAATCACACGATGCATAATGAGCACCAATTTCAAATACGGGCATGCACTTCCATAATACCAACATATTCAATTATGCCATAACATAATCAACCAGCATTTCATTGGCATGACCAATTTCAATCAAACATAATTCAGCACGGCACCCAATTCACAACATTGGTGCACAAAAAAACTTACGCAATCAAGGCCCGCTAATATCATATCAATCTTGGCTAGCAAATATACACACGTGTCACCACACAATGGAACCCAATCAAGTACCAAATTGCCACTGAATCGCTTAATTCGCACCATTCATGACAAGAATCCGATTAACCTCAACTTAGTCCATTTTAATCAAATTCGGATCCAAAGAGAACAACCACTAATCAGTCTGAGAGAGAGAAAAACCGGAAATATACAAAATCGGGTCCAAACTGGGCAGTTGCACAGTGACAGAAATCCATTTGAAATAAATGGTAAATCAATTCCAAAAATTATGAAATTGGATATGTTGTATAAAACATCTCGATGAACATCTTCCGTAAAGAACTAGAAACCTAGTTCTAATCGTAAACACCTCGTTTTTGACACTCAAAGTCGGACAGAATCCGATTCGCTCATATAGCTCCTCAGGCCATCAAAATATAACTTATTCAGTACCCAAATCATTTTGGAAAGACTTGAAATTTTTATATGTTATAGCCATAAATGTCCCCAACAATTTTTGTGAAGGAAGTATTTTGAAAATAGGCCTGAAAATATTTATAAAAATTCTAACAGACCAGAAGGTCGGGTGAACAGTAAATCGGGCAATTTTGTTTCGGTCCAAAGATAGACTTCCGAATGGTCTCAAATGATTTCAAAAAATTCACAAATTAAAGTATGTTATACTTAAAGATGTTGGGAACAACTTTCATGAAGAACACTTCTTCAGATTCAGCCTACAATGATCACAAACAAATTAACAATGCACAGAGGTATACTAAAATCAGTAACCCAAGAATCATTAAACTTGCACCATTAAGCAAATCCAGCTCATACAACCTCTAAACCAAGTCTCCACAGCCTTAAAACCATCCCTAAATCATCACATTAGGCCCTTAAAATCACCACAACATTAGTCCAAATCAGCCCCTACTAATTAACCCCTAAAACTTGTCCAAAGTACACATAATCCTAATTAAGGGTTAAGATTTCCACTCACCTATTTATGCTTCCCAAAATTCTAGTCAACGGGAACGGGCAGCCGATTGCCGGTGAACGGCAAAATCGGCGGCGGCGTTCCGGCGGCTCACGGCGGAGGTTCTGGTCTGTGAGGGTGGTGGTGGTTTGGCTGGGCGGCGGGCGGTGATGGCCGGCGCGTCCTCGCGCGGCGGCGGCAATGTGGTCGCGGCGACTCTCAGGCGGCGCACGGCGATGATGATCCACAGCGGGGCTGATCCGGCGTGGTCCTCACGCCTCATGCGACCCAGAGAGAGAGATGGGACGGTGGTGGTGTACGGCAATGCACGGTAGCAGCTTGAGCGACGCGCGACGGTCCGCACTCCGGCGTGCTCCTCACGGCTGGACAAGGAGGGACGGCGAGAGAGAGGGAGCGGATGAGGGGGAGAATGGCCGAATGTGGGGAGGGGAGGAGAGAGAAAGGGAGTCAAATAGTCTTCAATGGTCAAAAGTTGATTGCCACGTGTCGCGATCTTGCGCGTTGGACCACTTTGCCCTTTGATCCAATGGATATTATTCATCCTTACCCAATAATTGATGGGCCTTTTGGCCTTTCAATAATTCTGAATTTTCTTGATAATTATCCACAATTTAATCCCAAAAATAGCGCAAAATTCGGAACCCCAAAAATAGGCTATAAGGGCAAAATGGTAATTTTCCAGTCCCGAGTTGAAATTCCATTTTTCGACCGTACTGACCCCAAATATGTGTGGCCACTCAAAAATGACGTTGGCCTCGCAAAATAGTCGCAAACACCCATAGAATTTCGACATCGAAGTTCGGGTTCAATTTGGCGATCAAAATTGCTCAATTCAAAATTTTAGAGCCTCTCACTGACGGGTGGCTGTTTAGGGGTTACGCATATTGACCTAGAGTCACTCAAGTCATGACGGATTCGATTACCAGGAGAACGCAATGAATTATTGATTATTCCAGGGGTCACAATCGTTCAGTTCAAGTTCGAGATTTGTTCGCCACTCATACTCTTGGTCGAGCGGAATCACCCGCAATCCGATCATACAAAGTTGGCCAAACCAAATCCGTCACTTTCTTAAGATCGGCCCACACTAGCCCAAAATACTTCCCTATCGTTTCTCAGAATCAGTGCCTGATTCGCAATCGGATCCCCGGTCCACGTACCGTTTTCCTAATTAGCCCTTCCCATTAGTCAGTATCCCGCGAAGGGCCAACTCCGGACGAGACGTACTAAAATCAGATGAGAAATAATATCCACTTTGTTGGATCCCGGAAATGGATCGAAATTCAGGATGTTACATGCTATAAGGATTGAGAGTTTGTATAAGTCCGACCTTGGAATGTGGCCACCGAACATTAATCATCTCTTTATTCCATTATAAATTAATGGTGGTTTGCCTGTTTCACTCAACTTTTTCAACGCAAGAAGAGATGACACTAGCATAGAGTTCCATTGAGAGGAAGAGAGAGTCTATATAGGATGCCTCTGTTTGGCCTCTGATAATGCTTAAAACTGGTGTTTGTACTTCGAGAGTCGAGATGCTTAAAAAATCATGAATCAGACCCTGTTATGGAATTAAATATATGCTTCCTGTAGCATTTAAATGTTAAGACAAAAGAATAGTGTTATTGAGGTTCTTCTTATGTAATATTCTAGCTTGGCCAAACTTATATTTTTGTTTCACGAGTTATTGCACCGGTATTTTCAGCAAATTCGACCAGCTAGCCAAGGCATGCACGTGGTTGTTGGAAGGCAGTACTTGGAAACCTTTTAAAGCCAATGCAAGGAGATTATCATCAAGTTTATAATTTTTCGATAGTAGTCCTGAAGATCGATTTTTCAATAACATCCAACAAATAAGGCTAATCCATGGAGATCATTTGACAAAGCAAATTGTTCTCTTTATTTCGTTTGATAGCCTAGAGTACAGACAGATTCTCCCTCCAATATAATTACAGCAATCAGATGGCGGTAGTGAGAGTGTAAAATTCGAACTTGGCATCTAAAGTTAAAATCTGAAAATTTCAAAAGACGAAAAGTAAAGTGGGAATCCTTCACGTCCGAAATCGAATGACTAATTCTCAATGAGAACGGGCTTAGAAAGAAGAGGTGGTTGAAGTTGTAGAATGGTTCAATAATCACATGGAAAATCAACAATTGTTATAGACTTATTAAGCGCTGTTCCTGGCTTCAGCTGCTTCCCACAGGTCAGTTGACGGGGACTAAGTCAAATGACTAGCTACTATAAATAGACTTGCTGCAGATGCAGCATTTCGCAACAATCCTCAACAGAACAGAGTTTCCAAGACAGACTAATCCTAGCTCAGGAATTTTTCCATAATGAAGTTCCTTCTAACATTTGTCCTCTTGGCTTTGGCATCATCCCATGCCCTTGCCTCTGACCCGAGTCCTCTTCAGGACTTCTGTGTAGCCATCAACGACCCCAACTCTGCGGTGCTTGTGAATGGAAAGTTCTGCAAGGACCCGAAGCTTGCAATAGCAGATGATTTCGTCTTCACAAAGTTTAGATATCCTGGGAACACATCGAATCAGCTTGGATCCAAAGTAATGACTGCTTTCGTCGACCAATTCCCAGGACTCAACACTCTTGGCATCGCCACGGCCCGCCTTGACTTTGCTCCGTACGGTCTAAACCCTCCCCACATTCATCCTCGTGGCACCGAGATGCTAGTGGTCGTGGAGGGTACGCTCTACGTTGGTTTTGTCACATCCAACCAATTGAACAGCACTCTCGTCACCAAAGTCTTGACCAAAGGAGATGTTTTCGTGTTTCCGCAAGGCCTCATTCACTTCCAGCTGAATATTGGACAAACTAATGCACTGGCCTTTGCTTTCTTGAGCAGCCAGAACCCGGGACTCATAACCATAGCAAATTCAGTTTTTGGATCAAAGCCGCTGATCAATGATGATGTCCTTACAAAGGCTTTCCAAGTGGACAACAAACTGATCAACTATCTCCAGACACAGAACTGGTTTGACAACCATTAGACAGATGTTCACTAGAGCAATTGTGTTTTTTCATTACATTACAAAGATGAATTCTGTTGAATAAGATACTGACTTTGGGGTACTAGTACAATTGCTTGTTATCTGTGCTATTGATAAGATTCCACTGTTTGTTCTCTCTCTCTCTCTCTCTCTCTCTCTCTCTCTCTCGTAAATCGTTCAAGGGCTGAGATGAAAAACTAATTCAAGATCTTTTTCCATCATACTCGCTCCAGGTCTCTGACTAACTTCTCAAACGAGATATATTACTGGATCACACTCCATACCAATCTCAAGTATCAGCGTGTGAATAATTCTGCTTTTTTAGCATTGTTTTTTTTTTTTTTTTTTTTTTGGTAACCCAGGGAACCCCCGCACGGCCGATAGCCGAGGAGTAAACCCTGGGGGCGACACGTGCTAGCCACCACACACGTGCCACCGGTTAAGTCACCCTGCGGCGCCCGGGATTCGAACACTCAACCTTTTGCGAGAGGAAGAGTGCGCGCTCCAGCAGGGCCACCCAGGCGGGTGGTAAACTTTTTTAGCATTGTTTGACTCAAGTAAATTCATCATTCCGATAATGAACTGCATCTTATATAATATATGCTTGCTCCCTGTAACATTTAAATGCTAAGACAAAAGAATAGTGTTATTGAGGTCTTCTTATGTAATATTCTAGCTTGGCCAAACATCGTATCTTTGTTTTGACGTGTTATTGCACCGTTATTTTCAGCAAACTTGACCGGCTAGCCAAGGCATGCATGTGGTTGTGCACAGGCAGTACTTGGAAACCTTTTCAAGCCAATACGAGGTTGTAAAGTTTAACATAGACCACTTCCATATGAGATTATGTGAATAGTTTAAGCTGCAGAGGAGGAATTCAAACTAACTGCCACATGGTCGTAGTTGTTTTGGAATTTACCGAAGCTTCTGAATAAGACTTGGTGATCTGCAGTGCAACTTGTTCAACAAACTAGAGAGAGTTTCTTATAAAGAATGATCTTTTATTACTCAAACAATCATGATCAATTACATGGAGAGGATTCTTCTATTGCGAAGCAATTATCAATCTCAACAATCATGCGTGTAGAGAACACGGGTAATCAGACGTCTTGGAGGTCAATTAAGTGGAGGTGGTCAACAACCTTGTTGTCCACTTGGAAGGCATTGGGTGGTCTTTGGCCTCTCTCACCCCAAAATCTAGCTCAAAGGGTGAGATTTTGCCTCTCAATTATAAATTAACCACCTACGCCTTCCACAACCGATGTGAGATAATCCCAACTAGCGAAGATAAGGTTATAAGCTAAAACAAATCAATATGTCAAGTTAAGAAACTATGGACAAAGAGACTTGTTATAACAAAATTGAGCTCTTCTACCAAAATTTCAAAGAAGCAGGTGCCTTTTGGCTCAGAGAGAACGTTTAAGTCATGAAATTCTTCATAATATTCATAGTTTTATTCGTCAAAGACAGAAAAATTTGATTGTTGCTGAACATTCAGTACTTAAAATGTGTTGAACAAAGATATGGGCAAAAAGTCATCATAGTATAACCATCTCAGCAACTCTCCCACTTCTTTAATTTTTAAATCGGGTCTTGCTTATTTGGGCCTCCTTCAGAAGTTAGACTATTCTGCTTCCAGCTATTATCGTTCGTCTCAAAACCCCAAAAAAGAAGCAAGTCCATATTCATCATTTTAGGCAGAACAAAAGAATGCATGGCTTCTAAGTATATCTTATGTACTTTGGTACTGATTTGCATATTACTAGTCATTACTAACGGGGATATGTCAGCAACTCGAAAGTCTTCATGCTGCAGATGAGGAACGTTTCTCCTCAAACAATCTCAATGGCCACCTCAATCTTTTTCTGATGTGAAACAATGTCAGAAGATAGGATCTTTCCCGGGTCATGCTTCTTCCAATTTATGCTCATGAGTTAAAAACAGCGAAGAAGAAGAAGCCGCAATACAAGGATGTAAAGTTAAACATAGATCGCTTCCATAGGAGATTATGTGAAAAGTTAAAGCTGCAGAGTAGGAATTCAAACTAACTGCCACATGGTCTTGGTTGTTTTGGAATGACTGCTTCAACTTTTAAAGATAAAGCTTCTGAATAACGCTTGGTAATCAGCAGTGCAACTTGTTCAATAAACTGGAGAGAGATTCTTATAAAGAATGATCGTTCATTACTCAAACTTTCATGATCAGTTACAAAGAGAGCAATTCTTTTATTGCGAAGCAATTATCAATCTCAGCAATCATGTATGGAGAAGACGGGCAATCCAATGTCTTGGAGATCAATGTATACACTTAGTTGTTGTCATACCAAAACTGCGCCTGGAGGTAGTCAACAACCTTATTGTCCACTTGGAAGGCCTTGGTGAGAACATCAGCCGAAATGGGTGGCTTCGATCCAAATACCGCATTAGCAATGGTAATGACTCCTGGGTTCTGGCTGCTCAGAGCAGCAAAGGCCAGTGCAGGGGTCTTTCCAATGTTCAGCTGGAAGTGGATGAGACCGATTGGGAACACAAACACATCCCCTTTGTACAACACTTTGGTGAAGAAGGTGTTGTTTAATTGGTTGGATGTGACGAAGCCAACAAGCAGTGTGCCCTCAGTGACAACCAGAATCTCAGTCCCACGAGGGTGAGTATGGGGAGGGTTCAGGCCACCAGGAGCAAAGTCAATACGAGCCATGGAAATGCCAAGAGTGTTGAGTCCTGCAAATTGGTCGACGAAAGCGGGCGTGACTTTTGATCCGAGCGGGTTCGCAGTATTCCCTGGGTATCTGAACCCCTTGAAGAGAAAATCATCTGCTGTGACTTGTTTTGGGTCCTTGCAAAACTTCCCATTCACAAATACTGCATAAGAAACATAATTCTTGTTATTAGGCTTATCTAAGCGTAAATTCTTTTTGGATAGATTTTTTAGCATCAGTAGAACAGAAATATACAAATGACGCTAGAGCAGAGCTCCAACCTTCGGGGTCATTGATGGCCACACAGAAGTCCTGAAGAGGACTTGGGTCGAAGGCAAAAGCCGTCGCGGTTGCCAGAACCAAGATGAGAAGGCTAGTTGGAAGAAACTTCATTGCGGTTGTGGACAGGAGATTTCAGGCTTGGATATTTTCTTCTTCTTTTGTTTGCTTGAGCCTTGAGATAGGAGTGAGATGCCTTGCATGGACACAGGATCCCTTTTTATAGATGAAATTAGTGTTGACCTGGTGTTGTGTTTATATGATAAGCAACACCTGACAGTTACCAAGTCTCCAGCGTGCTAGTCAATTTCTCATGTCCAGATTAGAATTGTTCCACAACTGCTACGTTGACACGCCCATTTCTTTTTTTTGTTTGGTGGGTATGACACCCATTACTTTGACCTATTCTCTTTTCTACTAACCTGAAATAGAAGTGGTCTTCTTCGATAGTATTTAAATCTTTGGGATATGTTTATTAAAAGTCCTAAAACTTGTCTTGAAAGTATAATTTAGCCACATCATCACCATATATGATAGAGAAAATATTAAAAAAAGCCACGTTTGACAACACCTTCGCAAATCTATCAAAAGCAACTTAGGAACAACATCCTAAATTCAACTATTAATAAATAATGATTATTTCCTCGCAAACTATTAAGAACAAAAATCGGCACATGCAATGGTAAGTTCCATCAAGATCCTTGCACAATCGCCATTGCTTAGCAGTTACTGGCACCCAATATGTCTATAACTCCAATACGGGCTATGAGGCAGCCCCAAAAAACGTAGTACAGCGAAAAATACAGAGTACCATTCATTATGCGATTCAAAGCAAAACAGACATTGTGTTGAGAGCATTATGTTAATGCACAGTGGATGTGAACAACCACCTAATAACCCATTTCAGACAGCACATTATAGAGGTCGATATGGCTGTGACAATGAAATATCCAAACCAGAAGACTAATGATCACAGTTAGAACAAATCAAAACTGGATGATGCTGCCACATATTTTTATTGGTGCGGGTGGAGAATAGAAAGTGCGTGAGTTGTTAAAAAATGGTCCTGAGGGAAGGATAAAGATAAACTATTCTCTGAATGTGTCACGCCCCAAACCCCATCGAGCACGCAACACCCTTACCTGGTCGATTTTCGCGACGCCCCAGGAATATTGCCAACCTCAAATAACCATCAGAGATTTAAAGCCACAGCGGAATTCACAATTAATCCCTGACAAATAAAACTGGGGAGAATTGGGAGGATATACATTTCCAGTATTCGATCAAACTTATTCCAACATATTTACAATAGAAGAAACCTTAGTTTACCAATACACACATTCCTAAAACCTTCGAAAGTAAGAACAAAAACAGACGACCTGGCATACTAACTTCCAAAAATGTTACCCTTCTGAAACCCACCGGAAACTCTGCCACATCGTACTCCGTGTGCACTGGTATCCCAAAACATACTGGCGGCGGTGGTGGAGAGTTCATGGGTCATGTCGGGGTTCTGAAATTGTTGGTTGAAACAATCGTGAGAACACTTCTCAGTAAGTTCACCCCTAAACCCTACCTAGGTTATCACGTACCTCCAGACAATTACAAAGCACATTCATACGCGTCAAATCTTCAAACAATAGGCATATTACACATAATCACAAGCATATACAATTTCCCATGTCGTGCGTTCCTTTCATTCTCATCATCACTTTCCACATTCCTCGCTAGTGACTCGCGTAAATGTACACGCCTCAGGTACACTGCGACCACTAATCACTTTCCACATCACTCGCCAGTGACCCGTGTTGAAGTACGTGCCTCAGGCACACTGTGATCATTCACCATATCCGGCCCGCGTACCCGTTCATGCCTCAGGCCCCAATCGCGACCTGAGCATCACACGCCTCGGGCCCGATCCCAACTCAGCCCGCGTCAAATGCGACAGGCCTACATGATTGGAACCCGAGCTTATAATGCCTCGGTCCAATCCCGGTCTCACCCGAGCTGATCGTGCCTCGGACCGATTCTCATTCTTGCTTTTTCAAGCCTCAACTTGTGCCAAATGCAACAGACCTACGTGATCGTAGCTCGAGTTTATAATACTCGGGCCGATCCCAAACTCGCACTTTCACACACTTTCCCACCATCACTTGCCACACCACAACATCTCCTTACTCATGCACATACTCAACATGCATGTGCCATACACAACTGGCCAATCACACGTGGCCCGTGCACGCATCAATTACACACAACCCATGGTCACTCGGCATTCAACATAGCCAATGATAATGATTAAAATAATCTGGCCACGCGTGCACCCAACAGGCATAATTAAATCAACCAATTGCACAATCACACATTCAATTCCACTATCCTAACTCAATTATATTCCAAACGCACAATAAGCACAAAAATGGCTATTTTTCTCTAACCAAACGATGTCAAATCGATTCCGGTCCTTCACGGGACTTTCTCACCATAATTTCTCGATTCTAAAAATCCAACTTGCACCCCGATCGGCCCATCACAGCCCCATGAACAGTAGATCACAGCCACTGCTATTTTCTAATTTCCAATAATTAATGCCCGAATTAAATCCCAAGGCCCGCCATAAAATTTTCACTACTAATTCATACAATTCTGCACCTAACTTTATACAGATTTCGCCCAAAATCGCCCGTCGATACCCGAAGTCCTAAATTGGGTTTAGAGCGCGACTTACCCGCGTTCTAGACTATCGCGGCTAGAACAGAAAGCGGCGGCCCTTAATCGAGAACGGCAGCGACAACGTATAGCTCCCGAGTGGCGGCGATCAGCTTGGGTGGCGACGACGTGGCTTATGTAATATCCTAAAAATTCGACCAAATTTAGTAATTTATGAAATGGTGATTTCATTGACGCTCTATTAGTTAATTCTTGCTTTGGCCTGATCACCCAGGGAATACTAACCAAAGGGGAAAGGCTATCGAAGAATTTCTAGCAGCCGCCCGTTAGTTCGAGATAAACTATAGTTACGATTGATCAATTTCAGCCACGAATTATGATCCGATTTTGCATGTCGAGTGCTTAAGGATATCACACTCGAATTATAGGACGTCACCTCATAATTTTTACGAATTGGCTATTGAAAATTATTTGCTAACTTGCCCTCCTAGAAACCTCTTTGTTAGATTAAATTTTGGCCGTTAGATGGAACTTGGAGAGAAAGGCTTAATCTTGGCCGTTGGATGGAACTTGGACTTTGGAGGCACCATCATTATGACATGCATTAATGGCCATAGGACTTTAGGGGCATTTTATCATGATATTTTGCCCATTATCCATTAATGCAAAGATTTCCAAGATCAAGTTATTAACGGCATTTCATGATGATATTTTGTCCATTATCCATTAATGCAAAGATTTCCAAGATCAAGTTATTAATGGCATTTCATGATGATATTTTGGCTCTTATTCATTAATGCAAAGATTTTCAAGATCATTTTATCATGACTTTTGACTTATATTCATTAATGGCTAAGATTTTAAGAAGATTTGGTAATGATGGCCAAATCTAGCTATTAATGCAGGAAGATTTGGTAATGATGACAAAATCTAGGAAGATTTGATAATGATGCTATTTTATCTCTTCTTGCTTGGGCTAGTACAAATAGAGAGAGAGAGAAAGAGTTTTCTCATGCCTTCCTCTCCTCCCTCACGCCACCACCCTTGAGCCCCGTAGATCGCCGCCGTGTGTCGTTCACCGCCGCTTGCCGCTTGCCGTGTTAAGCCGAGGCCACCACGGACAACTCGTGTCGTTGCCGTCGTCCACGCGTTGTCGTCATTTTTAGACGAGTAAGTTAACATCTAATCCCTTGTTTAGGATGTTCAACTTGCATTGGGTAGTTTAGCTAGTGATTGTTTTAGTGTGTTTAAACTTCTAAAATGAGCGTTGACGAGTCTTGATTGTTAGACTAAGTTGAAATAGATATTGGATGTTGATTTGAACTCTTGGTGTGGTATTTTCATGACTGAGAAGTGGTGGATCTCAAAGTTGAAGGCGTTTCTTGGAGTTTTTATCTTGATTTCAGAACTGATTCTACTGTACGTTCCTGGTTTTCCACTTTTATAAAGCATTTTGTGGTTGGAATCTTGAAAAGTGTTCTTCATAAAAGTTGTTCACAAGATCTTGATCTATAACATACTTAAATTTCAGATTTTTCTGAGCTCAAATGGGTTACACGAAGGTCCACTTTCTTACCGAAGCAGAACTGTTTTATACTGTAGATTCCGTGACCTTCGTGCCTTCTCAGATTTTTATAAAACTTTTTAGTTCGATTTCGACCATACTTCCTTCACAAGATTTGTAAGCGAAATCCATGTCTACAACATATAAAAATTTCAAAGTGTTTTGAAAGGATTTGATTTGTAAAAAGAGTATTTCTTATGGTTCAGTTCCCTTGTTTCGGCGGACCAGTTTTGGGTTGTTTCCGAGCCATCAAAAGTGATCTTTGTATGAGGATTTTGGGATTGTGTTCTTCATGGAAAATATTTGTGAAGGTCTTGTTCATAACATATTTGAATTTTATAATTTTTAGAAACCGTTTGCTATGCTTTTGAAATTGATTTCCCAAATCATGCAAATCTATCCAATTTTACTAGAATTTCATAATCTGCCAGTTTTTACTTGAAATCTTTGGCTTTCGATTGCCGGCCTAATAGAGATAGTAACCACACTTATCTAGCCTTCAATGATGTTTATTTGGCATTGATCTGAGGTCGAATGCTTTTGTAAATTCACGTTTTAAAATGAGGTTCACAAAGTCGATTGACCGTTTGCATGTGTGACCACTTGTTATTGTTGTGTGGCATGAATGTGAGCACAATTCATGTATGCATTGGCTAAATGAAAAGATAAGAATTGGCCTGAATGCTTGTGTGCTCGTGTGGTCACACGTTGGAGCCGTCTCGCTGTGTATCGCTTGACGATGCCCGATTTATCGAGGTCTGCTGTGTATCGCGCTCGGTTTATCGGATGCCTGGAGATTATCTGGATTGCCGATACTCCGGATGTCGGATCGCAGTCCGAGGGTGGATCCGATGCTCCTTACGGGATACCATTTTACTGTGTATCGTTTGATGATACCGTATTGGAATGCCGTCATCCTGTGTATCGTTTGACGTTACCGTGCCCGATGGGGCGGGACGATGCCCGATTATACCGGAAGACTGCCATCTTGCTGTGTATCGCTTGATGTGTAGTGGCCAAGAGGGATCGTAATAAATGGAATACGTGTGATGCATAGTGCTTGATTATGGGGTAGAAACTGCTAGGCATGGTATGGGACGTGCCCAAGTGAATTCTGCCTTATAATCGAGACACGCGCGACTGTGATACTTTAATGCATGAGAAATCTCATTACACATTCTGGGTATGTGATATGTTTGATGCATCGTTGTGACGTATGACTATCTATGTTATGCATAATGTGTGTGCCAAGGTAAGGTAAGGATGCCTGTGGTTGTTTGATAATGTTACTGTTGATGTTGTATTGCCTATTTAGGGACCCCCGAGGTGAGTTGGCCTTCTAAACGGGGCTTAGGCGTTAACTTATTGAGATTTTTATCTCATTTGTGGTTGTTAAACATTTTTCAGGCCCTTAGCATGTTGAGGCACCCAGTATGGTTCGGGGTGCTTGGAAGGTGACTTTTGGTGAAGTAGATTGACCCCAACCTGGCATCTTTTTATAGACTTTTATGGACATGCCCAAAGAGGGCTTGTAAAAATATTCCCAGGGGTTAATCAAGTAAATGTTAAAATGATGTTTTAATTTCAATGTGGTAAATCGTTTTCCTATCTATTCTTGTTTATTGTTATTGTCTGGGTGAATCTTTGTTTAGCTTCCGCATGCGTAATCAAAAGATAAAATGTTGGGTCGGCGACGCGTCCTGGGACATCGCATCATAATGACCATTGCAAGATGTTGCGCGCTCGTAGGTTCGGGGCGTGACAGCTTACTTGGCCATGGGTCTTGCCTCACGTGAGAGAGAGGGGGAGAGAAAGAGATGGTGAGATTTGAGGATGGTGGTGGCTTGAGGGCGGCGTGGACGACGGCTTGAGGGCGGTCTGGCGTGCGGCAACGAGCGGCGGTGCCGGCGGTGGAGGAAGAACGGCCAAGGAAAGCCCACGGTGGAGGAGGGGGAAGCTCACGGCAATTTGGGGGAGAGGATTTCACGATGGAGAGAGGGAGAGAAATGGAGGAGAGAGAAAAGGTCTTCTTGACCTAAATAGTAATTTTTTTTACCCAAATTGGAATTTTACCCAAAATGCCCCTCTCTCACAATTTTGATCCGACGGTCCGAATTCGATCTAATCTTGAAATCAATGGCCGAGATCGATTCTTGCACAAAAATATCCAAGGGTAAAATTGTCCAATCAAAATTTTAGGACAAAATTACCAAAATGTTATTTACCCTTAAAGCTTGCCCTTTAATAAATCCTAGGGGTATTTTGATCACTTTTTCCGTTTCTTGCCCAAATCGAATTTTTCCGAAGGATTTGAGCGCACCAAAAATTCGCACATGTCACGTGCAACGTCGTCCTAATGTTCTGACATGACTTCCTAATTTTCCGGTGTCCAATTTGGGCAAAAATTCAATAATTAAATTCTATTAAACGCAACTCAAACGTTTTTCGAGCTAACGGGTGACTTGCTGGGGAAATTCGTGAAATTGACTCATGACTGATACTGAATCGAGTCAAGTGCAAGTCCATTCGGTGCGTGACGACCTCGATTGTCATTAAAGTCGCGAAGATCAATCACTTGATCCGAGGGGTACGATCGTTCGGTATAATTTCAGAATCATTCGTCAAGTCGTTTCGTGGTCCAACGGAATCACCCGCGATCCACTACTAGGACAGTGGCGAACTGACCCCTAATTATCCTTGGATCGACCAACAATGGCTCAAAATATCACTTACGCGATTTAATGGTCGAAATCCATTCACAATAGAATTTCCTTTAGTCGCGCGAATTTAATTTCCCTATGAGCCTTTCCCTAATGGTTAACATTCCTAGGAATGATCAGTTCCGAGCGAGAAATTTACTACAAGCACATTTCATAAAATTCAGTTATTTCATAATTTTCAATTGGCAGAAATTTCGGAATGTCACGTAATGGTTCAGTGTTTATGAAGGTCAAGAATGGACCTTTGACTAGAGCAACAGAGATACGGTTTAAGATATCAACCAATGTGTGAGCACTTTCAACAACTCTTCCCCTTCTTCTCCAATTGACTAGTCTGCTTTACAGGGGCCATGAGAATTTCTTAATCTAGTGATGAATCATTCCACAACTACTTTGACGACACCTCGATCGTGTTGAATTTTCTCTGTTCCAACTTAGTAATGCATGAATCTGATGTGGGAATGATAGTTTTCTGATAATGTCTATGTCTTTCTTTTTTTCTTAGTACTTCACTGTTTCAGCTGTCCATGGTCGACTCAGCGGTGGGATTGTGCGACCATTTCTTCAGAAAATGTATCATATATTTAAAAGTTTGAATAATTCATTTACGAGAAAAAGCAGGAATAGGTGTTCCTAATACGTCTTCGCCAAGAAAGGACATGCCTAGTTGGTGATTTGCTTCCAATTTTTTGGAATGTCATGCCATTGTTACATAAAGCATGCAGGATGGTCACACCATTTAGTCGCTGTGCCTTTATGTTATGATAACATTGGCAAGAAGAAGCAGAGCAAGCACCTTAATATCAGAGAGATAAAAGGTCAATTCCAGCAAAAGTATCATCTGAAAAGCTAATGAGTATTCAAACTTCCGTATGTGGATAATACTCCTTAAGAAGAAAACTCAAGATTACTAGTTGTTGTTGGTAAAAGAGAGAATATTTTTCTATTGAGATTAAAAGAAGTATTTATAGGCTTAAGGTTAAGCCTTGTACAATTACATAAACAATCCAAATTTGCTAAACTATAGAATAATAAGTAATAACCCAACACTCCCCCCTCAAGTTGGGGCGTACATATCAGAAAGGCCTAACTTTTGGCAAATGTATGAAACTCGTCCACATCGAAGATGCTTTGTGAAAATGTCTGCCATATGCTCCTCAAAATGTGTGTGCACCAACTATGTATCATCACAATTCACCTTTTGCCTAACAAAATGACAATCCACTTCTATATGTTTCATTCGTTCATGAAACACCCAATTGATGACAATGTGAACAGCATATTGATTATCATAATGAAGAGTAGATGATCCAGTCATAAGCAGTCCAATCTCAGCTAACAACATTCAAACCCATTAAAGTTCACCTATAACATTAGCTATAGCGCGATACTCAGCCTCCGCACTAGATCGAGAAACAACAGGTTGTTTCTTATTCTTCCATGACACAAGATTACCACCGAGAAAGACAATATCCAAAAGTAGACTGGCAATCCATTAGGCAACCGGCCCAATCTGCATCAAAATATGCTGTCATCTCCAAAAACTTAGGGTTAGAACAACCAGCTATATGAAGATGACCCTGATTATGGAACACAAGTCCTTGACCTAGAGCTCCTTTCAAATAGCGAACAAGCTATAAGACTGCTTGCCAGTGAGTAGTATGAGGAGAGCACATGAATTGACTCACCACACTAACAGCAAGGGAAATATATGGACAAGTGGTAGTGAGATAATTTAACTTGCCTACTAACTAGCGATACTTCTCTAGATCATGAAGAAGCTCTTCATATTCATTATCAAGTTTCATCCCAGGGTCCATAGGTTTGTCACCAGGCCTAGTGTTATGCAAGCCCACCTCCTTAAAAATGTCAAGAGTATACTTTCACTAAGAGAGAGCAATAATGCCATCAGCAGAGGCAACCTCTATGCCAAGAAAATATTGAAGACGACCCAGGTCTTTAATGTTAAACTCCTTCTATAAAAATTGCTTGAGCCGTTGTATACCATCAATATCACTTCTAGTAACAATAATATCATCAACATAAACAACAAGAATAACACACCTCTTTGAAGAAGAGGACATACTAAACACAGAGTAATCCACACTACATTGAAGCATGCCAAAAGTAATAACCGCATCACTAAAGTGATCAAATCAAGCACAAGGAGATTCCTTAAGTCCATAGAGGGCTTTTCGCAACGGGCACACCTTTTTCCCCTGAGCAACAAACCAGGATGGTTGCTCCATATAGACCTCCTCGAGAAGATCACCATGAAGGATCAAGCTGATAAAGAGTCCACTTAAACCGGACAGCCAAAGAAATAACGATACAAACGGAAGGAATTTTGGCCACTGAAGAAAAAGTCTCATTATAGTCGATACCATAAGTCTGAGTATAGCCCTTCGCAACAAGATGCGCCTTTAAGTGCTCAATTGAACCATCAGGACAGTGTTTGACGACAAAGACCCAACAACAACCCACCAATTGTTTATCAGGAGGTAAAGGGATCAGCTCCCAGGTCTTATTATGATGTAATGCAGACATCTCCTCCTCCATAGCACAGGCCCAACTTGGATGGGCCAAAGCCTCATGAACACTACTTGGCACAAATACATATGCAAGGGACGACACAAAGAGAGACATCTCAGGGGTTAAGTTGTGATAAGACACAAAATGAAAAAGAGGATACCGAGACCGAGTATGGTGAGCAATAGGAAAATCAACACGAGCTAGTGGAAGAGGATCAGAAAACATGTCCACAAACCAAGTATAAAATACCACACGCCACCACAACACCACTTAGAGCACTAAAGGGTGAGATTCAAAGAAACTTTTACTTTTCAAACTTACTAGTAGTCAACTATCTGAAACCTAACCCTTACCAAAAAAAAAACCATCTGAAACCTAATTCTTTACCAAAAAAAAAAAACTATCTGAAACCCAGTTGACTAGTCGGCAACCATAACAACAACACCACAAACATACACAAATTTCACCCAAATCACCACAACATTGTGATCTAATTATCAGGTCACCATAAACAACTCAACACCAATCAAAACACATTGTCTGGCTGAATCGGGCGTATTGACGTCAATGGAACAGCACTAAACAGCAGCGTTTTACAGGTGTTGACATCAATGGGACACTAGCTTCGTTTTTCTTCATTTTAGAAGAAAAATGACACCGTGGACGGCAAGTAGAAAAAAAAAAAAGACGCCTTGGCGCTGCTAATCAAGAGAACCGGCAATAAACGACACCTAGTGCGGCTGACCAAGAGAACCGAAGCTTGCCATCTTCTCTCACGTAGGAATGTTGAGCTCTAATACCATGTTGTTGGTAAAAGAGAGGATGTTTTTCTATTAAGATTAAAAGAAGTATTTATAGGCTTAGGATTAAGCCTTGTACAATTACATAAATAACACCAACATGCTAAACTATAGAATAATAAGTAATAACTTAACAGTAGTAATTAAAAATTCGATATGTAGAAGGTAAGAAACCGGGGAACAAAGACTCACTATTACTGAATTGAAGTCCTAAAATGGCTAGCATAAAATCTATCATGACAATTACGATTAGAAAGTTGCCCTCATCTACCCATCCTTAACAACTCTCACACTTCTCTGAGAAAATCTGCGGAGGAGTTTCGAGGTTAGAAACCATAGAGGGACATTAGGAAATTCAAGGGAATTAGTTAAAATTCTTTGTTGTTGATAGCAAAAACCTCTTTTGGAATTATAACCTTCATTTTTCAACAGAATTGGATGACTTAAGTAATATCCCCCAGCTCAACATGTAAACAATCGCACTCTTGATCCTCAAGTAAGCAATGTCCTACATGTTCTAGAAGCCATTGGAATAAGACATTGCTTACGAGTTCTACCTTTTGTAAAACCTTTCTGCTCATTAGGTCGCAGAGCAGTCGCAGCTTTGGACAACAGCTGCTTATTTCTGACCTCCCATGAACCATTTGTGGAGAAAAGAGACAAAGTTCGCGTATAAGCATCAGTTAATGGACAAGGCACTAATTATACTAAATTTTCATAACATCAGTTATGACCTCGCATTGTGTATCCAAAGGTACTTAACGTGTCATGTTTTCTGCAACAGAAGAGTGAATCACTGCTGTGTGTCTTGTTACTAAGTTCAGTATTTGGCATGTTAAATCAGATGAGTCCCCTAATTATTACTGATGGGGGATATCAGCACCGTCAAAATTTTCATGGTGACGATAAAGTGTAAAAAGAGCCTTCCTACTTCAGAGAGGGTCAATTCAATTCACTTCAAACGCATGAAACTATGTTCAGAGAGCAGTCCTTGTTTGATCACACTGCTCCAGATTGGTGCTGAAGAGCTGAAGCGATGGAGGAGGAATGATGCAAGGTTGTAAAAATTATGAATGAGCACTTCCATAGCTGATAATATACATTGTTTAAGCCGGAGATGAGAAAATCTAATTAACTGCCACGTGATCGTAGTGGTTATGGACCAGTCCATTCTTTTGAATTAAGTAAAGAAAAAAAGATCTAACCTTTGAAAACAGGGTAATCTGCAGGGAAACTTGTTGAATAAATTGCATACCAGGTCTGCCCCTTCTTCTGCAATTTCCTATAGGCGAGTCCTCATTAGCAGAAGTCGAAAAATAACCTTTATTTCCATAGTTTATTTCTTTTTCAATTATCTTCCCCGGTACATATTCGTTTTGGATCTAATAAACAGAACCAAGATTGGTTGGCTGCTGACTGGTGCTGCACTTTTTACATCCTTGCAATGTATAAAAAAAATCAAAAAAGCAGAAGTACATGATTGAATTGTAATGCAATGCATACACCAGGCAAAGCGATGAAGTTCCTGCATATTTCCCTTTCAAAAAGCTTCAAGTGATCCAATTTACTTCATCAAGAGGACTGCCTGAGGTGTTGTGTGCACGAAAAGTCAACAAAAAGTTTTCAAACTCCAAGGTCTGGTTGTTGTGACTTGCATTATATGGAGGTAGGTGAAGCACAAAACAAAAATTGAATGGTCCGACCTTATCTACAAGTCCATTCCAGAAACTATGAGACCATCTAGAAATCCATTCAACAGAATATGAGATAACCTTCTTAACAATGCCTAGCCATGTGAAACAACCTTAAGAAATGCTTCAGTCCTGGATAAGATATATTTTTAGTCCAACATATGAAGTGCATTGGAAGCAAGCATATGCTCCCAATGTTTTTTGTAGTTCCCTCCAAATAACAGAGTGGATCAAATTTCTAATTTAACAAGGATAAAAATCAGCAACCACAGACTATTTCTTTCAGGAATGTGAAAGGAAATGTTCCTAAGACATGGAGATTGACCATTTCAACAACATTTGCAGAGCCAATATCGTATCAGTCCTTACTCAAACAAGTTGAGCATCGCCCGCTGTACTGATTCTGGCTGAGGGCATCATCGCGGTCATCTTCTTCAACGCAGCCAAAGCCACGAGCTCCGTACTGACTTTGGAGGTCACCTCCCTGCCCGTTCCCATACAAATCAGATTCCTCTGCATAGGTCAGTTCGTAGTTGTTCCAAACTACCAGAGAGAGCTCTTGGAACGATTGTTTCTGGACATTATCTTGCCACGGCGCCACTTCTTTGGCCCTTTCTGGGTTTCCCCATGGACCGAATCACTGAGCAAGCATGTTTAGAAGTCCCTCGTACAACTGCCTCCATGGTCCGTGGAGATGAAGATGCCTATGGAAAGGGAAAAATTACCCAAAAAAGTCTTGAACCATATGCACTTGTGCCAATTCAATCCTAAACCTTTTAATTCGGTCAATTTAGTCGTAAACCTACCAATTTAATCATTAACCTTTAACATTTGCTAATTTAGTTCTATACCTGTTGGCAATTTGTCAATTTAGCAAGTTCGGCCAATTTTGGGCGACAATTGTTAATAGGGCGGTATAGCCTTATTTGAGATATGCTAAAATCGTTGTAAAAGAAATGAAGAAAAGGTACAACAACGGAAACTTCTTCAAAAATGATTTCCATATCAGGTGATACGCATTCTTTAAGCAGGAGGAGACGAAGTCAAACAAATCGCCAAGTCGTCCTAGTTGTTATAGACTTGAGAAGGGGAAAATAGATGAAACCTCTGAAGACTTGGCAATCTGCTGGGAAACTTGCTGAATAAACTATACACTGAGTCAAATAATTTCATCTATAAAGAGAGATCATGTTGCCATGCAACTCCTCACTCCTCCCTCAAGCGATACTAGTCTGTGTAAAGATTAGAACTTGAGATCAGGCCCTAATTCCTATACACAACCACAATGAAGTTTCTTCCTATTAGCTTTCTCATATTGGCTTTGGCAGCTACCACTGCTTTTGCTTATGACCCGAGTCCTCTTCAGGACATATGCGTGGCCACTAAAGACATGAACTCTGGAGGTTGGTCCTCCATTCTTGCAATATTTATGCCTTTCACTCCTCCATTCATGCCTTTCACTTCTGACTTATGATATCCAAACTTTAACGCGAATTCCTTTTCTTATGCAGTATTCGTGAACGGAATGTTCTGCAAGGACCCCAAACAAGCCACAGCTGATGATTTCGTCTTTATGGGGTTCAGGAATCCTGGAAACATATCAAATCCGCTCGGATCGAAAGTCACACCAGCATCTGTCAACGAATTTGCAGGACTCAACACTCTTGGAATATCCATGGCTCGCCTCGACTTCGCTCCCGGTGGCCTAAATCCTCCCCACACTCACCCTCGTGGAACCGAGGTTCTCGTTGTGGTGGAGGGTACGCTACTTGTTGGCTTCGTCACATCCAACCAATTAAACAACACTCTCTTCACCAAAGTCTTGTACAAGGGGGACGTGTTTGTGTTCCCTATCGGTCTCATTCACTTCCAGTTGAATATCGGAAACACATATGCGCTGGCCTTTGCTGGTCTTAGCAGCCAGAACCCAGGAGTCATTACCATTGCTAATGCCGTCTTCGGAGCAAAGCCACCCATTTCTGATGATGTTCTCACCAAGGCCTTCCAAGTGGACAAGAAGGTTGTTGACTACCTCCAGGCGCAGTTTTGGTACGACAACAACTAAAAGAATCTATGACAAAAATAAGCTATGTACACGAATAATTGAATTAAAACATCAACCTTGTTTCCATAAGTGGTTGCTGTACACACATAATTAAACTCTGTACCTCATGTATGACTGATTCAATTAAAAGATTGTTACCTCCCTCTCTCTCTCTCTCTCTCTCTCTCTCTCTCTCTCTCTCTCTCTCTCTCTCTCTCTCTCATGCATAATGATGATGACGGGATTCATGCCTCAACCACATGGCTATAAATGTGAAACGAAACTCTCTCTCTCTCTCTCATGCATAACGATGATGACGGGATTCATGCCTCAACCAAATGGCTATAAATGTGAAACGAAACGCACGCCCTGTCAGAAGTGTACAATAATATTCAACTATAATGAACTTGGAAGTCGGAAGGATGTTGTTTAGGATTAAAAATTGTTTATCAGTGTTGAAAATATGTCTCGAATTTGAGCATGTAGACAAAATCCGATCCGAGATTAATTATTATTTATGGAGATTTGAATATTCCGAATTAAATATTTCTCGTTTTGCTTTGATGCAAAGAAAATAGAAAAGGAAAGTCCGAAATTTGGATTTCCTGTGCGAGTTCGGAATAGTGCAATGCGAAATACGGAAAACTTTCTTTTATGAGTCGTGGACGATTTTATTTCCGTGTGGAATCTGTGGACGTTGGGCTTTTGATCATGAAAGAAAGGAAATTATGGACGTGGCAAATTTCATGAGTCAGCCAAAGAAAACTCAAAACAGGAAAGTTCAAACTTTGACTAGTTGACCGTATAACATGATTTCCTAATCCATGTTGACGTGGGCTTCTCAGGGTGTTCTTCTTTTGGCTATAAATATATTCAGTGGGCACTTTGAGCAAGGAGTTGTTGATAAATACGTGAAGTGAAGACTTCTTGAAGCGCCGCTCCGCAAAGCGAGTGCTTGGTTGTGGATTCGTGATTTTATCCGTGGAATTACACCAAGAACTCAAGTGTTCGTAGCGATTAAATCTTGTGTTAAGATTAGTGTACAATTCTTTTGCGAAATTGAGACATTATTTTGTGAGGAATTGTGGGGCTAAACACTGTGTGAGTTATTGGATGTAATTGGAGCTTTGGAAACACTTAGAGTGTTTGAGTAACTCGAGTGTGATTGTAATCTCCATTGTATCGCTTGATTTATAGTGAAATTTCGTGCTGCTCTCTCCGTGGACGTAGGTCATTACGACCGAATCACGTAAATCTGGTGTTCGATTTATTTTCTTATTCTGTCAATTTTATTGTTTGATCGCTTGGCTTCCGCAACAATCAGATCAAGGAAATGTGTACTCTGAAAAGGGTATCATCAAAATTATATGTTACCCTAATTAATAGTCAGATTTCAAAGTCTTGTGATTGGGCTTAGAGACCGTTTGAAGAAATCATAAGGGTGATCATTTCACCCACTGCCGTCAGGTGGCCAAAAAGAAAAAGAACAGTTGTATGTTACATCATCCGGAAGAAAGAAGTTGCGGAAAAGTATTTCACAAGTTCGAGTTTGAAAAATTACGGTGGATGACATTTCTCACTTTTTCTCGGACGTACTAAATTTTGTAGACAACTTATCTTTTTCGCTAATATGGCCAAAAGAAAAATCTTTCCTGCAATCATTTTCCATCTACGGTCGAGATTTATGAAATGATATTATCATTAATGCACTTTCTGTTATATCTCACTCGGAATTGGCCATTCTTGAGAATACTAACCGTTAGGGAATTGCTAGTTAGGATTTCGGTAAGCACAACCTAAGAACTCGAACCTGGATCGATACTTCGATCATAAGGATTGACGAGGGATATTTTGGGTCACTATAGGCCGATCCAAGAATGATTATGGAACAATTTAACAATGTTATATAATTGAGTTACGGGTGATTCCGTTTAATCGTTGTATACATTCCGAACGTTCCAAAATCAACTTCTAATGATCATGTCATTCGGAACTAGTAATTGATCCTCATAATTACATGACAACCGAAGTCACCATGTCTCGAGTAAACTTAAATGTGAATTGATATCAAATCAACCACGGGTCGACACGCGTAAACCCTAAAAGTCGCCCATTGGTTTAAGATACACGAAAGTGGCGTTTAATCGATTTTGGCCACAAATTGAAATTCGAACTTGGGTATCGAACTTTCAAGGATATCAAAATTATTATAATGGACAACGCCGCATTAAGCTCGCTTTATTATCAGTTTGCTCAAAAATTCGCAAAAAAGGGAAAATTGGCTCGGAAATTAGAAAAGACGATTTTACCCCTGTGTATTCTAGAGTTTATTTGTTGAGTGAAAGGACACGTTGGTCTTTTTCCCTAGTGGCTGAAAATCCTCTTGGACAACTTTGCCCTTGCCTTTTTTGGTTAATTACAAAAATGCCCTTCTAAAAATCTGTTTGCAAGATTTAATCTTGGCTTTTGGATGGAACTTGGAGAGCAAAACTTGATCTTAGCCTTTAGATCTTTGCTTGGGCATCAAGAATACATCTCAACCCTTGATCTTGATTGAAG
The DNA here is from genome assembly GCA_031216285.1 of Syzygium syzygioides. NCBI lineage: Eukaryota > Viridiplantae > Streptophyta > Magnoliopsida > Myrtales > Myrtaceae > Syzygium > Syzygium syzygioides. The sequence continues at coordinate 35,178,607 of CM062249.1, forward strand.
TTTCAGCCCTCTTTATCTCTCTCCTCACTTTCTCTCTTGTTCTCTCTCTTCATTTTCTCTCTCATTCTCTCCTCCTTTTGGCCGTGAGCCTCACCACCACCCACCAGCACCTCAGCCCACGTCCCTTGGTTACCATGGGCCGCCATGAGCCACCCCCAAGCCGCTGATCACGCCCGAATCAGCTGCCGTTCGCCGGATTGCCGTTTAGCCGCTGCCGTTCGTCAGAAATTCCAGATCTGGCTATGACTTGTGTGCTGGTTTTGGCTTGATTTTTAGCTTAAATTAGTGGTAAATAACTCCATAAACCTTGATTAGGTTAGTAGGTTACTAATTGATAGTGTTTAGGGGTTGTTAGAGTAATTTAAGGGTTAATTTAGGGGTTATGGTAGATGCTAAATTAAGGATTTGTTGGTGGCTAGATTTGATGATTATATGGCTGATTTGAATGTTAACATAGGTAGATTATGTGACTTGAGCTTGAGCATATGTTTAATGTTGCTAATTGTGCTTAATTTGGCTAATTATGATTGCTTATTGGTTGTTTTAATTAAATTCGTGGGTTAATCTTGTGGCTGCAATAATCATGTGATAGTGGCTGAATTGGATGATTTGGACATTAACATATGGCCCCCATTGATTCTAGATTGGTTAATGTTAATTTTAGGGCTTAATTAACATGATTATGTGCTAATTTTAATCGTACGGTTTAGATTAAATTAGGATGTGATAAATTTTAATCATATGGCTTATTAGAGATTTGAAGTTGATCATGTGGCATTGATTGACCATCGCATGACTAATTAGTTGATTATGTGCCGATTAAAGGTTAATGACGATCGTGTGATGGATTAGTTGTTTAATGCCGATTGCATGGTTAAATTGTTTAATCGTATGGTTAATTTATTTAATCATGGCTGAGTAGTTAACTATGGCTTGATCATGTGGTTAGAATGATGATTTCATGACCTAAAACGAAGATCGTATGGTTGAAATTGATGTTTCATGGTTGATCTTGCACTTGATGAATAATCGTAGGATTTTAAAAGTGGATCGTGTGGTTAATTAAGGCTATTGTTGGCTTAGCATGACATATCGTGATCATATATTGATGTTTGATACGAAAATGAGTGTGATTGGCATATTTATTCGTAGTAAATTGCACGTCATAAACACTTGCATTGGCTAATTAAGGAAGATTAAAATTGGCAATGCATGGTTGTTTAAGTGTGTGGCCATGATGAGTTCCATCTAAGACGAGTTCTAGACGATGCTCGGTGGGAGTTCGAATTCTATCTGGTACTCGACTTGTCGGGGGGGTTTGATCCCAGACATTGCCAATAGCGGTAGAAACCGAATTGATGCTCCTAAAGGGAATGTCGTCCGGTATTTACGTCACACCCCAAACCCCATCGAGCTCGTGACATCCCTTCTCTGGCCGAATATTGCGATGTCCCATAAAATCGCCGACCTCATTTTATTTTATCAGAGATTTGTATCAATGAGCGAAAGCCACAAATACACGGACAATAATAACTAGGGTAAATAGGAGAATATACATCCATTACTGATTCAACTTATACATTATCCACCATATAAAATCCACATAATTTACAAAACCACATATATACAAGCACACCGAATCGTCACACTAAAATACCACCAATATCAAAAAGGATCGATAACCTAGGTACCCTATCACCAATCATAATACCCTTCAAAAGCCTATTCCACAACCCCTACACTAGCCCCTACGCCCTCTACTTGGCACCCACTCCGAGTCTAATTCTTCGTCCTCTGAATATGAATTCTCCTGCTCGTCTGTTAGGTACTCCACGACGTTATTGTCGGTGTACAACAGTATTGCAAAACGCTGCGACGGCGGCCAAAGGATCATTGCTCAGGTTGAGGTTCTGAAATATTTGGTTGAAACAATCATGAGATTACATCTCAATAAGTACACCCCTAAACCCCACCTATGCTATCACGTACCTCCAGATAATACATACATAACACAAACAACCAATCATACTAACAATCACACGTGATCCTACCTAGGATCCCTCATCCATATCCCTGCACGTCAGATAATGATACAGTCAACATGCCACAATAATGCATCATCCATATCACAAAATCAAAGCATGTAATAAGAATTCACATGCGTCAATGCATTACAGCCGCGCATGCCTCAATTATAGGGCAAAACCCACAGGGGCACGTCCCATATCATTCCTAATAGTTTTTACCCCATAATCGAACACTACATCCCGCGATACAAACCACACTCGCACACTAACTCGCGCTATGCGTCAACTTTCATAATTCTCACATGTCAAGCCAAGTCCAACTCATTCCCATCTTCCAATACCGTGCCCGCATAAAACGCATCGGGCTAACGGTATTCTGACTTCGTCAGGTATCGTCACCCTGTCGGGCCGGGCATCGTCACCTCGTCAAGGACGACATCGTCCCGCGTAAACAAACACGCCTCAGGATGAAACCTACCCCGCGTAAACAAATACGCCTCAGGGTACCACTTTTCTAGCCATCCAAATCATCTCGTACCACACGTACTACACAGCCACACATAACATACAGCCACATCATCTCACGTCACATATATATTTCGCAAATGTACACCCTCATCACACAAGTACACCACGCTTGCTTTTTCATTCATTCACACACTCAACACCCACTTGCCAATAAATTGGCCAGTCACACGTGGCCCGTGCATGCAGCAATTCACACATATTCTCATGCTCAATACACATTTAGCACTGTCGATTGACTATTAATTCCATTCAGCCCGGGCGTGCACATAATCAAGCACATTTCAATTAATCGATTTCACACCAATGCGCCGAATTTCATTACCACAATTCAGCCACATCACAAACACACAATAGACATACAAATTCTCATTTTTCTACCTCAAAACTTCGGCGAATCAATTCCGGCTCTTCACGACATTTTCTCACAATTAATCGCCGAATCCAAATACCCAATTTACGTGCCGAACGACATATCACATCACGCCTATCAGCCAATCACAGCCCACATATACGTGCACAATTCCAACATTCCCTCGCTTAATTCAAGCCACGATGAACATCACGTTCTAGCCAACCTAACTTGCACCAAACCGACACCAATTGTCCTCAAATCAAGCCAAGTACTCGTCAATATGAGTCCTAATTTTCGGCCTTCAATTCGGCACAAATTCAGCCTCGAAACAGTACAATTTCCACCTCAAAATCAGTTATTACTGACCTCTAACTCAATCCACATATTTAATCCATAAATAGCCCCAAATTTCGTCAAAACCGCTTCTAATTAAACCCGATTCCGCCCCTAATATATCCGTTGATACCCGAAGTCCTAAATAAGGTTTAGGGCGTGACTTACCCGAACTCAAAACTATCCCGGCTAGAGTGAAAAGGGGGAACAGCTGGCTAGCGGCTCACGGCGGCGGCGATTGGCGTATGGTGATGGCGGCGGTGGGTTGGACAACGACTTCCTTGCTGCGGTCTCTCACAGGGATGGCTCTGGCGTGGTCCTCACGCCGAATGAGAGAGGGAAAGAACGGCAAGAGAGTGAGGAGGTGATCGGTGAGAGTGGTGGTGGAGGTGCGGCGGACAAGCGGCACGGCGGCCGGCGGCCCTTCTGGCGGTGATTGGCGCCTATGGCCGAGAGAGAGGAAGAGAGGGAGAGAGATCTTGGTGAGGAAGAAATGAGGAGAGAGAGAGAATCCTTGGTCTTAAATGGGGTTTGACCAATTTTTCTAAATTCCCAATTTGCCTCTCAATACTTGGTCCACATCCACTTAAGCCAAAATATCCAAGGTCATTTTGGTGTTTCAAATAGCTGAATTATTGGGGATGATCTTATCCAAATATCCTCTAATAATTTCCCCCAAAAATTCGGAATATCCAAAAATAGGCCTAGGGATAATTTCGTAATTTTTTAATTTCGGGCCGAATTTTCATTTTTCGACCGTGTCGACCCCAAATATATTTGGCCACTCAAAAATGACGTCGTTATCATAAAATAGTTGCGTACACCCCCAAAATTGACGTCCAAGTCCAGATCAAATTCCGCAATCAAAATTGCTCAATTTAAAATATTAAGGTCTTTCACTAACGGGCGGCT